>JADLZN010011990.1:257500-478158 GCA_018155175.1 Sinocyclocheilus anophthalmus | reverse complement strand
TTCAAAAGGTACACTTTTGTACACTTTAGGTACTAATATGTACTTTGAAAAGTACTAATATGTACCTTCAAGGTACTAATACGCACCATTTGGGGTAAATATGGTATAAAGATGCTTTTGTACCTTAGGGCCCCGCCCCAGTGACAGCTTAGTACTTTTTTTTCAGAGAGTGAATGTTTACTGTAACAGTAGGTGTGTGTGTTGTACGTACTCTGCAGCCTGCGTGTGGGGCTCTCTCCGTGCAGGAGGCGTCTCTGCATGCAGGGCGAGGGGTTCGGCAGCGGCATGGAGGACAGGTCGTGTGTTTGGAGCTTATACCAGTGAGGCTGATCGTCCACCAGTGCCGTCTCCAGCTCGATCAGAATCTACACACACACATCCGTTTATGACGACTTATGGTGTTTTATGAGATTAAAGGGGTCATCGGATGCCCATTTTCCACAAGTTGATATGATTCTTTAGGGTCTTAATGAAAAGTCTGTAACATAGTTTGGTTAAAATTTCTCAATGGTAGTGTAAAAAACACCTTTTTTTTTACCCTGTCAAAAACAGCTGTTTTCAGAGCGAGCCGTTTTGTAGCATTTTCCTTTAAATGTTAATGAGCTCTGCTGACCCCGCCCCTCTCTTCCGAGCCACTATCTGAGGGACTGTTTACTTTAGCCGCATTCATCGTGAAACTTGCTAATTAGCACATTATTAGGAAAGGCGAATTGCAAAGATTCATAAAAACCTTATACTCACTTCTGTAGATGAAGTTGGATCACGAATGATTCGCGTGAACATAGACGCTTAGACGTTTATGTAGATCGGGGGCGCATTCCCTTCAGAAACAAATGTAATCCACTGCGTCTTCAGCGGCTCAGATGTCGGGAGTAAATGACGACTGCTGTTCATTATTACATCCAACAACAGAACACCTCAATCGCGTAAGAGTCATTCTTGTCTACATCTGCTCCGGCGGTGAAACAATGGAGGACTGATGACAGTCACTCAGGGCGGAGCTAAGGTAAGACACCAGTCCAGTCTGTGCTGAAACGCTACTGTCAATCAAACTATCAGGGGATCGGCCGATTTGAGAAAGTGGAAAACATTTAACGAGATTTTAAAATAAAAACACTGGGTGGATTTTTTTGTTTGAATTTTTTTTTTGTTTTTTTTTTTGTATTTTTTTTTTTTCTTATCCATTATAGGTGTGTGTCACAATGCCAACACACATTTCAGTTCAAACTACTTGTAAAAGTGCGTGTAGCATCCGATGACCCCTTTAAGGTTTAACTCAAATGTGGAATATTCCTTGCATTAAAAAAAAGAAAAGAAAAGCTTCAAGTAAGCCTTTGCCAAGGAAGTCACATAACTGATTTTAAAATCAAAACTTATATTCCACAGCTCTCTTGCATCTCACTGAGTGAATATTGTGAGATGTTTGTGGCATTATTAGAGATGTGCAGCAGGACGGTGTCGGTCTCTCTCTCACCTCTCCCAGGAACTCGCTCTCCTCCTCTCGGACTCTGGCCTGGTCCCACAGCGTGATCTCCAGCATGCGCTCCCTGAACTCTCGTCTGTGCACCGGCGAGTACATGAACGTCTGGTTCCACTTGGGCTCCAGAGATTTCTTCACTGTTTTCGTTCTCCTCTTGCTTTTATCGCTGAGAAGAGCAGATGAGTTCATCATTTTACAGCTGCTGATGTGACCGTACAGACCCACAAAGACAATAAACCAATCCAAGGACCCCCGATTTGAAACTTTGCATTAAAAGCAAATATTATTACACACAATTATTCATTCATTCATAGATTTTTTTCAGACATGAATTTTCGTTTCTTACTTACAAATGGAATTTACATCTATTATTATTTTATTATCTGGGTTGCAGAATATTTCACATGCATGTCCCCCAAGTTAAAATCCTTTCTGTAAAGGGAGGATTTTGAGGATTTCACTAGCTTTTGAATTCTTGGTTATTAAAGTTTGCTGTTTTTCAATGGGTTTACTATAAATTTGATGATTAAGTAATTACGATTTTGCTCACTGTGGATAGACGCACAAACATACCATATATCTGCACTTTACCTCTTGAAATGTCTGCTTTGAGGATTCTCCAACCTTTTATTGTTCTGTTTTAGAGTCTTCAATATTGTGTGCTTTGCTATTACCAATACAAAAGCAACCACTGATGTTATTACAATAATGCTGCTGCTGTTTTCAACCGCCCCAACCCCCCAAAATAACAATATTAATAAAAATTAGGGATGCACCGATACCGATACAGGTTAACGATTACCACAAAATACATTGGGTGACTGTGTCTATTTTATAAATGAAGTTAACCAACTAACATTTATACATACTCTTTTGGTTTCTGTAACAAACATTTAAAAAATTTACAAATGCAATAAAAAAAATCGGTATCGGTACTCGGTGTCGGCAATTACCAAAAATAAAAGTATCGGTATCGGGAGAGTACTGGAAAAAGTGGTATCAGTGCACCCCTAATAAAAATAGAATCATATATTTAGACACACTTTTCAATACAACTGAAATTATTGTGATATGAAGATACAGTATTTATTTAGGAAATGTTGCATTTTTAATTAGGAATGACATGAAATTACAAAACAAATGTAAACTGTCTATTCTTTTGAAATTCTATTCATTAAGAATAGAAATATAAAAAAATTTATACAGGTTCTGAGGGGATAGTGACACTGAGACGGAGTATATGATGCTGAAAATTACAGCTTTGGCTCACAGAAGACATTAAAATATATTCAAAAAGAAAACAGTTATTTTCAATTATAATAATATTTCACAATATTACTGTTTTATTGTATTTTCGATCAAATAAATCAATAAATTACAGCTTTGGTGAACATAAGAGAATTCGGTAACACTTATTTAGGGTCACTATTAACTAGTTGCTTAGTAGCATGCATATTACTAGAATATTGGCCATTTATTAGTACTAATTAAGCACAAATTAATGCCTTATTCTACATGACCTTATTCAACATCTCTAATCCAATCCCATTACCTAAACTTAACAACTACCTTACTAACTATTAATAAGCAGCAAATTAGGAATTTATTGAGGGAAAGTCATAGTTAATAGTGAATAAGTGTTCCCTATTCTAAAGTGTTACCAAGAATTATTTCAGAAACAACAAAATTATACCGATCGCAAACTTTTGAACAGTACTGTTAGCTTTGCTCACAAAGGATGCCATTAGAGATTATAATTTAAAATCCTTACAAAAACTGGATATATCTGACGTGCACGCACCTTCTGTCGGGGAGGAAGTAGATTTTGACGTATGGATTCCTGGGTCGCCCGTCTTCTCGTGAAGGCAGGTCTTTGGCGCCCAGGATAGTGACGATGAGCTGATGTCCTACTTTATCGTACCACAGCTTGACCTGCAGGAAGAGACGGGCTCTGTTAGAAGGTCTGTGAGGAGAGCTCACCCCTGAAGGTCCAGGGCAGACCTGCAGAGCTATTTATGCAATGTGTGCAGCATCACATGCTTGGCAGATCTTTCCATATGTAACCAGTTTACGCTATTCAATATGCATTTCTTAATATGTCTTCAACCGACGCGACTTATTGACTGACTTTGACCTTTCCCTTCTAACGCACTTCTGTATTTCCCCACCCCAGCATTTTTCTAATTTATTCACCATTCAATTAAACCACATTTATTTATAACACAACTCACTTTAAACCCCTCATTGTTGCTTACCAAATTTAACTGTATACCTATAGTGGTGTATTATCTACACCAGTGTTTTCACTCTCTGGGCCGTCAGCAGCTTTATGTGTGCCAACCTTTACCCTACCCCCACAACAGGTTCGACTTATCACTTACGACCCGTGTCTCCATTAGCTCACCAGATCAATACCCTTATGTTGCGGGACCTGCTATCTCACGCTTTGGCACACCGTATTTTCCCTATTTCCATTTAACAGTATAATGCAGCACTGTTATACTATTGTTGTTTGCCCTAAGGTTTACCGCACCACGGAGTTAAAGGACTAAAATATTCACAATCTTGACTAATTTCGGCAGTGGTTGGTGTACGTCCAACTAAAATATAAATACCAAAGCCTGCTCTATAAAATAGATACAGTTGGCATCAATTAAAAATAATAGCTTATCCCTACTTATACTATATCTACAGCCAGTCTATATAGACAGTTATATACTAATTGATTTGACACTTTAATTAACGGTAAAAAAAAAAAATTAAGAATAAAATTTAGCCTGCGTCAACTCAATTAAGTGCAAATAAATTTAAGTTGAAGGTAGGGTGCACTCATACTATAAAATGTAAAAAACTTCTTAAAAATTATGTAAACATAATAAAAGTAGAATATCAAAAAGAAATATTTAAATACAAAAAAATAATAATAATATATGACAAAAGCACATAACACCATTTGTATAAAATTAAACTAAAATTAAAATACACTAAATTAAAGGCAATTCAAAATGTCAATAAATACTGGAGTTTCATGCAATGGCTTCATTATGCTGACACATTTTACATAAACATGTTGTACACAATGGTGTAAACATATAAAGTCATGATTGTTTCAATCTGCCCAACTACAGCGAATTCTCAAAAGGATCCCAATAATGTCAATGTGGTTTACTTGTATTTTACAAACATGAGGGACGAGTTTCTGGAAATAACTGGCAGTATGACACAGATGGACAATACTGGAAGACTGACAGGAGGTTTAGGAAATATGGAGAAACACAAATACTCTGAATAAATGTAATCCGGAAATAATCCAATTCATCCAAAAATAAAATGTAATAATTTATTTTGAAATAAATCAAAAGTTGAATGTACTTAATTGAATAAAAATTAAATGAAAAGTTACATGTACATATATATATATATTTTTTAATAATTCAATCAGTGTTAATTATTTAAATGTGCCTATTTATTTATTAAATAAATAAGTTTGTTATTTGTAATATTTTGACAAAATTGTAATAACATTCACAATTTATTCTGTAATGTAATTATATATTTGCTGTATATTTTTCACATACAAAATCGTATTTCTAAATCAATAAATTGAATAATACTAGCTTTAATTTCCGAATGACATTTTTATTTATTTCATGTTGAGCACTTCTTAAGTGTTCATTGATAGAAATTCTCAGTCTTCCCAGCATTTGCCCTGCCAGATCACCAGAGCTGAAAGAAACACGCGTTTATAATGCACCTTTAGAGAGAACTTGCTATTCTAGATACATACTGCAGTACTAATGCATGCAGCAAAGCAACAGAAAGAGCTCAATACAGACTAGAGCAATCCAGGTAGCTTCTTTTGTTTTGAGTTTTTTTTCTTTACATTGCTAAAACAGCAGGGGGAAGGCTTCAGTCCAAACAAATTGTACCATTTGATTCTTCTACAGACGCATCGAGGTCTGTGCTTTTATTAGTTGACTGCATCAGAAAACAGTATAAAATCCATTTTCATCTAAAACTCCATTTTCAAAAACTATAGCAACAACCATTGGAGTTTATTATTGCAGTTAAATGGGAGATCCCTCATGTTGTTCCCATATTACTTTTTTCTCTGTGGAACAGAAAATCAATTATTAAAATAAATATTGTTAAAATTGTATATAAATATATATATATATATACTGTATATTTTCTTTCTTGTATTAAAAGGTCCCCACCACCTAACACATTAAGACTGCAGGTTTTATGTCAATGATATTTTGCCAAGTTTTGCATTCCACATAAGAAAGAAAGTCATACAGGTTTGCCTAAACAGTCATTGGTACAATTTGTTTATTATCTGTGAGGTTTAGAGAAATGTTCTACATTGGAAAATGCAATATTATCTCAAAAGTGTGGTAAATAACATACTGTATCTCATCATTGTAACACAGAACATAATATTTGATAGCACTGATCCAAACCGGGCTTCATTTGTTCTAAAAATAATACATTCATTAAATTGAAATGTAGTAAAACATATGCATTTCATACAAACTCTTTTTTATACAATATAATACAAATATAACGTTCCATGTTACATGACAAAGATGACAAAAATGTCTCTCTAAAAAAAAAAAATCTGTTTAAAATTTAAAGAGACTTCATTTAATAAACGATGCTAAAATCATGCCACATTTAAAAAGAGAATCAAATAAATGGTATATAATTCATTCAGAATATTTCAGCCTCAGCAAGATGGCCGTTCAATTAATTAAGCCAAATTCATACTGTAATAATGAAACAGCTCTTATGAATTGTGGTTATAAATCGCAAGGGCGATGACGTATAACTTTAGGGGAAAAAATACAATCTGAACAAAAGAGCAAAGGGGGAGAAACTTGGAATGCTGCCATTTTCCTGCAGTGCATTTTCCAAATAACACACACAGAGAGAGAGAGAGAGAGAGAGAGAGTAATGAAGGATTGAGAAAGACTGCCAGAAATGAAAGAAAAGATTAAAAAGAGACTGAGCAGAGGAAGAGAGAGAAGTCTGACGATGTTACCTGGACCCTAGGGACAAAAGGCGTGGTTCTTCTACTAAGGCATGGACTCTGGATAAGCAAAATTAACAAGAAAACAAAAGCAAAACAACTAAAGCAAAACTGCACAGAGGCACACAAATCAAAACAACCCATCTGAGAAGAGATTTAGCCTAACTGAGTGACGTAACTTATTCATTTCCTCAAATATTAGCAGAATCTTACAGCTGAAATAACCTGAAGTGTGTCAAAACATACTTCATAATGCAGCATAAGTATTATATCCACAGCGACACATCAACACACTTTAACATGTAGTTTTTAAAATAAAAAAACATGTATTTAAAAAAAAAAACTGCCACATTAAGATGCATCACTGCAGGTTTTATGTCAATGTAGCGCTGATTAATCGCGATTAATTGCATCCAAAATAAAAGTTTGTTTATTATACTTACTATTATTATTACTACATATGTTTCTTAAATATATGCATGCATGTGTGTGCATTTATACATATAAATACAGCACACACACACATATATTATGTAAACACGAAGGTTTATTTTGGATGCGATTAATCGATTTTACAGCCCTATGCCAATGATATAACATACTGAATCTCTTCATTGTATCAAAGAACATTATATTTAATAGTACTGATCCAGACTGAAACTCTTGAATGCTTTTTTTTCTTCAGAAATTGTACTAATTGTACTAACTAGGAAGACATATGGGCAACACTCATATAATATTAAGTACTTATATAGGATTGCAAGCTATTAGCTTATAGTTAATTCATAGTTTATAAATTGTAGTTTCTACATTGTTAGTACATTAATAGGCTATGTACAAATAGGGAGTTCTTCATTCACGGTCACTGTAATTTACAAATGATTATTGTTTAATTAGCTAACAAAGTAATAATAAATAATGTGTTTTTATCCTTTGTTTTCTACTCAACGCTAACTGATGTATTTTAATGCGATCTCATGAGTAGCTGTATGTATTTTATGAAACATTCATTTACTTTTGTTTGCATTGAGATGAAAACATACAAAATATACGTATTTACTGTCATTGTACATTTTTTCATATTTTTTTTGTAAAAGTGGTGAGGTTTAGGATTGGGAATAAGTAAATAAATAAATGAAAAGGTCACAAAAGCATCCAAAAGTTAATAACTTAAAGTAAAGAAACTTTATGTGTAATATTTATGTGCAAAGTGCACTGATGTATGCCTAATGTATTTGTAGACATTTTAGGAGCACTTAGTATTAATGCAATTCATGTCTAATAAAGGTAGGTCATTGCCTTTAATCAAGTATTTTCTGTGACCTAATCTAAAGTGAGAACTATTTACTCCTGATAACCATTAACAACTCCTTTACTCCTGGTTTAAATACTGCACATCAATATGCTTTGTGTTGTTAACAAACGATAATAAAACATTATGTAACTCTTTACATATGAGCTAATGAAACAGTAATTAGTTAACTACTGTGACAATGAATAGAAAACTCACTATTTGTGCATATTAACAATGTAGACTACATTTTATAAACTTTGAACTAACAATAAACTATTATTATGATTTATAAGTGCTTTGTTACTGTATACTGTACTTATTATAAAGTGTTACCAACATATGCATTTCATTCAAACTGTTTTCTATCAAATATAACACATATATAACATTTAATGTTATGTGACAAAGAATGAAAAATGTTTGTCTAAAATAAAATCAGTTTTAAAATTTAAAGAGACTCCTGATGTTAAGTTTAAAAAAACATGCCACATTTAAAAAGAGTAAAACAAACGTCTCTTTAAATGATTTCCCTTAAGTTTGCTTTTAAAACATTTTAATGCATTACTTGTGTTTCTCAATAGCATATAAACATCAGCATGCAGCAATGATCAGTACGTGTGTGGGTGTGAGAGTGTGTGTGTGTGTGTGTGTGTGCGTGTGTGTGTGTGTGAGTGGTATGGGTGCTGTGTGTAGTGTGGTGTGTGTGTGTGAGGTGTGGTGTGTGAGTGTGTATGGGTGTGTGTGTGGGTGTGTGTGTGGTGGGTGTGTGTGTGTTGGTGAGTGAGTGAGTGAGCGTCTATGCTGTGCGTGATGAGGTGCCGTGAGCGAGCAGCGTGAGTGCGTGAGTGAGGGAGTGAGTGAATGTGTGTGGTGTGTGTGTGTGTGTGGTGATTGGTGTGAGGTGGTGTGTGGTGTGTGGGGGTGTGTGTGTGACCCGTCGAGCCGTGCGTGGGTGCACGTGCTCGTGATACAATACATGTGAGTGTGTGTGTGTGGAGTGAGTGAGGTGATGAGTGAGTGTGTGTGTGTGAGTGTGTGTGTGTGTGTTGTGTGTGTGTGGTTTCTGTGTAAAGTGTGTGTGAGTGAGTGGAGTGACTTGAGTGTTTGTGTGTGTGTGGGGTGAGTGTGAGTGTGAGGGTGTGTGGGTGTGTGTGAGAGAGAGATAGTGTGTGAGTGTGTGTGAGAGAGAGTGTGTGTGAGTGAGGGAGTGAGTGAGTGTGTGTGTGTGAGTGTGTGTGGTGTGGGTGTGTGTGTGTGTGTGTGTAATGGTGTGGTGAGTGAGGGAGTGTGTGTGTGTGTGATGGAGTGTGTGGTGTGTGTGTGTGGTGTGTGTGAGTGTGTGTGTGTGTGTTTGTGTGTGTGTGTTGGTGTGTGTGTGAGTGTGAGTGTGAGTGTGAGGGGGGGTGAGTGAGGAGTGTGTGAGTGAGTGTGGTGCGTGCGTGCTGTCGGTGTGTGGTGTGTGTGTGTGTGTAGAAACTATTCAGACATCGATTATTAGTAGGAAAATCCTCCTATTGACGAAAGCAACATGACAGAAGATCTAGTTTACATTACACGACCAGCAGCAACAACATAAGTGCAGACACACTACAAGCACTACCCATACTCATATCCTGATCTCCACACCCCAGGTACAACGACACGTTTAAATATACATACCAGATTGAACACCATTGATATTGAATGTATAGTGCATCAATGAATCCCCCCTCCGAGTGAGGTGACCCTAAAGTCACTATTACATGTGTTTCGTCACGTATTATTAGTAAACAGCTTTTCCCTTTGTCACTATCACACTCGACAATGTCCCACCATGATTAGCATTTCGGACACAGTAGCTCGCCTACAGCCTCGTTCCCTTATCTAAATCAATTAACTATAGGCTCATTATAATAGCTAATTCGTATCACATGCCGCCGACAGACACATTTATAGAGCATAACCGACTGAGCAATGAGGCATATCTTACCTCGCAGATACTGTCTCTCGATTTCTTCTATGATGTGAAGGTCAACCAGGGGCCCAAATATTGGTAAAGAGGTAATCCGTGTACACAACGCTAAAGATCGTTGGTCTGATGGTTCTAATCGTACACGCAACCAAACCTCCGGGCACATAAGTCAGACACGTATGCTACATGACATCATAGGTACTACAGCGCGAGTGTGTTTGCCTCCCCCTACCCAACATCCGGAGCACAGCAGCGCCGTGTCATGTATGTCCGAATATGCTGCCGTCTACACGCACGTCACGGTAGCAAGCTGTGATTATAAACTAAGAATACGTTTTATTCCGTGTCGGGATCCTTCCTGGGCACTCACAAGCGGCGTCGTGCCACACGCCCGATCGTGTTTTTCTGTAGCCACTGGACACACAATCTGATCCTAGCATCTGCCACTATATTTTAGCACCAGCTGAGCAAACGTCATTGATATAACTAATGTAAGATTTCGATGTGCCATCAGACTATTCGTTGCAGACTCAGAGATTTTGAATACACTAGATTCTCGAAAACTCTGAGTAAGCTCAGTTGTTAACCTTGAGCAGACACACTCGCACATTCAAAGTACTTAGAATCATGTTAATGACTATAGTTTGAAGTCAGTACGTGTTATGAAGTGATTTAAATGAGCTTAACTACGAATAGCGCCCTTTTCTCCACCTATACTCTTACTATCAAGCTTTCTTTCCCTTGTTCACACAACCTATGTCCCACCAACCCGTCCCATTACGTACGCACATCTTTTCCCCATTTCCCCTTATATTGATTATTTTTTTTTTTTTTTTCTCCATTTCGAATCTTTGTGAATAGAAATACAATTTTAATGCACTGGCACAACCTAATTAGTGTGTATTTTCAAAACAGACTGGTCGTTAATTTACATAATTGTGCTAGTCATTTTATATGAATAAAATAGTGTTAATACCGAGTCCTTTGGAGTGACTCGCTATCTATTTCTAATTATGAAATCTGATGAGAATCCTCAAACATTTTGTTAATTAGGACACCAACAGCAAGTAAATAAGGCATTTTAATGCTTGTAAATTAGGATGAGGGAGAGTTTTAACTCTTACAATTAATAAAATGTGTAATGTTTATGTTCCTGTGAAATATCTGTACTTTTAAAAAAACGGAATTAGTCACACTGGAGGACCATTTCAATTAACCAGTGAAATAATATACAGGTATATATATTATTATATTATGTGTGTGGTGGTGTGTGGGTGTTGGTGTGTAAACATAAATCGTCTGACTTCTAAACTAAAATACTGTTCAAAAGTTGGTGTCGGTAATATTTTTAGTCTCTTTCACCAAGGCTCCATTTATTTGATCAATAAAACAGTAGAAACCGAAATACTGTGAAATATTATTACAGTTCGAAAGAACTGTTTGAACATACGCTAAAATGTAATTTATTCCTGTGATCAAATTCTAATATGCAGATTTGCTGCTCAAGAAATATTTATCATTGTTAATGTTGAAAACAGTTGTGCTGCTTATAATTCTGGATTCTTTAACGAATAGCAATCTCAAAAGAAACAGCAGTATTTGATTTATTTATTTGCATATTTGGTAACATAAATAAATGTATTACTGCCATTTTTGCTCAATTTAAATGCATCTTGCGAATAAAAAATCTGATTTCTTATTAAAAAAAAAAAAAAGAATAAAAAATCTTACTGACCCTAAACTTTTGAACAGTAGTATTTTTAATGAAAAAAAATAATCCATGTCCATTTGTCAGCTTTGCACAAGCTCTTTTATATCATCTTATCTACAACTCTAACACTTTGGCCTTTAGATCTGAGCTGATCTCTGTGTGAATGAACAGTGAGTGCTGGCAAACTCCCTGAAGACACAGTGAAATAATCGCTAAACCTCAAAGCTAGCGCCATTTCATCAGTGAAGCCCTGAGTCGAGCGGCCAACGAAAAGAAGTGCAGATGCTGGTACTCACTGAAAGCTGTCCGGACAGATACTGAGGGTTGTCCCGGAGCATGCCAGGACTCATGGGGGACGTGACAGAGATGGACGGGCCCATTTTTTGAGATTCAAAGGAACTTGAACCTGAAAAATAGGCGAAGAGCGTTTAGATCGATCCTCCTGCTGGCAAAGGCAGTGCTAAAGTATGTTTTATATATCAAAACTAGCTAAACTTACTTGATTCAAGTTGTCCATGTGTGCTCTCTGGTATTCTAGGGACATCTCTACAAGAAAAAAGTGAAGAGCATTTTAATGATAGCAGGTGTGTGTCTGTAAAAACAAAAACAACAAAAAAACACTCAAGAGCATCCCAGCCATATGCCAGAAGGCTGGGTGAAATACTGTAGCTAAAATGTAAGGTTTTGAATGAATTTAAATATAAATTCTGATATTTATTTATATTCTCTGAAATGGTTTTAAACAATCATTTCAACCAAACAGCCATTGTTGCCAAGAAGATTAACACATTTTAAATCAAGAAGTAAAATACAGTAAAGGTAATCAAAAATAATTAAGACATCCACTCTGTTTTTCTATAAATTAACATGTGAAATAATCATTTCATTATATACACTGTATAAACCGCCAAAATGTACAGACACAACCAGTCAGAAGTTGGAAGAGTAAGAGTTTTTATGTTTTGAAAGAAGTCTCTTATGCTCACCAATGTGGTTTCCACAAAAATATGAAGCAGCCACAGCTGTTTTCAACACTACACCTAATAATAATAATAATAATCATGTTTCTTGAACAGCAAATCAGCATAACAGAATGATTTATGAAAGATCATGTGAAGCTGAAGACTGGAGTAATGATGCTGAAAATACAGCTTTGATCACAGGAATAAATTACAGTTTAACATATATTAAAATAGAAAACAATTATTTAAAAATGTAATAATATTTCACAAAATTACAGTTTTTACTGTATTTTGATCAAATAAATGCCACCTAGAAGCGAATTCCAAACCTGGAACGATAATTATTCCAAACGGTTGACTGGTAGTCTAAACGGTTTGTATATTTGCTAAAGCATGAGAAGTGAACACATGGGAAACATTTTGGGGATTATAAGGAGTGCTTCAAGTTTAAGTGATTCAGTGAATCAAAAATGTCGATCAAAACTTCCAAAAACTTGTTTGCACTTGTGCTGCTGAGAATAAAAATCTGAGGAGATGACATAAAGTATCTTAAAGGGGGGAGGTCATATGATGCGATTTCAATTCTTCCTTTCTCTTGGAGTGTTACAAGCTCTTGGTGTATAAAGAAGGTCTGTAAAGTTGCAAACACTAAAGTCTCAAATCCAAAGAGATATTCTTATAAAAGTTAAGACTTGTCCACGCACTCCTAAAACGCCTCGTTCTAACACGCCACCACATATCTACATCAATATGTGGACATATTAGCATAATGCCGCCCAAATATTCACGCAAAGAAAGACGGCGTGTTCAGTAACCGCAGGTAGTGTTCGAAGCAGATGACAGGAGACGGCTGGGTGTTCAGTGTGTGAAAAGAAAAGCACTGTATTGCTTCCGGAAGTAGATGCAATTAGGATTCATTGGTTAAGATTTATTTACAACAAAACAGCACAACACAGTTGTTCGAATTTGTGCAACGCATTTTATGGACGCATTTTTTTGAACCTAGAAGAGTACAAGGCTGGCTGTGCACAAAGGCTATTTCTAAAACAGAGCTATTGGTTTGGGATTACTCACCGCTGACTGGACGAGACATCTGTCAATCAACATATACAGAGAAGAACCAGCCGAAGAACAGCAGAGTCGTGTTAGAAAGTTCGGAGATGGTATTAAAGTTGCTCAGTTTAAATGTATTGTTTGAATTGCCCTTACTATGGAATAAAAAATATGGAGTGTATATTTAAATTTAGTTAAAAATGGCTGTAAATATTAGCTTCAGTGGTGCAGATGGATAAGCACTTGCCCTTGGCTTGTTGACGTGATCGACCCGGGTTTGATCCCGCCTTTTGCCAAACTTTTTTCCCCCTCCCTTTTCAAATCTCATATTAGCAATGGATTCTATTTACACTAAAACTGAAAATAGCAGTATTTTTTTTAGCAATATGCTATTTACACTAAGTGCAAATACCTAGTTACACTGTTAAAATAGTAGGATTTCTACTATCAAATATACTACTTGTTGCAAATAGTGGCAAATATCTGCACCTCAGTACTGTAGTACATTATAAAACAGTATGCAATAATAACGTATTGAGGGTAAATTATAATTTTAATTATTAAATAGATGCCACCTTATTGGTACAATAAAGACCTCCATACTCCTACACTAATCCTACCCGATACTTTATTTTCAACTTAAAATATTTCCTTAATTTTTATTGAAAACAAATGCCTTTATGATGTGATACGAGATTTGAAAAGTGAGAAAAAAAAGTTCGGCAAAAGGTGGGATCGAAGCCGGGTCGATCGCGTCAAAAAGCCAACAACACACACTTATCCAACTGCGCCACTGGAGCTGATGATTTAAAGCCACTTTTAACTAAATCTAAATATACACTCCGTATTTTTTGATTGACAGATGTCTCATCCAGTCAGTGGTGAGTAATCCCAAACCAATGGCGTTGTCTCAAACTATACCTACCTTTTCCGGTTTTGTTTTCTGACTTGTTAATTTGTTTTAGGATTTGTCGTTGTGTTTGTTTGACTTGTTATAATGTTTTCGGAATTGCTGCTGTGTTTTCTGAATTGTTATTTTGTTATTTAGACTTGCATTTGCGTTTGTAATTTGTTTTTTGTTTTCAGAATTGTGATTTGCTCTGCACTTCTCGGCCACCGTAGACCAGGTTAACACACAGGAGAGTTCAACTGTTGTCAGAAATAATAGCACGTCAGCTGTTTTAACCGCGTCTTGTGTACTGCATCATCACTGTGTCTTTCACGCGACTCTGTTGCCCTTTCGGGCTTAAAACTAACGACATTATTAACTGTCTTGATATTTACTTTGAAAGCTGAAGCTCGCGATTATGGTAAGGGGCGTTTCATTTCTGACGAGTGCTTGTGGTGTTCGGCCAATCACAATGCACTGGGTCAGCTGGCCAATCAAAGCAGACTGCGCTTGTCGGAAGGAGGGACTTTGTTGAAAACGACGTGCTTGAGAGAGGCGGGCCATAGAGGCCTACAATAATGTACAGTATTGAAAAATAATGTGTTTTTTGAACAAAAAAAAGCATGTCAACATATTCTGTTACACCAACTACACAAAATAATGATCCCCTGTAAAATAGCCTCATAGGACCCCTGTAAAGACAGAAGAAGCAAAAAAAAAAAAAAAAAAAAAAATAAAAAAGAATGCGCAGAATTGGCTTGGCAAGGAAATATAATTGCCAAAAAAAAGCATTCAAATATTCACATCGTTAAAGGCACAATATGCAAGATTTTTGAAATAAAATATCCAAAAACCACTTGCACAGTGTGATATATTTCATGCAGTTGTTTACTTACATTATTCCAAAAGTTCCCAAGGATTTGTAATTCCAGAGAAATTGAAATTTTACATTTTAAATTTTATGGCTCGTCCCTGTTAATCGTCGCCAATCAATGACGCAATATCCGCACTATCCTCGGTTTCTGCTTATGGATACTATGGCAACACACGTGGACAAATGCGGAAGTGGTAGTTACACAGCATGTAGCGCGCCGCTGTTGTGTATTTCAGTTATCATGTATCACGATTATTCATTGGCGAGTACAGAAAAAAAAAACGTAAACGTAAACGTAGACCAACTGAGGCAAGAAGGATCAATATCGGTGTGCGTTTCCGAGATGGACAGAGCTTCGCGACTAACTCGGACTTGCCAGAGATATTATTTGCTGTACAAGTAATAGTCATGTACAGGTGATTTTAATAGATATGAATGAAGTTACCCGTGAACATGATTTGTGAAAACCACATCTCCCATCGTTCCACGCTCCGTCATAGCATCATCATAGCATCATCAAGCTTCACCTCTGTTATTGTTTTGAAAATGCGTCCTCTAGCGACAAAAACTTACATATTGTGCCTTTAAGTGATTTTACTGTATACTGCTGTCAAAATAATATCACTGATATCTACAGTATATCACTGATATATTGCCCAGATCTTCAAGGTTAACCTGAACATCTGACCTTCTTGGTGCTAGACTCTCAATGGTTTTCATTTTGAAAGTAACAAACAATAATTTCTAATTATGTCAATCTGTCCTCCTAAAGAACTGACCTGAAGCAGAACTTTCATTTTAAGCAGTGAACAAGTTGAAGTTTCTACCTGTGTTTGTGTGTGTGAATATAAGCATTCATATATTGGGCTCCCACAGGCTATCACTCTTCATAAAGCTCTACTGTCAAAGAAAATGTGCTCTGTGTCCCTGAACTGACACGTTGAGTATTGGGCAGAGTAATGATCCATCACCCGCTTCACTCACCCGATGGGCCGTGAGACCACCAGCTCCACCTGCGGCTCTGGCTTGGATTCTAGAATGATATTGTAAACTTCCTTGAATGTGGCTCCCTGTAAGACCCTCCCGTTCCACTCCAGGACCTGATCGCCTGAGGACCGACACAACACAGCATCAATACGACATCAAATATGATATAGCTGCACTTAAACCAGCGTTAGTTAAAGGGTTAGTTCACCCAACAATTAAAATTCTGTCATCATTTACTCGCGCGCATGTTGTTCCAGAACCATAAGACTTTAATGCATCATCGAAACACAAATGCAGATATTTTTAATGAAACCTGAGACTTCTGTCCCTCCACTGAAAGTTCATGCAACTAAAACTTTGAGGCTTCAAAAAGTTCATAAAGGTACTGTAAAACTAATTAATTTATATTCTGGCAGATATCAGATATCCAAAGTGACTAACATTACATTCAAGACAGTTTTTGCCTTCCCTGGGAATCAAACCTATGACTTCAGCGTAATGCTCTACTGTTTGAACTCTGGAAAGCTTAAAATCCATATAAATCCAATATGAACGGTTTAATTCAAACACAAATTATGATATATTTAATTAAAAGAAATGACTGTCCCTCCATTGAAATTCCATTCCACCAAAACTTTCAAACTTCAAAAAAGTTCATTTAGACACTGTAAAAGTAATCCATATGAGGGTGACAGAATTTCCATTTTTGAGTGAACCTACCCTTTAAGTTTAAAACACGTAGAAAGGACCCTCTTTATAGTAAGGGTCCTTAACTACTATGTACTTGCATTTAAATTAAAGATTTGATACAATGCACTTATTGTGTACATACATTTTTTCTTATATAGTACTTATATTTGAAAATACCATCCTGTAATTAATTTCTGTAGGTACATCTATAATTACACTCTTAACTCTACGCATTAAACCTAACCAGATCACCAAACCTGCCCCTAACCTAACCCGTATCCCCATCAATAGCAGCAGAGGTGATTTGCAATTCAACGTGAACACAATATGTACATTGTACCTAACAATTCATTACTTTATTATTAAGTACACAGTATTTAAAGACACCTAATATAAAGCGGGACCTAAAAACCTTTATCGTAAATTCTTTACTCATATACAGAATCCCATAATTCAGCGGGATCACAGAAGCAGCAGCTCTGACTTCACATGGTCTCAGAGCAAATGCTTTTACACCTTCCACAGTCTAAAGCGAGTTGAAAGAAATGTGTTTAATTGTTAAATCTGAATAGATTCAGGTGTTCACCTGGTCGGAGATGGCCGACAGTGTCTGCAAGACTTCCTCTCTTCACCTTCGTAATGAAAGCACAAAGTCTGCCAGACTCTGTCATCTTCCCTCCCACCACCTGCAATACAGACAATAGGGAATGCTAATTATTTCAAATATCTTTTACATGAAACTACAGTGTGTTCAATACAAAGGGCCTGAAAGGTGGAATTTAAATGCTGAATGTTTGACCTGTGCTATGGAGAAAGGACGAAGTTCCACATCAATATCATGTGTGCTAATACTATGGGTCATGTTCACTAAGAATGATCAGGGATTGCTGATAGTGTTATTTACAGTATTTGCACGCATTATTTTAACACCCCACTTACTAAAGGAATCATGCAAATCAAGCAACTCAGCAAATGCACCCACAAAATTAATACGAAGCACAGTTTGCACAAGACATAGTGCTCTCTATTCACAGAAATGTACTCAGATAATGGCTGGAAGACAGCGAGTGGGCAAACTTTCAGGAACTAAAGCACACCAGCACAAATGGTGCCTTAATTTAGCCTTTTGTTTTAAGTGTAAAGGACCATCAGTAACCAATTTAGAATACAAGAACTTGGTCTCAGATAATGGCTGGAAGACAGCGAGTGGGCAAACTTTCAGGAACTAAAGCACACCAGCACAAATGGTGCCTTAATTTAGCCTTTTGTTTTAAGTGTAAAGGACCATCAGTAACCAATTTAGAATACAAGAACTTGGTTACACTTTATTTTAAGGTGTCCTTGTTACAGTGCAATAAAAAAATTTATACAGATTAGGGTTGTGACGGTGAGGAAATTTTCCCACCGGTTAATCGACGTGTGACAACACCGGTAATACCGGTATCACCGCGGGGGCAGGGCGTTCCCTCTTTTCCTCGCTTTCCTTTGCTTTTAAATAGCTTGTAAAAGCGGTTTGCACATTTTACTATCACTTTCAAATAGCGGCAATTCGGCATAAAGCAATTGTTAATTTTTAGTTCGTTTGAATTTCCCCTCTTTCCTCGCTTTCCTTCGCTTTTAAATAGCTTAAAAGTGCCGTGCACATTTTACTTTCACTTTCGAATTAGCGGCAGTTCGGCGTCAATTGCTTGAATGCAACAACAAAATACAACGTCAAACTCACTTTAGCCTATATATAAAACATAGAACTTTTATTAACAAAACAACTAAAAATACACCATGCTACAGGGCAAGCTATGCCTAATATAAAATAACAAATAACTTACAAAGTTTAAATAGGACAAACATGGATAGGTAAGGAACATTATACTATATTATATAACCAAATAAATAAGAAACGTAGAACGCTTTTTAGCAAAACGAGTAAGAAAGCTTGGAGGCACGGCAAACACCTTGATATCAAATAAAATACATAAATTACACAAAGTTTAAATAAAGAAAATCAGCAAACAATGTGGAACCAATTAAATAAAAACTTCCAAAATCACCTTAGATAAACAGCAAAAGTCAACAGGCTTTCAAAATCCAAAATATTGCCAAACAAACACTTTTGCATTTCGTTTAGAAACTAAATCATCCAATATCGTCTTGTCTGTCTCACCCCACTCTTCTCGTCAGTCAGCTCGACTCACTCTCCTCACTGGAGAAATGAAATCTGATCTGTGATGCGACTGTCGTTTGGCACGCTGCATTGAGCAGCCGCGTTCAGTTTTTAATTGTAGTGACTGTTTTTTTTTACTGAACTAAATTATTTTTATTAGGCTACTACAAAAAATCAAAATGACGGTGGGGGTCGGTGCCGCGGTGAGCCTAGTACTACTATGTGGTTAGGGTTAGGATTAGGGTTTGGCTTAGGGTAACTTGCATGTAATTATGCACAAATAATTGTTATTATAATAGTAAGTACATGTAAAATGTGTAACAAGGACACCTTAAATAAAGTGTTACCAAGAACTCAATCAAAAATTCAGACGTCAGCAATAAGTCCAAAGTCAAAGAGGATTAAGAGAAAACTGTAGTAAGTACACTGTGCATTGTGTATGAAGTTGATGGAGGGTTTGCTGAAGATCTTTTATGATATAGGGTCATTAGCATGGCTTTGTTGGAGTGAACTTTGACAGTGTTTAGGCATCTCTTACCTTGAGGCCCAGCAGTGCCCCAGTGTCTCTGGGCACCGTGCCATCTTTCATCCGCTTGTTTAGCACTATCCGCCCTATTAGGCGTTCTCCATCTTTGGATGGTTGCCATGTCACCGGGTGCTATGGGGTCAAAGTGACAATACACCTCTGGTTTTTATACAAGCATCCACACACTGCACATTACAAACACACGCACATGCACAGGCTCAGGGAAATTAAAGCAGGAGGTGAGCACTCTTATTTGCTGAAGACCCAAACCGAACCAAGGTGTCACTTAAAACAAGTCAACATGAAACACATTCACAACCCATTTTACTTTGTAATTATATATTTGAGTGAAACAGTGTCTGTTTACTGAAAAAAAAATGTAGGATGGGATTTGATTTTATCCATTGAGATGTGATTGAGTCATGACCAGAATGGAGTTACAAGATTGGTAAGAGAAGATGCTAACGCTTGAGATTAAGGAACACTATTCACTATTAACTAGTTGCTTACTGGCATGCATATTACGAGCATACTGCCTGTTTATTAACACTTATAAAGCAACATATTAATGCATGACCATATTCTAGATCTCTTAACCCCACCCCATACCTAAACATCACTACTACAACAACTACCTACTTACTATCAATAAGCAGCAAATTAGGAGTTTATTGAGGGAAAACTCTTAGTTAATAGTGAATATGTGTTCCATATTCTAAAGTGTTACTGAGAAGATTTGTAAGAGAGAGTAAGAGAGATTTGCAATGTCAGCTGAAAACAAACATTGTTGTAGGCGGAGCAGGTTATTTCATTTTGATGAATTATGAAGGCAAACCTTTTGTTTTTAATCTTTGGAATAACATGCACACATGAATCGTTCCCAATAAGACCAGGAACACACATTAAGTAAGTATAGGGTCTGTTTTGATTTCATGCTGACTTTAAAAGGGCATTTTTGTGTTTCTTGTCATTATAAATTTATAAATCAATAAATACTATAACATTTATGGTATTTAAATGAACAATTCAAACAAATATTAAAAATCCTTTCATCATTTTCTCACTCTCATGTCATAAACTAATAAAGGAAAAGCCTGAAAATGTTTTCATCCACTGTAGTTCTCATATCTAATATACACTCAATTCATATGGTGCATTAAGATATGTTGTGGCAAATTTGATCTCAAATATGTATAATATAATTGAGCTTTTTCCCCCTTGACACTAGTGTAAAAGTTTGCACCACATTTAAACTGAATGACATTTAAGAGCTGCAGGGAAGGGGAAGATGATCAGCTAATAACATTTTGGTCTGCACTGCACAAGGAAATGGAAACTGTCTAGGCAGAAAATTACCAGTATGTTTTTTGTTAACTTTATGGACATTTACTTTAACCCTAAAACAAATCACTATGCAAAGTGTATTTAAAACATGGGTAAAAATTCAATATGGACATCATTTTAAAGGGACAGTTTACCCAAAAAGAAAATGAGCTGTTTATTTACTCACCCTCAGGCCATCCAAGACATACTGTAGATGAGTTTTTTGTTCAGTAGTAAAAAAGATTTTTAGCTGAAACCATGGTCCTTGATGATTCTGTCCGAAAGAATCAGTTCGCAAAAAAAGAATCGGACTTCACTATTTGCCTGAGGCTCAGGATTACAGGTAAATAATGTGGTAAATAATGTTCAGTTTTCACACAGACCAATCATTTTGCTTTATAAGACCTCATGATCACTCCTTGGGGAGAGCCATGACGGCCAATGTTCCCTCTAAGCTGCGCGCGTGCACAGCCACGCACTTCTTTCATAACCACCACACAGAAGAAATAATATTCAGCGCACAGGACAGATGCAAAAATAAGTTGCGAAAGCCATTTGATTGAATTCTAGTAAGTGCAAAATAATTGCAATGCTTGGACAAACCGCTATAGAGTTGGTGTCGTTAGAGTTAGATCCGGTGAATGCGGCTAACAGGTTTCATATAGTGCTTTCATGGGTGCGTAAGACGTGGTCCGCACGGCTTTAGATACGTCCACGGCATGGCTCGCTGGTTTCCACTGCAGTTGAATACCCCGCTTTAGAGTGGGTGGGATATTCACATGTCGTTATGTTGCGGCCGCCGCTATTGTCGCGCACTTGAAAAAACGGTTTATTGCGCGTCGCCCCATTAAGCTTAATTGGATCCGCTCCTCTGCATTCAACGAGAGGAACCTCTGTACTTAAAGTGACGTTAATGGAGTGACGACATGGGCCCAAGTATGGTTCCACCCATGCTAGGAATTAGTGCTCTGCATTTATCACATCCTAAGTGCGCACACACACAGCAGTGAACACACACACACCATGAACACACACCCGGAGCAGTGGGCAGCCATATTGCTACGGCGCCCGGGGAGCAGTTGGGGTTCGGTGCCTTGCTCACGGGCACCTCAGTCATGGTATTGAAGGTGGGAGGAGAGCGCTGTACATTCACTCAATTCCTGTTGACCCCCACCCCTACAATGGTCCTGCCGGATCAGGGACTCAAACTCACACCTACTGGGGTTAACAAGTCCGAATCTCTAACCATTGAGGGCCAATAAACAGACATGGCAGGAAAATGGAAACAGCCACTTTTTGGTTGTTTAAAAAAGGTGTGCTTGTTTAAAACAGTTGCGTTCGATGCTTCGCTGATATAAATCTAGCGGGTCTGTTGTAGTGTTGGGTCGTTCTTGAACAATTCTTCATTTTGAAAGAATCTTTAATGAGACTCGGGAAGAACGAGTCGTCTCGGAGAGTGATTCGTTCAGTCGCGCATGCGCAACACCCTATAGGTTCTGTACTGGAACTAGTCAAGTAGCTCACCTGGTTCGAGTCTTCGTTCATAACGTGACAGCCCCCCCGCGTTTAACCAACACTGCCAGTCTGGAGCCAGAAAGAGCGAATTGATTAGTTCATCTCTCGATTCTTCGGGTTTGAGTCGTTCATTCATCATGTGACAGTCCCATAAGCTTAACCTATGCAGTCTGAGCCGGAAAGAGATTTAATAATAATAACCAACTCTTTATTAGCTTTGTTACAACATTCAGTGTTATGGAAAAGAACCATCATGACAGAAATTCACACATTTATAAACTAAGAAATAAATTTGAAATAAAATTTGAGACCAGAAATGCATCATGTAACTGTTAGAGTAAATAATAATTATAATAATGATTATAATCATTATAATAATAACTATGCACCCGTTTGTCAGGAAGCTTGTAAATGAACTAATTTCTCTATCCAATGCTTTCACATGACAAAAGAACGAATGATTCGAAAGACTCGCGAGATAAACTAATCAATTCTGTTTCCGGCTCATACTGCATTGGTTAAACTTATGGGACTGTCACGTGATGAACGAAAGACTCAAACCCGAAGACTTGTCAGATAAGTGACAGGTGAGCTAATCATAGACTGAAGACCCAGGTAAACATTTAATTAATCTTTTCTGTTTCTTATAGCTTTTTTGTATTGTTTGTAGTGTGATCAATGTTTGCGTAAATAGTAGACGTGTTAGGGAAGTAACAAGTAACATTTTAAGCTATATTTTGCGAACAATGAAACAAATGAATGAAATGACTCGAATAAAATATCATTCATTTGCTGAAACGAGATCAAAGGTCCAAGTCGGGCGGTTAAAATGATCCGAACGTCCCAGCAATAGTCTGGTGTGTCTCTGTGTCATAGTTCAGTGTATTGAACGATTCTCTCGGCCCACATCGTGAATCAGCAGCGTGTACTGTCTGTTATTGGGTGGCGTACGGTTCACTTGAACCCTCACAGAGGGTGGTGGGTACTTGTTCCCAAAGTACCAGTACCAGGTCTGGTATTAAAAGTGCTCAGGTGGCCGAAAAGTTTTGCTCAGCAAAAAAAAAATTATAGGGAACATTGGCCATAGGTATGAATTTTGTGTTGCCTGCAGTGTTGGGTGAAACGCGTTACTGTAATTAAATTACTTATCCACTGTAAAAGTAAAGTAAGGGATTACTGTTCATTTTTAGGTAATTTAATTACATTTACTTCCTGATACGATCAGCATCTATTTCCTCTGGTAAGTTATACGGTTTCCAACCGGCTGGTTCGCTCCACGAATTCATGTCACTGTGCCAACCTTTGCTCATAAAATTTGTACTCTGTAGTAGCCATGCAGCCACTTTTAAGCACTTGGGCAGGGTTTTACAGAATGACTTGATCATGGATGGAAGGGAAGGAGGCCACAGCTCCCTAACGCCTCGCATCAGGGGATGGTCGACGTCCCGATACAGATAAGACTAAAATCAATTGAATCTTTAAAAGGTCTACAGTACTTTTATTTGTGTACACTGACAATAAGAATAAAACATTGTGCTTTTGTAAAATAAAGAAAACAAACAGGGTGCGCTTTCTGCTGTTTTGGTCTTCATGAACTTCTTTCTGAAACGCGTCACAAAAATGAACCGAAACTCTGCGAATACTTGATACACATATTTGAGAAATATGTCTATAGAAAGCTTGAAGTGTTTACATTTATATGAACCGATTCAAATCGAAAACGAATATTCTCTGATTATGTAATCCGTATGAAACTAAAGCGAGGTACAGTCTTTCCTGTCTCAGAGCTCATTATCTGCAGCCATACCTGCGAGCAAACGCCCTCATCACCAGGATACAAAAAAAAATAGATAACAAAAAAAATCAAGATTCATCTACTTTTCATTGTTTTTGGAAGAAGACCTGCTATGCCGTAATATACCTCTGAAGAACAGCGCGATCTGACTCTGCTTTATTCGGTGGAGGAGATCATTTTTGTAATTTATTCTTACATTAGTTAATGTGTTATTTTTACATAAACTTGTGAAAAGTGCAAGTGAAATATGCTTTCATCAACTTTTGAAATATCAACTTTTTATATAGGCTAAATGCCGTACGAAACGAGGATGTAATTTTTTTGCTATCATATAATAAAAATATGAGATTTAATACGATATAGATATAAAGTAATGGGAATGTTTACACTGCAGCATGATGAATGATACAGTCCAGAAATGTTTAGATCCGTGTTTACTGATCTATTATCAGATGTCAATGTTTATAATGTGCTAAGCACTAAGAATTTAGTTTATAAAATATCAGAATGTTGTTCATGTACTGTGTGGTAACACAAATTATATGTGCATGAATGACAGTACAAAATCATGTTGTTGTTTTTTTGTTAGGAGTGGACAAAATTAGTATTAGTGACTGCCAATACATGTAGGGAGCCAGGTACTTGTAGCGGACGAGCGAGCTGCTAGGTTGGGTATGCACTAGGATAATTGCATTGACTTGAAGAAAAGTTTAATGCGTAAGCTTGAACATGTAATGTTGGAAAGCGGTTCGTTAGAGCTTATTTGTGATTCAGATTATCGTTTGCCAGGTAGGGTAGCTTTAGTTCCCAAAGAAGGTTCTTTATTGATTAAAATGGTTAAGTAGACAGTTGCTTTAAAGATAAAAAGCTAAACTATTCCATGTTGGACTCAAATTGAAAAAATAAAGATTTTCATTTCTATTGTCTTGAGGATTTTAGATTGACGAACTTAAGTTACTATGAGGATTAAATTTATTTTCAGACAGAGTAATTAGAAAAGTAATTTAAATGCAATATTGATGATGTAATTAGTAATTAATTACTTTTTGAAAGTACTACAAAATGGGTTTGACGTAATGACTTGCATTTTACGTTTAATCACTGAGGACCACAGTTTAGCTAAACAAATCTTCCTTTACTGTCCCTGAAGAAGAAAAAATCAGCGTAATCGGCGATGGAGGAGGGTGAGTAAAAATCACTCAAATTTTTCATTTTTGGTGAGTTTTCCTTTTAAACAGGATGCATTGGGCCAATTTTACAGAAACTTCTTAAACGTGTTCCTCCACTCAGAAGCTATTGTATGGCTTCAGAAAACTTGGGATACATAACATGGTTTGTATAGACCACTTTTTGGTACATGTTTTTGCCATTGTTAGAGCTTGACAGCTCCAGTCCCCATTATGAATCAGAGCTCTCTAGGCATCCTGCAGTGCATCTGCTGTTGTGTTCCACAGAGGAAAGAAAGTAAGTCATACAGGTTTGTAAAGACAAGAGGGTAGGAACAACTAGTGATGTCAAAATCTGGGAATTTGCTAACAGCGATGAATTACTTGTCTTCAAGTAAATTTTCAACCATATAGGGTTCGGTTGTGGGTTCATGTAAGTACTGACAAAATAGTCAAGACAGGGTGAGAGGTATCAAGCACACAATTCTGGACAGCAACTCACACCAGTGACCGAGATCAGCAGTTCTCAATGTTGGCATCACAAAACAGTTAGAGGATAGTGTGCACACAGACGTAATAGCTCCAAGAAGCAGTGGTTTTAGAACAGCTGAGGGGTGTTTTATGTAACTGAGTAGAGTTGTACAGTAATAATGATGTAATGAGGTCACAGGTGTGTGTTTATGCAGTATTTTACAATGGCTTCAAACACTGCTTAGCCAATCATAATTAAGGGCCAGACCTATTTTATAATAAACAATGCTGAATGCAACCATGTATCTGACTGCATTCTACTCGCGGGATTGGTCAACCGTGTGAGACATGCGTACCGCCCAAGTTTGTCTAATTTTTAACACAAATATCCATTAAAGCTACAGGAGTTACTTATTAGTCAAGAGCAGTGAGTGATTTCTCTTTTGCGGGTTTGATTAAAACTATTAACATAAGAAATGCACGGATCCGTTATGCTGATGTACATCCGATATTTTCTTTACTGTTTACATTCACTAAAGACATAACCGACTGACAGCCATTCAGATATAATTTTGTGTGTATTTGCTGAAGACGCGAAAGAGAACTCAATTTGGTATTCCCCTGCTGTCTGAGAGAGGGCTTTCTGTGTGTGCGTGCACAGAAACGATCTATCACAGCGCACAACTGTCGACTTATTAGCAGTAGGACTAATCAGACTTCCCCCTAGAGGATGGCTAAAGATTTGCTAGCTTGTATTCATAGTTACTTGAGTGTATGCCTCTAAATTAACAGGTTCTCGCACTCCACAGGTTGAAAACCCCGTTCTAGTGAACTAGAAACCATGGCCACTACAAGTTATGTCTCCTATAAGTTACTCCCCCTACAAAGAAACTTTTCTGCTACTGCATTTAAGTGCATAACTGAATATTTCACTAATAGCAGTTATTTCATACTTGATGAGAAATGACAGTAATATGATCTTATAAACATAATAAATAAATAAAACATCAAATAAATATATCATATACTTGAAAAGATCATTTCAATGGTTGTATCAATGACGTCCACAAGCCATATTTCCTTTGCGGAAGGCATAACTTGTAGTGGTCATGGTTTGTAATACTTTGGGACGCGGATAGACCCAAATAATAAAATGAAAAATAGATATAGAATAGGTAAATAGAATTAACTTTTAAAACTAAAGAGAACATCACATATATTGTTATTGATGTCAAAGCCTGTACATCCAACCCAACTTTATGTTTTTTGTACAAATTCCTCGGTTTTAGCTTAAATCTTCTCTCACTTGGTTCTTTAAATACTTGTTAAAAGTTAAATTAGACAGATTCAAACATGGGCAGATGATAACATAACAGTTCCCAACATACCCTCTACCTCAAAATGATCAAAGCTACAAAAGAGTAAAAGATACAACTCAAACTACAATAAATTGTTTGTGTCGACCATAATGTGTTTTGTGTGATTAATTAAAGCGAACCAGGTGTGTTGTGAATAATCTGTCCAACCTGATTGCAAAACATTGTTGATTTGAATCACGGCCAGTCAGAAGATATTTAATCTTTAATATATGCGGTGGAGAATTTTGAACCAGTAAGATTGCAATTTTTCTGTGGGCTGGAATATGTAGTGCAAAGGTTGCAATTAACAAAATGTCCCGTCACTTGTTGCGGGACTCAAAATTTATATTCTTGTTGCTTTATCGCATTGCAAAAATGTTTCAATTTAAAGACCCTTTTTGAACAAGTTGAAGCAAAACCAGTTGAGAAGCACTGATCTAGATCAATCCACTAATCAACCAGAAAAGCAAAGTAAATTGCTCTCACACCCTCAAGCAGTATGGATGTAGCAAGCTGCTTCTATTCACTACTGCGAAAGACGTGGGGAACGGAAAAAAAAAAAAGACAGGACTGAAAAGGACAGCATGAAGAATGACACAGTGAAAAGGGGAAAAGAAAAACAACTGCTTAGTGCAAGATTGATTCCCACACTAGTCTATCCCTGTGTTTAAGCTGAGACTGAAGGACTGTGTGGAAAAAATCATGTCAGGAAATCCCAAAGGGGGAAACAGCGTGAAAAGGTGACGTGACCAAGTGAGGAAAACAGGTTTGCAATCAGAATGGAGTATCTGTCCGCATCGAGAAGCATGCAGCATATGGAGCAAACAGTGCCAGGAAGTTTGTCATTCATCTTTCTGTGTGTTAGGATGCGATACGATTTTGCAGCCAGAAGATAGTAGAGCAAAGCAAACAAGAGGGTTCTCCTCTCTTCCGAGAGGCCCGATTAGAGTAGGAAACCCTCTAGGGGCAGAAACAGACAGTGAGCGTGTCGAGCAGGTCAGTCACAGGAAGCAAGAGGCAGGCGGCAGGAAGTCGTCTCAGTACCTTGTCGCTATGGCTATGCTCCTCATTAAGTGTGGTGCTACTGCACGTGTCAACCCCTGAATCTTTGACCTGCGGCTCGCACCACTCAGCGTCTTCGTCGTGGGAGCGCTCCCAAAATCGCACCACTGTCTTTTGCCTCTCAGATGGGGCGTAAAGGGCATCCAAAAAATGTGCCTGCTCATTTGTTTTTCTTTTTCCCCTTTGAATGTTGCCTAAAAGTTATGTATGATATAAAAAAGGAGGAGAAACAAAACATGCAGAGGTGAATTAAACGAGGGGAAATGGGGTGAGAGGGTCACAAGCCTCACCATAGACATTGAGGAGGCCTCGCTATGCCAAGACGCATGGTCCCACCAGTGACCATCCATATCTCCTGAGGACAGCACAGTGAGAGGACACACACGCACGCACTCGTGTCAACAAGATTTAACTTATATAGGCAAATACGCAACATTCATTTACTCACACACTTTCTCTTACATCTCTTTTAAAGGAGTAGTTCAACAAAAATGAAAATGCTGTCATCATTTGCTCACCCTCATGTCGTTGCACAACCGTATCATTTTCTTTCTTCAGTAAAACACAAAACGAGATATTTTAAAGAATGTACTAGCCATTGTGTTCCATGCAATTACATTGAATGGGGACTGAAACTTGCAAGTTTCAAAAAGGATGTTCAAGATAGAAAATGCAATGCCTGATTCATGAATGGATCGTTCTTCTGAGTCAGATCTTTTTTAAAAATCAGTTGATCTGGTTCACAAAGATAATCACAATTCATGATCTGGTGGCAGTGGTTAAGAACATTAATTAAAACTTGGGTCTGTTGCTTATACAAAGCTTTCAAATGACTTGAAACATTGTCATAAGGACAACTTTTCTTATACTTTTATGGTGCTTTTGTGAAATTTTCAGTCTCCATTCATTGTAATTTCATAGAAAAATGTACCAGTGTATTCTTGTGTAAAAAAAAAAAAAATTATATTATATATTTTTTTTTTCTCCCAAGAAAGTCCGTCATACGATGGTGACTAAAGCATAAGGGACTAAACAATGACAGAATTGTCATTTTTGGGTCAATTATCCCTTTAAATTAACACATATAACAATTGATATCACTTTTCTTTAATATACACTTACCTATTCACAAAGGAAATGGAATGAAAGAACGAATACAGATATTTTAAAGTTGCATAGTGTTACATAAAAACCAGCATGAACTACAACACAACCAAAACTATAAGACAAACCCTGTTTTCCAACAATTTGACAAAAAGAAAAAAAAAACACAAATATCAGCTTCTTAGCTCAACATCAGACAGTGCATTTTCCACTAAAGCAAATCACCTGAGTGACATGCATCTAAACAGCACTATTTCTGTAGACAGAGAATCTTTCTGTTAGGAAATCTTTATCTGGTTGGAGACACAGAGACATTAAAATCTAGTGCTTAAATGATATTTAAAAGGCATCTTTTTTTCTGTTTGATATTGCTCCATGCTGTTGCATAATGCACAAAATACCATAAAATGCATCCTATTTTTCTGCTGTTTTATATGGGATATTTAACGTACATATATTATGCATATTTTCTGTTATGTATACATTAACTACTATATACTCATTAACAATACTATATTCTAAGAAAATTCCTGAAATGTTAAGCTACTTACAGTATAGCAAGGAATAGTTTAAGGCAAAAAAACTGTAAAAACACAAAGGCCAGAAAGATAGGTGTTCATCATCAATAAGAAAACCTTTAACATATAAACTGGTATGTTATAACATTAGTTAAAACAGAAAAAAAACAATAGTTTACATTCTCTATTCGCAAGCCAAGCATAGTGATCTCACTCTATAATTGAGATTCAGCCAACTGATGGTGAGAAAGCAATCGTTTCCATTAAAGTTCCAGTAAAGTTTCCCAAATCATGCTAACACAAACTTTTCAATTGTGTTAGCAAGACTAATACATTTTACGACATTTCTTCTCTTGTCTTGAAATTGGTTACATGGGTTAGCAAGCAGATGGGTTTGCAATGGAGCAATACTGTACTGACACTTTCTTAGCCGTTCAAAACAAAGTACACGGTCCAGTTTCAAGGTTTAAGTAAACCATCATCATAAGATTCGCTTGATATGTGCAAAATAAACTGGACTGGATTTAAGTACACCATCGTCATAAGATTCACTTCATATGTGCAAAATAATAGTTATTTACATGTGCCTGTATCATCAGTACAGTAGGAACAGTATATTTGATTAAGAAACCAAGCTGTAGTTTAAAGATGAAAAAGATGGGTATTATGCATCCATAACTTTTACAGCCATATTCAGTGCAGTATCACAAAGGCACTATAATAAATGGATATAAGAAACTGTATCCTAGCGTACAGCATGGAAACTTTAATATTGCAGAAGTCTGAAAACTGCTGCCAACATTGCATTATCCTGTCCCCAATTTCCCTTCCAGCATGCGGTGATATCGGTATGCTACCGTGAAAAAAATTTGTGTTGTAAAAGCTTACTTCTGTCGACATTACTTCTGCCTTAACATACACCATGCGTCACAAACCAAAAGCATTTTCCATTCATCCAAGCATGTGTAGACCATCCCCAGTGTCTTCAGGAAAAAATGATCTGTTCTGTGTAGTCCCAATATATTGTTGATAATCCGTCTTTGCTGCACCACCCTTTCCAAACCTTGGCAAGTTAAAGTTCTGCAAAGCTGATTTACTCGACTACGTCCACCAGGAAAATGACTAGAACTCAACTGCAGGTCTTCAAATCACACTTGGGTCAGTACTTAAAGGTCTTGCACATCCCCTTCAAGGAAGATGCCAAATCTAACTGTTTGCCATTTTTTTCATGGCCTCTCACGGTGTCGTTCTCTTTCCCTCTCTCTATCTCCTTGCACTAAAATGGAGTTCATGCCTTAGAATAATGAGCTTATCGTTATTCTTGTAAGCCAGCTCAAATACCCTGCCCTACATAGTCCCCGCATCCCAACAGAATGTTTCCCTGAGTTTGCCGGGCTGATCCCTGACTCCAAGAACACCTACAGTTTGCTCATGGCTCCATGGAAGCAAGCATTGGTCTCAATCGCTTGCACCCAACCAATAGAACTATTGCTTATTGTTTACACAAAAGTGAAAGTTCAGAGCAAACAAGTTAGAAGTCCTCACTCCAAAGCATAAAACAGCAGAACCGTCAATGTTCCAAGTGTTGACGGTTAGGTGAAATATTGACTTACCACCATTTTCCCAGGCTTCACACAGCGTAGCGTCTTGGTGTGTCTCCACTAGTTTGCTACTTTGACCAAATCCTTTTCTCTTTCTGCAGGTGGGGAGGGAATTGAGTACTTTGAACCAATTAGGTTGGGTTGTCACTGACTGATTGACATATGTCCAATGGCACCCGATGGAAGGATAAGCTTGTCAGAGATCAAGCTCCTTCCTGTCTACAGTCGAGAGGTGTGCCACCCTTTTGAGGTCAGAAGGAGTGACTGGATGTCTGCAATACTTGTGGCACCTCTAGAGTTTAATATTTGATGGTGCATTGAGAATTTTTGGAAACATCCATTGCCTGAACAAACACCAACATGGTTACCCTACTGACCCAACAAAACCAAACAAGTGAATGAGCAAGATGAAGGTGGGAGCAAGTGTCTCTTTGAGTCACAGTGTCCTACATTTTTCAGTTCCACTGTAACCTCTTGATTGCATATAAGTAGCTATGGTGGAGACGTAGCCATGACAGATGCACTGGTGCAATTTCACTTTCTGACTCTGACATGGAAGTGACCCTCTACCAGTGCCCTCCACTGCAAAGCTGCTGGGACTCCCTCTCCCTACTTCTACAGATAGAGGAAGGATCTGGGGAGCTCTCTCGCTCCTGTGCAAAGAGGCTTATCCAGTTGAGCTTATTGTGACCCTGACAACATCAGAGCTTTTAGGGGAGGGGCCAGAGAATATCTTACGTGGTAGAAGAAAAAGGAGGAAGCGGAAGGACAGGTACTTCACGAATAGCAAAGATATCATTCCATATCCCTTCCTGGTATCCTAATGATAATGAGCACCATGACACCAAAAGAAGAGAACATTTTAACTTTTGCTGAAACACTCTAACGTAAGCAACTGCCGATCAATGAGAAATTCAAAGAGTCCAGTTGTGTTTTCAGACATCCAGTCTTCTGTATTCTCACTCATTTCAAACTGACCTGGCTCTTCCCACTTGCACATCAGAACAGAAGCGCCACACCACATTATGGATACACTCTCAGAAAATATTTTTCAAAAATCGTACCTTTAGGGGTACAACAGCTTGTCACTGGGATAGTACCCTTAAATTACATAATTTAACCCTAAATAATTTTCTTTTGTTTTTTGTGAGTAGTTACCTTACCAGTACATATTACTACCCTAAAGTACTCACCTTTTAGGGGTATATAAGGTACAAAGAGTACCCTTTAAGGGTACCGCCCCAGTGACAAGCTGTTGTATTCCTAAAGGTACAATTTTTTTCTAGTAGTGTAGGACAAGACACAGATATCATTCTGTAATGTATTTGGTGTGCTCAAAAGTGAATCTAAGCCAGGGGTGTCCAGTCCTGTTTCTGGAGGGCCAACGTCCTGAAGATTTTAACTCCAAATAGCTCCAACACACTTTCTTAGAAGTTTCTAGTGAGTTTGAAGACCTTGATTAGCTTGTGAGGGTAATGCATGTTAATTAGGGTTGGAGCTAAACTATGCAGGATGGTGGAATAGGTTTGGCTACCAGATTTAAGCACCTTACAGTCAAAAGTTCACTTGAAGAATTAAAAAAGCATCAATGGCACGTCCGATGTGCAACCCCCTTCACACATCTATATGTGTTAAAAACTAATTGAGCTTTCCCATGCCAGAAGGGTTCCATTTTACTTAAAATGCATTTTGTACATGCTAAGACACTAATTGCCAATATTTGTGGAGTTAAAACAACATGCCACGAATTAGGTGAAAATAACCTGGGAATGTTTCCGTACGCCAGTGTTTTTAAAGGGGTCCATGAACTGCTGCTTTTTATTATTTGTAGCTGTTCTATTGAGGTAATCTTATGAGTGTATACATTTTGACATCAAAAAAAATATTAATTTAGAAGTAATAGGCTATTTCGGCCCTGGTTTGACCCCCCATCGGGAAACGCTCTGTTTGCATAGGCGTGGCGGATTGTAGACTCGGAAGTAAACGCCCACTGCTATGATTGGCTAACAGTGGGTATGATGACAGCTACAGCTTCATAGTGGATGCTGCTGGGATTTCAGTTTAAACACACATGAAAACTCCATATCATAAGACCCAATATCAAACGATCTTAAAACAGGCAAAGGCAATAGTGATCACATAATAAAAAACAGTTACGCACATTGTGTGGTGCGACAACTGAGGGATCAATACAGTCGCACAGCATAGTCTTTTCGTTTCAATCTTCTGAATCTGCGTTAAACTGAGCCTGTTTGTAGGTTTTGGATTACGCCGGTAAAAGGAAGTAAACAAAGGACCAAGTTCTTTCTGATGTGGTCTGGAACTTCATTAAAAATAAATGTCATCCACTCTTTCCTAATGTTGGGATCAGAGGGAAGGCGAAGTAAAGACTGGTTTGTCCACATCTTGGCACTGCACGCGTCTTGTTGTCTTTGGAGCATCTTTATTGTTTGGTTTCGGTGTAGACCTGCGTTTGCCTCTCTTGTTATTTACACTACATGTGTGAATCGGTGGGCGGGGCTTAACAGGCAGCGATGTAGAAGCAGGCGTCGATCTTCTTTTGCGGAGGCGGGGTTTAGCCACACTATTACGCCATAAAGTGGCACATTCCACAACCTGACATTTTAGCAGGTTGGCTTCAACAGAAGCTGTTTTTAGACTAACAAGAAAGTTTTGAGTTCTGAAAAGAGGTCTGCATTCCCGATAAAACTGCGGTAGCGGTTGGTAACTCTGGTGTAATTTGAACGGAAGCAGGCTGTCTAACAATATCCCGTTCCCGACGTCTTTTCAGAACAACATATCTGTCCTTTAGTCTTATTGACCACCGGTACAGCTTGTGCTCAGGACTGTTATATTTTGCTTAGCCTATAATTTTAAATTAAAGATGTCGTATTTATTTATTTTTCTTTGCGACACTTTTCCTACTGTGTTAACTGTAATGTCAAACGAATTTAGTATTTTGATAAGACGAATAAAAATAGCTAATAGGCTATTTTTGTACAACCTACATTTTAATTGTTTTTCTCTCTGCGACACTTTTTCCCTATTGTGTTGTCAATGTTAAACGAATTGTATCCTGACAAGACGAATAAAAACAAGAAATACAATTTTTGTACAACATTTTTATTTTCTCTGACACTTTTTTTCCTACTGTTGCATAAAATATTAAAAGAATATTGTGTCTTAAGAATTCAAGTCAAAGTCAATAAAGTCAAGACTCTTGACAAGACGAATAAAATAACATACAATTTTGTGCAGATTACACTTTTATTTGTCAGCCTATCTCTCTTTCTTTCAGTAGCGGAAATTTAAATGTGAGATTCTGGAAACGAGGGGCCTTATCATACACCCGTCGCAATGAGGCGCAAGTGTTTTAGCTAGTTTCAGCCCGACGCAGTTCTCATTTTCCCGTCCTGCGCTGCGTTGTTTAAATATCAAATGCATTTGCGCCCATTTGTGCCATGCGCTTAGATCGTTAAAATAGGGCCCGGGATCTAAATTTAGCGGGAACGGTTGGGTCGGGAAGAAAATTATTCTAAGTGGACAGCGGGTGAACAAAGAATAGATATATAGCGGGAGCGGGTGGGTGCGGAATAGAACCTTGCGGGAGACTGAAAAAACAGTCCCGTGCAGACCTCTATTCTGAAACTTACAGGATGTTTTTATAATACAATGACCTCTTATATGTCAAAAGAATTTTGATTTCTCAGTTCATGACCCCTTTAAGGGCTGCCCATTTTGAATATCTCTCTTTTTTGACAGATCCAGTTCAGGCCATGGAGTACTCTACCATTCAGGTGTGTTAAATAAAAAAGACATTTAAAATGTGCAGAGCTTGGGAGATTCGGTTTGAAAATCCTGGCTGTACAACTAATGAAGAAACATTGGCATGGCTGAAAAAGGCAATTTGATGATAAATTTTTAATTCTCTGACATCTTAAAGATGCTTAGAATCATTTTAGCTATAATACATGTCAATACTTTTCCAGCACGGACATCTTTTCCAACCAACAAGTTCATCCAAGTTCATCCATAGGTCTTTCAAAGACCTACAGAGCATAACATCATCAGGTCAGTTGAGGTCATAGTAATATACTCATTTTAAATGTCCAACAGCAAAAGCTATAGAAATTCATTTTCTAACAGGATAACAGGAATCAATTTAACAGTGAATAACAATGTATGACCTGTGTCCCCATTCACATTCTAGCATCTTCAGCCCGGCTTGCATTACATAATTAAACCTGCCTGAATAATGAAACACCCTCCATGGTTTAAAACCCTGGTCATGTGACTCACACAAGTAATTGCCAGGATCACTGGATTCTCCTTTGTCTTAAGTGCAGTTTTAAACTGAATTTAGAGGTGAACGGTCACAGAATAAATGACATGTTACAACTGATCTCAAGAACCCCAAAGCACAGAGACTAAAACTAAAACAGAATTACAAAGAGAACTGGCACTTTTACTGAATCTGAGATCAAAGTAACAACCTTGCAAGTCTTTGAACTTCATCTTCTCATCTTTTGACGTCTCATCTGATTGTGTTGAGAATATTAACTCAGGTATTACTGTTACAAGCAGAAATTTTACAATCACAATGGTTAATGGTTAATATTCAACAGTGGGCTTTTAGCAACGATTAATTCTATAATGCAGTTGGCATCAAACAGAACTGAAAAAAATGCAACAATTCTTCAACAAATGTTATCACTATGCTCTCTTAATTAAAAGAGCCTCTCCAAATTTATATTTAAGGCAGACTCAGTAAGATCACATCATAACCCACAGCATCATAACTCTAACCTGGGGGTGTCAAACTCAGTTCCTGGAGGGCCACAGCCCTGCAGAGTTTAGCTTCAACCCTAATTAAACACACATGATCCAGCTAATCAAGTCCTTCAGGCATATTTGAAAACTACATGGTATGTGTGTTGGAGCAGGGTTGGGTGAACTATCCTTTAAGAGGGAGAATTGAGAAGAACCAATAAAGAGTAACCAAAGTCATCTAGGACATGGGTCTCCAACCCTGCTCCTGGAGAGCTACCTTCCTGCAGAGTTCAGCTACAACCCCAATCAAACACACCTGAACCAGCTAATCAAGGTGTTCAGGGTTACTGAAAAATTACAGGCAGTTGTGTTGAAGCAGGGTTGGAGCTGAAGTCTGCAGGAAGGTAGCGCTCCAGGATCAGGGTTGGAGACCCCTGATCTAGGATGTCAAACCACAAGATTCATCTGGCTGGTGTTTATAAAGTGCACAAAGGCTGCATCCAAAACAGCATACTTCCCTACTATATAGTAGATGAATAACAGTATTAAAAAATAGTAGTATGTGCAAATTCACAAAACAGTGGATGCACATTCCCCAGATGACCTAATGCTTCCGGCGAGATTCTGAAGCGTGTATATGATGGACACTTTACTATGCCGTGAGGCCACAGGAGGTGATGCTGGTGGTAGGTCACATGACAATGACAACATGCCGAGTGGATTATAGTCATACTACACAAATTCATACTATATAGAACATACTTTTTAACAGTCGCAAAGTAGTTACTTTTTTGAAAAAGGAGTATGCAATTTCGGATTGAGTAAGTAATGATTATGTTTATGTTTCACTGGCTCTAAATAATCCATACAACAGCACTGAAGTTTCTGCTGTCCCCACCAGCTCTGGAGCAACATGGTGGTTACCATGAAGGCACAGCTCTTTCTAGGAATCTGATATGACTGGAGTCACATCGGAGATTCCAAAAACGTTTAATGTAACTTTTCTACCTAAAACACTGCAAATTTTATCAATCAGCAATTCAATAATTTAATTCACAGTCAGCAGTTTACCTTTTTCGCTGATGGACTCGCTCTCCAGCTCCACATCCTCACAGCTGGTGTACTCTGGCGTGGTGGCTAACTCCTCCTCTGAGCTGCTGAAGCTGCCCATGGTTCTGAGCTTACCAAGGCGTTTGCTGCGGTGTGGTCGAGGTGGAGGAGGCTGAACCGACTCGGATTGGTCTGAGCTTAGAGAGTCGTTTCGTAGCATGCTATCCATTTTGTCCTGTTTGTTCCTGCGCATAGCTGAGCTAGGGTCCAAATGGTGCTGTTGGGGTATGGGTTTCCTCGTTGGCTCTGCCAGTCCTCGGCGGCTATCACCCAGCACAGGGCTGCGGTGTGGTGTTGGTGGGCTATGATTCGACATCCGACGTCCCGGTGAGCTCCTGTCCATGGAGTATGAGCGTTGACTTGGGCCTCCCAACAGAGGGAGGCGTGACTGCCGCCCACCGGGGCCATGCAGAGGCTCGTCCAGTTCTGTATAGGCAAGTGAGACGTCGCTATGGCGCCGCTCGTGCCGAGCCCGTGACACCTGGGCATGGATGCGCATCTGCTCCTCGTAGGGCTGGGGTTTGACTGGGTAGCGCGCCAGGTTGGGGTCGCTGCGGTATCGGGCTTGGTATTCCTCCTCACGGCGTCTTTGGAGTTCATAGTCTTCTAGCTGGCCATCCAAACGCTGGCCTTGAGAGTGCCAGCGTCCTCGACTGTCTTGATAACCGCCCACCTCATTGTACATTCTTGAACTCCTCGGCGAACGGCCAGGGTCACGTCCGTAGTCGGACGGAGAGCGGGGCATGCCACCTTCAGCCGGGGCATACTGCAGTCCTCCTTCCCCCTCCTTTTGGTTATATGCCGCGTTGGGGTCCCTGGATGCTGATGGGCTTCTGTTTCTAAGAATGTAAGAGGAAATGAGGTCAATGTGAGTGGTCAATGCAGTGAGGCCACAAATCACAAATGAGCTCCATTTCTCTTCAATTGATTCATACTACGGTTATACAAAGCTACATACTGAATGTATGTGGCAAGAAGATTACCTAGAGGTGAGTTGTTTGAACAAATATTATGCCTAAAAAATCATATTAAAAAGTTTTTTAGGATTGAAGCTATAGCCTTGTGGTCAGTGCTATGACATATAGCACAACAACACTTTCGGTGACCTGAGTTTGAGTTCCGTCTTGAGGTCCTTTCCCAGTCCTGTTCCCCATTCCCATCACTTCCTGTCACTGATATAACTGACCTATCATAATAAAATCATAAATGCCAAACATAACTTTTTATAAGCATTTTTTATAAATATATTACTTAAATGTTTAACATGAACACATTTACCATATATATGTAATTATTTCTTGATTTGCTTTCTGAATATTGGTCAAAAATCATAAGATTAATCATGATTATTTTATCTTATGGGCAGCCTCAGTTTTTAACAGTAAAAAATAAATATAGTTTTGTGCATATACCTTTGTGGGGGGGGGGATCAAATCAGATTTCATTTGAAAATGTTTCTCCAGTTTATACTTCTAACACTATATTTAAATTAAAATTAAAATAAAAAGTAACAAAGTAATTTTTTTCTTTAATAAATTTTTACTTTAATACAGTTACAGTTTAGAAGCAGAAGCACACATTTTTTCCTCACACTGAATAAATTAGTCTTTAAACATAAAAATAAAGCTGCCTTTATATTCTATTTATATTCCCTTTCGCAAGAGGATTATCATATTTGGGGTTCTTGGCATTAAAAAAAGCCCTGAACGAGCATGCCATCCTGATCCATGCCTAATTTATGCCTCCCACTGTCTTTCTAGTTCCTCAGGCTGACACAGACTAAACTGTTTGAGGCCGCCAGTCACCTCAAGTTCACTGCCCACGAGTCCATCCCCACTTGGATTCAGGACTCTCTTGTTTAAGCAGGCATATTTGCAAGCATCACTGTTGTTCATGCCCTGGAGCTCTTTCATCGTGAGGAGCCCACAGGGGCTGTGAAGCTCTGTGAGAGTGGCCAGTTGGATCGGGTTTGGTGGTCTAGGACCTGTCTACCATAGCAGACCTTTGAGCCATGGCTTTCATAGTGGTTAACCTGTAAGGGCAGAGTGTTCGGCTCTGGCCAGAGTCATGAGGGAAGTGTGTCACACTGAGTTAGAGAAACACTGCAGTGCCAAGAGTAGTGCCATTTAGTTCCCTCCCTTTCTGTCTCTCTCTCATTAACTGTTATATCCCACCAGCCAGTCTCTCTTACAGCAGATGCTGCTACTCTCCAGCAGTTGGAAAGAGATTGTTAAAGTAAACATCACTTTTACTATTGCCCATACTTACGGTTTGTGATTTGAACAAAACCATAACTTAAAGTCAGTGTAAAGGCAATTCAGAGAATTGTTTCTAAGCACATTTTAAATGTTAGAAATGTATTACTGAAAAATGTTACAAAGACTGTGAACTATGTAGTACTGAATTGTGGAGTTCGACCATTAAACATTCTTGTGTTCAGGATGTTTTGGGCGGGTCTGAAATCATGTCTCGATGACGCACTGGAGCCACCGAGCATGGCCCCTCCCCTAACACTACAAGAGGTGTGTTCGACTTGAAGCTTCAAGTCCAACACACCTAATAACTAGAGTGCATCAGCATCAGTGGTTCGCCCGCTCAATCACGAGTTACTGATTACCGTTAGTTACTACAGCCTATAGTTTGCTAGCTTTGCCTTCATCACGTAAATGCATAATACCTGGTTTCAATGATTTACAAAACAGCTCGGTCTCTTTATTTAAATTAAGCTGCAAGAGGGAGCATTCATTCAGGTTGTAGCGGTATTTGACAGTTAAGAGAGGCGGGAGCTTTCCTGCGAGTGGGCGTGGTTTCAGCGCAGACAGCGGACATGCCCCCAGCGTTTGAGAGCAGAGAATACTGCTTATTTTTTTCAAGATTTTGATACCTTATTTCCTTGGCATTTTTTTTTTATCATTCAAATTTGGCTGGTTGCTTAATAACACATTTTTCTGTGGTGTGACAAACTCAGAATACATATTTAATTTTGCTTTACATGGACTTTAAGTATTAAAGTTGAGGGTAAATGATTGTTTGTTAGGCATGAATGATACTGCAAATAATTTGGCTTAACTTGAAATCAAATTAAATATTTAACAATAACTTTTTTTTATTTCAGTCAGTTGCCAAGCAACAACTTTGCTTATTTCAATTGAGCTTAACTTCATGTACTAAAGTAACGTAAAACTAAAATTGAAATAAAAAATTACATTTAAAAAAAATAATTTAATTTAATTCAAAATAAATGTAACATTTTAACTAAAATTGAAATTAAAAATGACTAAAAAAGAGACTAATCTCTTATTTCAATTTAGTTTAACTTGATGTACTAAAAAACTGAAACTAAAACTGAAATAAAATTTAATAAAAACTTTAAAAACATTTTTTTTTAAATGTAATACAGAGTATCTCAATTATACTAAAAACACTGTTCTATTGTTACTTTTCTAAGAGACTGGACCAGACTGGTGGATGAAAATATCCTATAAACCTACACAAATCTAAAAACCAATCTGCAACTCACTATAAAGCACTGAGAACCACGTAGAAACGCCATAACGACCACCTATAATACCGTAGCATTACAGTGCTGGATTTTGCATGGGCGAACATCTTATTTTTATTGACACGGGCAATACATCATTAAATGATTGTGCAGAGTCAGCAGCAGCACTACCGTATTGAGCTGCACCATATTCCAGCAGTAAATGATTGCTGAATATCTAAATGTAAATGTGACATCATCCATTCTGTCATCATATGCAATGCTGCAATGTTAAACAATGAAGTGATATTATTCCTTGATTTGTGCCTGTCATCTCTGTGCAAAGCACTATGAGATTCTCAAACAGAGCAGTCCGGCACACAGACAAAGCATAGCAGGAGAAACAAAACTCCAAGACAATACAACATGTTTGCCTTAAAATAAAGGCCATTTTGCTCACAGCTGAGACTAGACTTTGCACATAATGGTATTTTCTGTTTGCCATACGTCAGCTCACCCCACAAAATAACAAAATATTGCAATACACTACTGCAATGGACATGGAAGTAAAGATCCCAAACAATCATTTCTCATTTCCACGGAAATGGTGCTGGTGTTGAAGAAACAGGTATATACTACAATGTCACTACATATTTTAGCATCCAAAGTGATTTGATTCAACATATTTCTGCCATCAGTTATGTTCATTAAGTAGGCCATGAAGCTATTTAAATATACAACAATTTAAATTCATAGTAATAAATTCACCGATGATATCTGTAAATAAACACACAATTTACTTAAAGGGATATTTCACCCAAAAATGAAAATGTGATGTTTATCTGCTTACCCCCAGGGCATCCAAGATGTAGGTGACTTTGTTTCTTCAGTAGAACACAAACGGAGATTTTTAACTCAAACCGTTGAAGTCTGTCAGTCTTATAATGGAAGTGAATGGCAATCACGGCTTTGAGAGTCAAAAAAACATACACAAACAAAACCAAATTAAACCCTGCGGTTCGTGACGATACATTGATGTGTAAAGACACGAAACGATCGGTCTGTGCGAGAAACTGAACAGTATTTATATAGTTTTTTACCTCTGATGCACTGCAATGTCTGAACTGTCCTGAGCGCATCCTCGACAGCCGGCGCGTGACGCGTCTTCTTCTTCTTCTTGCTTTACGGCAGATCGGAGTATTATAAGTGCATTACTGCCACCTATCTATCAAATGGACCATTGACACTCCTAATTGAGATTGTAGATAGCGTGTCAATGGTCCATTTGAGAGATAGGTGGCGTTAATGCACTTTTGACTCTCAAAGCCGTGATTCCCATTCACTTCCATTATAAGACTGACAGACTTCAACGGTTTGAGTTAAAAATCTTCATTTGTGTTCTACTGAAGAAACAAAGTCACCAACATCCTGGATGCCCTGGGGGTAAGCAGATAAACATAAAATTTTCCTTTTTGGGTGAACTATCTCTTTAAAATGGGGAAAATAAATTCACTGGAGCAACTGTGCAGGGTTAAAAAAAAGGATGGAGAGCAGTCAACTAAACTTGCTAGACACATTAGAACATGTAGATTAAAATACTAATGAATACAGAAGTAGTTTTGTACCATCTATTTTTATTTGCCGCTTTGAGCTGTTAAAGCTGACATAGTTTTAAAAACGTAATGGGAATCTGTAGAAATACATATATTTGACATATATGACATAAAATCAGCAAGTTGGTGAATTTCCTGAACACATGCTTGTCTGTAAGTATGTAAAAAGTACCTATGGAAATTAACATAATAAAATATCTAATATTAAAAATCAAACATAACCACAAAAGAAGATTTTCTTCTATTCAAATGTACTCTTGCTTTTGGTATGATCACACTATCGTTCAGGGGTTTGGGTTTAACTTTTTAAATGTTTTTGACCGAAGTCACTTCTGCTCACCATTGGCTGCATTTATTTAAGCGAAATAAAAAAAATACCGTAAAAACAGTAATGTTGTGAAATATTATTACTTTTTAAAATATCTGTTTTCTATTTGAATATCTGTTCAAATGTAATTTAATCCTGTAACGTAAATCTGAATATTCAGCATCATTACTCCAGACTTAAGTGTCACATAATCCTTCAGAAATCAGTCTAATATGCAGATTTGCTGCTCAAGAACATTGCTGATATACAAATTTTTTTTGAAAAAGCAACCGTGGATGTATCAAATGTTTTTGTGAAAACCAAGATACATTTTTTTTTCTGCATACTTTAATACCATTAATTTGAAAGAGAAATGTAACATTATAAATGTCTTTACTGCCACTTTTGATCACTTTAGTGCATCCTTGCCGAATAAAGTACTAATCTTTTTCTAATCGTACAGTAAATGTATTCATCTAATTCTTACAATCTTACAGACCCCAAACTTTTGAACAGTAGTGTATATTACAATAACAAGTATATTATATAGTAATATGTCACATATTCACATTCAGGACATTGACATATTGCATAGAAAGGGACTCAAACCTATAACGATGCTCAAAACAGCATCATAATGGGACAAAAAGAGGAGTGATATACCAACAGCATGTCATCACAAGATGCAAACAGCCCTAAACCTTAAGCATGATAATCTTTCCCAACTGTACGGCCAGTTCTGTGCAGGCATTACTCAGGCGTTATAATTACTCCTCAAGGAACATCTGCACGCCTGTCACAAAACCGTCAACTAAGCAGCATTCAGTGAGAGGCATTCAACTGTCACACGAATGCTGCACCGGCAAAAAAACAAAAAAACAAAACAATCCTCCACGGCTGAGTGCGTCACGCGTGCACGCACCTGTCACTCAAGAGCTGCACATCTGGGCTGCGGGCGCAAGCATGTCGACCACGCGGCTGCATCAACCTCAAATCCCCGTTTGAGCGCTGAACCGCACCACACACCGCTGAAGGGGCAGAAGAGGTCCAGCCGGGGGCAAACCAGGTCACGGCAACAGGAAACACATGCACTAGTCGTGTAGAACAGCAGCTGCTAGCTTAGTGCATCCTCCACCCCCCCAGCATGCTCTCGCACACGGACGCGTTACGGTCCGCGAAAGACGCAGGCCACAAAGAATCAGTTCTAGAAAGCCGAAGCAGGCCGAGGGGTGCCGAGAGGCCGAACGCACAAGGAGCAAAGGCTTCTGGGAGTGGAGAGCGGTGTTACCGTTTAATGCTGTTATCACAGGCTGTATATAGCTGGAGGTCAAGCACGACTTTACCCTGCAAGGAGGATTATGGTACTTAGCTGATTACTGGCTGCATGGCGGTTATTGCTTAGCAATCGTACGGCCCGGGAACTACTCCTCCGAAGCGCAAGACTGGATTTCAGCATAATCATCTTCCTCTTTGCCCCGGCAAACTCCAGGAACAAAGCGGGAACAATATCCCAGTCAAATAAACCTCTCTCATAATGATGTATCAGCATGTATAAGTTGGCTGTCTCAGCATGTGTGCAGTGAATGCATGAGTGTGGGGGTGCATTTCCCTGAGCTCTGAGCGCATGTGGGCGATCGAGCATGTGTGTGTTCACAAATATTCATAGATCCAGTGTGTGTGTGTGTGTTGAGGTGTGTGTGCCCGGTCTCTTTCTCAAGCGAACAGATTAGCTGTGGGCCTTGCGGGCACATGTGTGTATATGCATCTGTGTGAGAGTGACAACACAGCGCCACCTAAAGTCAGTGCTGCATATATTACATGTTAGCTGATGGTGGTAATCAAAAGGTGTACCACAACTATATAAAAATATCATTTTATGTTGAATTTAGTTTCATGTTGGTATTTTAATGGCCCATGCAAATATCTACAAAACAGGGTCAAGTATAATACTTGACTCACAAACAAACTGGAAATAAGGGGTGCATGATTTGGGGGGAAATCGAATTGTTCTTTTTCTGAGAAAATGTGATGATAAAATTCCAGGGTTGCTGTGCTTGTTTGTAGGCATGCACAATTTCACCAAAATTCTGTGTAAATATTTGCTATAAAATACTACCTCAACTACCACTACTACTATCACCACAAATAAATATTAATAAAATAATTACTACTCATACTAATATTAATTAATATGATTATATAACAACAATGATAGTATAATTATTAAATAACAGTATTTAATAATTAACAGTAAAATGACTAAATAAATTTAAAATAATTACTAAAATACGATTAAAATATTTAACTGTAAAATACAAAAATCAAGTATTTATGGCTGTCTTAATTACTTCATTTTCAAACGTTAAACCACTTAACTTTTATTTTGATGGGAAACGTCAAAATAAAGTTCTCCTTTGTTCATAAGCACTTCTCATCACAAGTATGTTTAGCACTTTTGTTCCCAAATGAATATTAAAGCGACCCAAATTCAGTGCAGATGCAATGAGCTGCTCATGTGTAAATAAATGCAGTGCCGCGCTTCATTCTGAAACACAACGCATATATTCATTTAATTAAATCACAGCCTTTGCCATTTGATAGTCGCACTAAGTCATATCACAGTTTCATTTAATCACGCAGCCCTCCTGGAATTGTATTCAGAACCAAAATTAATTTCATAACTTTTTTTCATGAGTTTGTGTGAACAGCTCTTGAACACATGCATTTATCCACCGATATGGATGGGACACTACTAAACACTGAATCTACAAGTGCTGCTGCATAGAAATTACATTTGTGAAATGTGAAATATTAATATTGCATTGCACGCAGCAAAAAAAGTAAGCGAATGACTCTTATGACCCAGGCTTTTTTTTCCATATACATCAAAATCACTTATGAGTCAGTGGGAGTGATTGCTGAATTAATTACTCGCTCACTGAATCACAAGTCAGATCTGTTTCAATCATGTGACCCTGTGTTAAAGTTCATGTATTTAAGGACACTGCAGTCATTAACTACACATTGTCATTTTCACAACTAGTCAAAAATACACATTTCATTAGTTATATAATGTGCGTGTTATATAGTTAGAATAGTATTTGTCAACCACTGTGCTCCATTAAAATCTGTTTAAAATCCATTAGTCAGTGTGAACACACCTTGCACAGCAGCAAGCAACAGCCTAGCAACCATCTAGAACATCCTAAGCAACAGCACAGCAGTACATTAGAAACCACCTACGTCTAGCTTGCATCTTCAAATCTAGATATTTGTGCAAATCCATTTGGTGCCGCTAGTGCACTCAAAGCCCTCATTGTCCTCAACAATAATCAAAGGCCCCATTACTTTCCAGTTGTTTTTGATTCACAAAATAAGGATTTTTAACAATATTTGTACACCCTTTTTCTACCAGATAAAATATTTTAGAGATTGGCACAACTAGAAAATTGTATATTCGCTATATAATGTCCAGTTTGACGATTTTTATTGATTTAAATGACTTTTCCAGGTCTAGAAATCACAGTTAACCCTGTACATATGAAATATCTACAAGACAGACAAAATATTTAAAAACAAACAAACAAATTTACGTTTTTGAGTATCATATTTGATACATCAGGCTTTTACGGCTCATATAGTATCATATAGAAGCTCAAAACAAGCAAATGTGTGCAATTTGAAATTATCCAATGCAATACAATGATGACTGAGAGATGAAAAATACATATTATATAAAATATACATATATGATACTCACATTTGAACATAAGTTTTCTAAAAAATGAAATATGGATAATCAAGTAAATCTAAATTGCTTCAGTGCAGTATGTGTTCATCTAGAAATATTAATTACAATATAAAATTTATCCTGCATTTACTTTATAAAAATCTGTAAAGATTTCACAGCACAAAGACACGTGAACCACGACCTGAAGGGGGACGTACAGTATTTACAATTACACTAAAAGGCCTTTTACTTGCTAAAGAAAAGTCCAAACTATCAATCAGATGACAGAAGGCATGTAGTAGATTGTGTACAACTTCTTCAGCCAAGTTTTTGTTCATGTTGATTATTTAGAGGCCTTAGAAATGTGCATATCATGATAGAGTATGATTTTAGAGTTAAATATTAGGCTACACTTATTCAGGTTTTTCAAAACAGAGGGAACCCTTGTTAAAAAAGAGAGAAAGAGAGAGAAAACGGAGAATTAAAATAAGACATTTCCTGATGTTTTATTGCTTGAGCTTATTTTAATGCCTGTTTTGTCTTATTTGAAATTATTTTAAGTCATCCTGAGGCCCCGCTGTGCTGGTGGGAATGACTGCACCTTCTGACCTGTTGTTGCCAACCTAGCAAGGTTCATCATCCAGTCCCACTTTAGGACAGATGGTATAAATCAAATCTGTGCAGTACATTGATTTCAGCAGAGCACTGGTGTTGTGATGGGCTCACTGGGGCCTCCACACAGCGATCAGACAGCAGCAGAGATCACGGCCTCTCACCGAGGGGGATCCGACTGACCTGCTTCAAGCTCTAAGACTGCCTTATTAGCTTCTCAAAACACACACACACACTGTAAGTAGGCCATACCCCAGTAGAGCAGGACACATGGAAGAGGTGCAGAAAATTCAGGGAAGAAAATCAACAACAACTGTGAGGTAAACAGACCTGCCAATAAGATATCAAAGCACAGGTATGCAAATACTGGATATATGAACTTCAAGAGGTGCACAAATAATTAGGAATGCACTGACGTATCGGCCAATAATCGGTATCGAACGATAAAGGGATTGTTTAAAAACAGCCAATGATCAGGGCCGATTATTTCCTGTCAATCAAAAGGGCGGAAAAATGTGTCAGACTGCAACTTGAGTAAAGAGTTGAATTTAGCGCTATCCAGGTTAAAGCAATAATACTACAGCGAGAATCAAAGTTACGCCTTCGTGAACATTTGAGCGGTGTTATGCAATCTTCCCACATTGTGATGTAGATACGTGGGGGCGTGTTTGAACGAGCCGTTTTAGGTAAGCGTGATTGAGCGTTCACTTTTATAAAGAATATCTCTTTGGGTTTGAGATTTTAATCTTTACGACTTTACTGATCTTCTGTATGCACGAACAGCTTTTAACACCCCAAAGACAAAAGAAAACATGAAATCGGATCATATGACCCCTTTAAGTGGTCATTAATGGACCATAATTATTGCACAAATAATATTTAGTACCAAACGAACTCCTCAAAATATTAAATAAATATTACTGAACTAAAATATAGAACATTTATTTAACTGAAAAAATAGGATACTGAAAAAAGCACAAATGTCAGGGCATGGCAAAACTTTTCCAGGGCCCCAAAAACCCCTCAGACCCCAGAGGGTTAATATCAACTGTATTTAATGCCATACTCTATTTAGTATTTTATCGTAGTATTTAATATATCATTAGTATAATATATACATTAAAAAAGCAACTGGTGTTTGACAATGCAAAATTCATTGTTGCAATGCTAAAGTGATGTTCTGACATGGATCGTAAGGTTTTCATTTTTAACTATGTTGCTATGCAGTCGCTGGGGTGTTCTGGGTAGTTGCTAGGAGATCGCTTGATGGTTGCTAGGATGTTTTGAGTGGTTTAGCATGTTGTTATGTGTTTGCTAGCGTTTTGGGTGGTTGTTAGGATGCTGCTGGGTGGTTGCTAGATGGCTACCAGTGTGTTCTGATTACTGTGCTTTTAGCATGTTGTTATGTGGAGGTTAAGGTGTTAGGGTGGTTGCTAGGCTGTTGCTAAATAGTTGCTAGGGTGTTCTGGGTGGTTGCTAGTGTGTTTAACCGATTCACGTTAAATCAATCGGTGCTACATTTCGGTACCTGAGAACGCATCTGGGCGCATACGCTACAGAAAGAGAAAGAGAGACCCTGTGATATGAGATCACCCCTGCAACTCGTTCAAACACACGGGGCAAGCCGAAATGTTCTGAAGTGTGGTTACATTTCTAGGGCCATATGGTTTCTGTGAAAACGTGGACAGGATCGCAAAGTCCATTCATAAAAACGTAATATACTCTATAGCGCGGAATTCGTCAATTTTGGACGAATAAATCTAAAGTAGGTCTGCCACTTAATTCGAATCGCGATATGAACTAGTGTCTGTGAATATTAAAATGCAAAAAGACGGTTTAAATATGAATCCTGCATGTTCTGCTTGCCTCTGTATGTATGAATGCCGGAAACACAGTTTTTGTTTACCACACAAAAACTGAAGCACGCGTGACGCTCGCGGTGATTTCCGACCTCTGTGTCTCACTATATGACGGCATGAACACAAAAACTTAATGGACCCTTTTCACAAGACTGTGATGACGCGTTTAACAGTCATCAGCATCGTAAATCCTCAAAAGTTTTTCATATTTGTTTTTTATTGTATGTACATTTATAACACTATCTTTGTATTATATCACCTTTGCATCAGTTAACGCTAATGCGAGGGTGTTTCTAATGCAGCGTCTATGCGAGGGACGGTAAGGTAAATCTGACAGCCGTTATCAGTCTCTCTCAATTTTTTCCATTTTTTTTTGAGAGTCATGAAAACACTATCGTGGAGTTAGGAGAGTTTGTAAGGCCCTATTGTTCAAAATATTGAAATTGAGACTTTTGACCTTATTTATTCACTGAAATAAATGTTTTTGTAATTACACAGAGAGTAAAGTACCGAAAAAAGGTACCGGCACCGAAATTCAGGTACCGATAAAATGTGAACGGTACCCAACCCTATTGCTAGGTAGTTACTAGTGTGTTCTAAATACTTGAATTTTTGCATGTTGCTATGTGGAGGTAAAGGTGGTTGCTAGGGCATTGTTAGGGTGCTCTGGGTGGTTGCTAGTGTGTTCTAAGTTAGTTTTAGAACATTGCTATGTGGTTGCTAGATTTCGACCTGTTAGGGTGTTGCTAGGTGGTTGTTAGAGTGTTCTTAATGTTTTAACACAGTGCACATCACTTTAGCATGATGCTATGTGAATGGTAAGATGTTACAGTGGTTGCTAGGGTGTTCTGAGTAGTTTTATCACATTGGTATGAGAATGCTATAGTGTTAGGGCTTGGGTTGCTAGGGTGTTGCCAGGTGGTTGCTAGGTGATCATTTGTTGATTCAAGTCACTGGGCATCTCTACTTAGGGTTATGGATTAGTTCAGATTTTTTAAGTATGAGCAATAGTAATAATGATGCTTGCCTTAGCAAACACCACTAATAATATTTTTCAGTTAAATCACAGCTGACTGCTCTGCATGGTTATAATAAGCTTCAGCATTAGTTAGATTACAGAATGCTATAGACCTGTCATTTATTCCACTTCCCCCCCACCACCACCACCACCACCAAAGCACCACCAACATCCAGAGACAATAGCACTCAGAAACACAACTCTGCACTAAGTACAGCATGCCAGGCATGAGTCATACTTCAGAAGGCAGTAACGAATGCTCCAGAACGCTGGTGCAGTACTCTGGATCTATTAGTATGCTCGTTGTGTTCCAAATATGCACTGATTTTAATTGCCTACTCTTCCGATTCAGGGTACATCAGTCAAACGCTGCACGAGAAATGATGGAGAAATGCCGTTTGCTGGAGTTCAATGCCCAGTCAACTTCCTCTCTTTCCAACAGAGGGGAGGGACTTAAAGAAATAGTGAATATCAGTTTATTCACCATCCTATCTTTCCAAAGCTGAATGATTTTCTTTCATCTGTGGAGCACAAAAGGATTTTTTTTTTAAACAAGCTTTCCCTTGCAATTACACTACTATTCAAAAGTTTAGTGTCAGTAAGATTTTTTTTCTCATTATTTTCATTAATTCATACATTTATTTAGCAAGGATGCATTAAATTGTTCAAAAGTGAGAATAAAGAGATTCATAATGTTACAAAACATTTCTCTATCAAATTTCAAATGTGTCTTGAGCAGCAAATCATCATATTAGAATGATTTCTGAAGGATCGTGTGACCCTGAAGAGCTTTGCATCACAGACAAATTACTTTTCAAAATATATTTAAGTAGAAAATAGTAATTGTAAATTGCAATAATATTTCACAATATTAATGTTTGTACTATATTTTTCATTAAATAAATGCAGTTGTTTGATGACTTAAATCAAAAACTTTTTTTTTTTTAAATCTACATTTTTGAACAGTAATGAACAATGAATGGGAAAAAATGGGGAAAACTTCAAAAACGTATCATGAAAGTAGTGCGTATGACTTGTGCACAACATTCCAAGCCTTCTAAAGCCATACAATAGTTTTGTGTGAGGAACAGAGCAAAAGTCATTTTTCTTTTGAGATGGATCTTTTTGATGAATCATTTGATCAGGTCGATTCGATTGATCGATTCATTTGCGAATCAAACCGATCAGTTGAACAATTCTATGTCTATTTTAGTCTGTTCCTCACACAACGCTAATATATAAATTCAGAAGACTTGGAACACAAGCCCTACTTTTATGATGCCTTTATGGTAAAACATTTTTGAAGCTCGAAAGCTTCAGTTCTCATTCCTTGAACCTGGAAAAGAGCGGTCAGCAGTACGTTATTCAACAATTTCTCTTTAAGTGTCCCACTGAAGAAAAACTAAGTCATGCATGTTTGGAACGACATAGAGGTGAATACATTTCTTAGTATTTTCATTATAACCGAACTATTCCTTTAAATGCACTTTGTGCCTTGTAAGGGTCACTCTTTAACTAATGGCCACTCCAGTGTGGTGGGATTTGAATCTCTATTTTGAAGTCTCTATTTTGGGCCCGGACAGGCAGGTCATAGGGCTGTAGAGTGCCTTGCAGGCTGCTGAATAAATTATTTGTTTCTTTATATAGTGGATGGCGGGCGAGTCAGCAGCCTTAAAAGAGGATGCAAGGAAAAGTGTACAAATGAACACATATATCGGTTCCTCTGATGCATGCGATGCACAGCGCATCGAGAGTGGCGCAGTCAGATGGGAGACTTTCTCGTCTCATTTTAAACGAAAACAGATTTTCGCTCTCTTCTCTTTTAGATAAACACTGCCCTTTTCATCCACTCCATTCGAGCCCTTTCTAGCACTTTCAATCAGATTTCACACAAAAGAAAAATGCAGTGCGACGCACAATGGCTGAAGTGCAGAAAATTGTAGTGGCGCTGAGCACAGAGAGCTAAAAATGCGTTGGCGACCCGCTCGGAGCCAAGTATCGCTGTTATTTCTATAGCAAAGTTTGTTTCTCAAGGGCAGAAGTGATGAATATTTCTTTGTGTATTATCAAAGGCTGAGAGATGTCATGCTGCTGTCAGTGACGGAGAGGATGGGAGCTCTGGGAGGATGAAACGGCTGTGGGTTTGGAAAATGACACTCTACAGTGTAGCAAGAAGTGTTGTGTGCAGGCTTTTCATGTGGAGTCAAAAATGGCAGGGCTGTAGGGACACACCGATACTGAGCTTGTACTGGGTAAAATGCTCCGGCACACATGCCTAGGAGACGCATGACAGATGAAAACAATATGTGTTTTAAAATCAGCTCAAAATACGCCGATGTTGAAATCCTCGGGAGGACCCCATGGGTTCGCAGTCTGCCAGTATAACGAAACCAAAGGACGTCAATACGAAGTGCTCCATACCTGATGCTTTCTGTGAAGTCTGTCAACTCAAATCTGCAGACTGCCTCTGACTTTCTGCAACTATTTGGGATTGAGGACAAGTGATTTCACGAATATCCATTGATTTGATTCATATCATGTTGGTATATAGGCAATCATTTGGACTCGAACAGTTCAAATTGGTTCGCAAGAGAAAAATCCCTCTCAATAAGGGTGTATTTACTAGGGCTGTAAAAAAATTTGAATTTCGAATATTCGTCGAATTTAAAATAAAAATCCACATTCGAATGAAAAAACTTTGCATTTAAATTTTAGGTGTGCTTTAGGGAGGCAGCCTTATCAGTGGCACACGAGATGCAATGACGATGTATGTGTCGATGCATTATAATGTTTTTGTTAGTCTATCCAGCTTAAGCCACTAGATGCGGCGCTGCTGCGTTGTTCATTCAAAATGTTGCGGAAAAAGAGAACATCAATGCGGAGAAGATCTTGTTTACATCAAAACTGAAACCATGCCGTTCACACAGAACACATATTTCGCACATTTCTAGAGGGACATCTATCACCGTTGCACTCGCATCTCGCACAAAAGAGCTGCATGTTTAGAAAGCCATATAAAATTAATGCAAGTTTAACTTTGAAAAAAAACATATCGAGACTTTATGGCGGGTTTTTTCCCCATCCCATTGCAACTCTTGTTTTTAAATGAAAAATGTACTCTGCGTGATTTCAGTCCTTTGTATTAAACTATACACACATGCATGATGCTGTTTTGTTTATAGTTGTTTAAGCAACTTAATTAATTATAATTGGTTTATAAACATTATTTTAAACATTATGCACTTTTTTCACAGATAGTCCTCGTCTTATGCTTTGAATAAACGTGCATTAGTAATATTTTGCTCGATGCGCCCTCTTGTGGCCTCAGAAGAGAAGCCAAAAGCTTTTCTTCACCCAAACTGAAATTATGCATTTTAAAATTGAATATAATTCGAATTGTGATCATATTTAAGTACAAAATTCGAATCGAGTTTTTCAGCCATTTTGACAGCCCTAATATTTAGAGTGACACCGTTTTGACTTTTCATGCGTTTTGGCTATAAATGTACAATGTACAATGACGGCGTTTGCAAATGCAAACTTTTGAAAGCGTGTTTCAGAGTAAGTTTCTGAAGATGATATGGTTATAGTGTCCATGTAAACTACGAAAATGCGAATTTGTGAAAATGATGACATTACACACATGCGTGTTCAGTCTATAGGAATACTGAATAGTAGTGAAATAATAAGAAATAGTGTGTCTTTACAAAGTGACATTGTCAACTGCCCTGGCATGAATAACACAGCGTTTTTAGTCGTTTTTGTGGATCTGTGTGAACGGGGATCATTTTGACAACATTGTCGTCTGTACACAAAACTTTTCAAAAACGCAAAGGAAAAACTTTTCAATTTTGAGTACCAATGCAGTGTTCACATAAATGTACCTTGATATGCTCGTTAACTTATGAATAACAACCCTAATTGACACAGTTGGAATGCAATACACTATATTCACGAGTTGCAATATACTATAGAATGTACGATAGGTTTAAGACAAATTATAAATAAATGTGTCCTTTTATAATTGCTTGGACAAATGCTGCAGGTTTTCTTTCTTGAAATTTAATATAACACCAAATGATATATAATATATAGCACTTGTATATTATGATCTTTTGTGGTTTTGTTGCTTCTATTGTCCCGATCATTTGTAAGTAGGCTTGGGCTAAAGAGCATCTGCTAAACCATAACAACATTTTAAAATATAAGAGAATGTAAATAACAAACAATACATGAACATTTTGAAAACGCAAGCCGCCACCATACATACAGTAAGTAACATTCAAAATAATGAGATAAATATCTTATATATACACAAAATCAGGCATTTTCTGTCTCTTTTCCATTTAAAATTAGAGGCAAGTCATTTCCAAACCAATGATAGTAATTGATGTTAATAATCCCATAACAATAATAATACTCATTGATCCAAAGAAAGATGCTGCATACATGCAATATGAGCAGTTTTGAATCTAAATTAGATTGTATATTTTTGAAATTTGAAGCAAAAACAGAATGTTTGACTTCAGTTTTGTGAAACTATAAATAAAAATATATCTGCATGAAACGAACAGCAGCGGCTGAACGAGACGCAGCTTCAATCGTTCCTGGTTTCCGCTGTAAACAAAGCAGCGATGCGCTTATGAACACTACTTTAATATGCATTATACAGAGGCAAGAGGAAAAGAAAAAATATAATCTAAACTTTTCTAAAGACAGTAACTTCCCCTCAGACATAAATTCATATAAACTCCTACACCTAAACTGAGGATGGCGACGTTGTTTGTCCGCATCTCAACGATTGGATCGTCCCATATTTGAGATCGCATTTTCCCCACCCGGTCACAACGCAGTAATCGTTACATCACCGTACAAACACACGTGCTTTGTGCATTAAAAGCTTCTGGGTCAACAAGTCGGTACGCACATGAGACGTATGATCTTTTAACATCGCACATTTTATTGTTCGGGTCAGCGCTTGTGCGAAGTCTCGCGATCTATACCACTCTGTGGGCACCCCCGTTGCACATATTCACGGCCCATTTAGACTAGACAAGATATTTATAATAACTTTTTCTTATAGTAATTATGTTTTTATTCCAGATTTTGTTGGCGCTGTACAACAGATCTAAACAAGTGGTTTGCGAATAACTTGTTTATTGAGTTCAACCTGAGACATTAAATATTGAAGAACAGGTTAAATAAAACTACAATGAATATGTAATGCAATGCCTATATTTAGGAAAAAGCTCTTTCTATAGTTATTTTTTCTAACTAACTATATTTTCTGAGGTAAATGTAATGTTACACTGTTTACTAGCGGTTTTATTGACGTCTTTCTGCAATTTATTAAGTTGTACTGTTGCTTTCAACACCTTCTGATGTTCATTCATGTTTATTTCATGCAGGAACTAGCAGTAAAGAGGAAGAGATGATTGGTTGATGAGCCACTTGAACTGAGGCACACATTAAAGACCCCCGAAATGGTATTTATTGTTTCATAGTAAATTTGACAGCAGAATTTGAAAGCTGACACTTTGTTTCATCAAAAGTAACAATGCACAAAGCTTACTGCGATTTATTGGATGGGATGCACGTTATAAATAATGTTTCTTCAAGTTCTGTTCATGCATCAGACTCACAAAATAAACCAGGTACGAATCGTTTTTTGGGCTTTAGTGTCAATAGATATCATTCGGTAAAAGTGAGAATCGATTAAAATCGAGAAATCCTTATTTTCAACCCAGGCCTGGCAAATGTCTGGGAAAAAATATCTAGTGTATTCCAGCCTTTAGCCAAATGAGTGTGAGCAGAAAGAATGCTAAAGCAGTTAACGTGTTACGATCCATTAGAAATAACAATGCATGATTACGCTATTTACTCCTCCAAAAAGTAACACTAAATATTACTTATAAATATTTCTTAAATATTAACATTCCACAACAACAGTCCTGCACAAAGTCAAGTAAAATTCGTCTACAACTGATCCTCCATCTCATGCATTGCATGACTTTTCCCCCTATTTTCTTGAAATATATTGCACGTCTCCACATGTATAACAAACAAAACCGGCACAACTCAATCTTCCAAAAGTAAAAACAAACTAAGCATTCGGCTAAATAATGTGATGAAATATTATTGATAGATACACATCTGTCCTATATAAATAACTCAAATGTGATCTGAGAACCTTGACCTACTAGGCAAAGGTCAAGCAGCCTCCCATAGCATGCATTGATCTATCCCTGTTGACTAAGCAAGGCCACCGCCATCTAACTGACCATCTTTAGCTCTAAACATATCTTCTTCTTCAAACACAATGAAGGAAACAGGCTTCTAATAGTATCATCGTCTCTTTCTGTTCTTTAGTGGCTACTTGTTACAACGACTGTGACAGAGGCTCACAAATCATCTTTCTCATTGGTGGAACTCACACAATAGATTCACAATGCTGTTAATCAACCAATCGATGATCTTATTAGGACAAATATCCTGCCAGCTAAATGGCATCATTTAAATGTAACCTCAGCTTAAGGATCAATAAACCAACACCAAACTCCAAGTCTTGATTTATCTTCACCTTTCCTATTGCATCTGCCCTGACCTTATTAGTGCTGCTTGATAAGGCAGCGCTCACTATTGTTATTGCCATAACTCAGACCACACTATTTAGAAATGAAAGACGACTCAAATCAATGAGCTTGTTGAGGAAAGGTGTGCTATTACTTTTCTAAGTGATCAGACTCAGACTTTGTTTCCTGGCAGATGACAAATAAAAGTGGGAAAATGGCATAAACTTACATTAGCCATGTTTCCACATGAATGCAAATGTTGAGATACTGCACAAATACGCGAGATGGAAATGCCAAGATAATCTTAAAACGTATGAGATCAATTGATGTGGCTTTTCGTGTTTTTTTGTTTGTTGTTTTTTTCAATATGCTCAAAACGGTCAAACACATTCATAAAGCACATGTTCACACAGAAAAAAAACAATGGCAAAGCAACGCAGTGGAATGCAAAAACATGTAAAGAACTACTATTGCATGTTTGATATTTCATGTTTGCATGATGCTGACAGGCTGAAAGCTGCTGTTATTTTCTTTATTGAACATTTACTGTTAATAATAGCCTACTGCTGCTGTTATACTTTTATAGTAATATTGAATTTGAGTTGACCTCTAAAACTGAATGTCTACATTTTGGCTAAGACACATTAAGTATTTTTCTCACTTCTTATTATTTCTGAGCCTATATGATATGTTTAAGACATGTCTATACAATATATTTCATGCATCATTTTCATGCAACAAGTGAGTTTGTTTTACATTTACACCATATTGACTGCTTCATGTCTGCTGCACGTGGAATAGAACTTTCTTTAAGCAGATGGTTTTAGAAGTTTTTAATAAAGAGAACGTGACTTGAATCATGTAGTTAAATTTTTGATTAGTTAAACTTGAAAAAATCACTTTCTTGAATCTGCCAAACATTCTGAAAAAAAAAATTAAGATTTTATTTTTTGCCATATTGCCCGACACCAAGTGGGCTTTTATTTGAAAGGCTAGTAAGCAACCACCAAGCAATGCACCACAACACCATGGCAACTGCGTAATAACACTCTATAAACCACTCCGAACTCCTTACAAACCACATGCAGCTGCCTTTTTTTAGCAACACCTCTGCAAACACCCACAGCAGCACCCCAGCACTGTGCCAGTGAGATCTGCACAGGTAATTTCTTCAGAAAATATCAAAATCTAGTTGCATTTACATTACATTTACAGTTTGTCTGCAGAACTAACAAGATAAAGACAAACTGTGTAGAACTTAAAACATTTTCAAGACATTTTAAATAATTTGAATAAATATTAACCAACAATCTGATGACATTTGCAAAATATTTATTCATATTTTGAGAAAATATTTAGCAACACAACTGATTTTAACATTGATAATAATAATAACTGTTTCTTGAGCAGCAAATCAGCATATTAGAATGATTTCTGAAGGATAGGAATAAATTGCATTTTAAAATATATTCACATAGAAAACAGTTATTTTAAATTACCATTATAAATGTATTTTTGATTAAATAAATGCAGCCTTAGTGAGCAGCCTTAGTGACTTCTTTCAAAACAGATCAGTTGAAACATGACATATGATGCATAATAAGCATATTTCTGTCATGACAACTCTCGGAGGGATTGGCAAGGTAATGTACATGCCAATGTTAATGTATTTGGTCTTGGCGGAATAGATCTGCTACGCTGCTGCTGCGGCAGAGCAAGTACCGAGACTTGCTACTGCCAATACATGTAAGAAATAATGCTGCTGCAAATATAACTTACATGTAATAACCCCCATATAGCATGCATGAATCACCTTGTAGCAGATCTACACAGGTGGAGCTGGGGAAGGTGAAGGGTTTCTGAAGCAAGCTGCAACTGCTGCGGCAAGCATCAGTCATATATTTGAATGTTGAGCAGCGAGCTCATAGGCTACCAATACAGGAGAGAAACAATCAGCTGTGCCATGTGATAATGATGTGATTCGGTCAGACTGAGTTAGACCTATCGGACTGCGCCATCTAGAGTCTCATGCCAGAACTCTGTATTTACTTTCATCAGTGGAGCTGCAGCTCTTAGACTCTCCACTACTTGAAAAGAGAGAATCATCCAGTCCAACAATATAACAGCTCCAGCCCACAACGGGATGGGCTGCTCTGACTGTCCATCGATCGGTTTGGATTTCCATTAAAAGGAGCTGGCGCACAAGGCCTGACTGATTCAGAGCGAGTGCTTTTGGGAAGAGTGTACACTAGAGAAAATACAGCTCCTAAATAATCAATGATTGAGGGAGTAAATCAGCCAGAGTCAAAGAGGCCGAAATGTGGCTGGCAATTAATTAGGACATCTGAGGGAGTCAGATTCCATTTCAGCAGCCCACCACTCACATGCAATATCAACAGCATTAGCACAGAGACCGGGATACAAGAAAATGATTCGGTCCATTGATGTATGGGTTGCTGCTAAGTGGGTATAAGGTTTTTACAAATACAGTAACAGCTTGAATTGTAAGAAGGGCTGGACGGTGGGGTGGGATATACAGGCAAGAGAAATGTGTAGAGATAATGATCTCTATATTCAGTTATATTATATTGCAATATATACATTGCATAATATATATATGCATATATATATATTGCATATTATTATATGCATTTGATTGAGATTTAATTGGGAATACACAATGAAAAAGATTTTGCATTGATGCTGTATTGCAAATGAACTCTCATATATATATATATATATATATATATATATATATAAATATATATATATACAGATATTATACCAACTGATACAAAATAATAATATGTAATTAAAAAATGTCACATTTAATTCAGCATTGTTGTTTCTGTGAAATTTATTATTTCTGAGTGAAAATTGTTTATACATCAAATAATTTTATGTGGATGTAACCTTTATGTGCCAAAATATATTTACATGTATTACATGAATGTAAAAAAGTATAAAACTTTTTATGTTTACAAAGCATATATGGACGATAATAATGGAAAATGGATGCATAATAAAGTTACAAATGGCAGATTAAGTGATTCATCAATTTACTGAAATGGCGATCAAGCATCTTTGGTTTTTCATTTTTAAAAATAAAATTCAAATGCTCATTTTGAAGCAAATGAATAAGCATGTAATGAGGGTCTCATTATCATCATCACACACATAAACTCTTGAAACTAGACAGAATGTAGACTGCATTAAATTCTGTAATGTTGCCAATACATAACTTAAGTATCGGAAAACATTATGCAGCATAAGTGAAATGATTTGTGGGTGACGGGTAAAAACTCAAAGTGAACTAAGTAAACCAAAAATAACCTCTGAATAAAAGTGTCCATCCACCACCCCTCTCCCAGCTTTTATAGGTGCAGAGACCTGTCTCTTATATCAAATGTTTTTTGTTATCAAAAAGTTTTGAGCAACCCAGTTTGAGTTACATCAGTTTGTTTTGTCCACTGCGATATAGTATTATCTAGCATTTTTGGGAAAAATAAAAACATGAGGGTTAAATCTAACTATGTGATTGCTTTGTTAATGCATTTAATTTGAATAATTGTAAATGCTGGCATCCAAATCTTGGTGCAAATCATACAATCTTCCAAATGAATTCTGATATATACGCACATACAACAAGCACATTTAGCCCAGCACACAGCACAGTTCTGGATGTTCAGTAACTTCATGAAATATACGTCATAAAAGATCTCCAGTCAGGTTCTGATCATCTCCTTACACTTTTTGTTTTGCATCTTTAGGTTTGGTTTTAAAAATGAGAGTGTGAACACTAAGCGAAGCAGGACTAAATGCAACATTTTTTTTTTGATCCGGATCAAAAGAACCGAATAACAAGTGTGAACACACTTTTAATTTACAACTCATAGAGACCTCTTTGCACAATCCAATCATTTTTGTTGTTGTTGTTGTTTTCTTCTCATTTAATATCCTGTTTCACTCAGAAATACATCACATTACTTAATAAAATGAGAATGCCATGTCATTCTGACTTCAAGTAAAAATTCAGCACGTATGGTTCCTTCAACACATGCAAACTGTACAGAGCCACACAATTTTAAGCACTACAAATACTCAAGACAAGTGTAAATAATCTCTATTATTTGTGTTTATTAGTGTATATTTTTCATGTTGTATATTTTATGGGACTGCTGCTGCCATGCAATTTCTCAAATTCTTTCTCATCTTAATCAGGCTTCATATGCACATGGCAAAGTGGTACTTGATCAAGACGCTCCTGTGAGCACAAGACTCTTGTGAAAGTCGCCCGTGAATAATTCCGTTCAAGAAAACATGACTCTGTAGCCTGTATGTTGTGAATAAAAATACACTGTTGTTTGTTTGTAATATGATATAATCCATATGCACTGTTTCCAGGCATGCCATAATATTGCTTAATAAATCATGACTTCACTGAATGACTCACTAAGACATTTTCCCCAAAGCAAGTTATTGTGCTTGAGTTATAAATAGCTCAAGGCTCCTCAAAGTCTGAATTAGCGTCGTAAAGAAACTCTCAAATCCACTCCAGCAAAGAATCAGCAAAAAAAGCATCAGTGAGAGCCATTTATTACATAAAAATCAACTTCTAGAAATTTGCACAAAGAAGCGTTTATACAAAATACATCTCACCAACGCATAACAATAAAAAAGGGGCAAAAGAAAAACCAGATTTTGTCCCATTGTCCTATAAATACAAGTGCAAGACGCTAAGATCCCAAGGATTTGCATGTGAAAGTTTGTAAATAAACAATTGATTCTGTTTAAATAAATAAATAAATCACAAAGTGCACTGGCAACAACATTAACAGTCACTATTTACTGTATATTACTTTCTTTGTCAGCCTCTAAATTAAGTGGTTATATTTAAGTTAGAATATTATGAATCAAATTGCTAAATGACTATAAAATAAATTTTAAAAGTCATCCCAAGTAGAAACAGCTAGTTCAGGTAAAAACTGCATGTTTTCACTTTTCTACATTGCGTTGTCTAATAAGCACACTATTAAATTAACAGCATTAATTAGCTATATATATAGTAGCTATATAAATAGTAATATAAATCATTTTATTTACATATTATAATTAATGGGCATTGTAATAAAGAGTGTTCCCATATTCTCAAGCAAAAAGCACAGTGTATCAAATGAAGTCATTTGGCAAGGAGGCGCAGTGATAAAACACCCATGCCAATCTTAAGCGATAAACAGCGTCGCACAAGTTCAAAACCCACGGGATTCTTCGGCATTTTCAGCACTCGAATGTCAATCTACAGCACTGGATGTGCCCGTAATGTATATCTGTATTTGTTTAGCTCTGCTGTGGTGAGCGGTGAGCGGGTATCGATCGCCTCACCTGCCGTTTCGCGCCTGTCCCAACAGCTCCGGCTTCGAGATGTTCTGGGGTGGCTTAAAATGCGATAGAAAAGAGCTACAGAACTGTCGCAATGTCCCAAATTGCATTTTCACCTAACCCCCCTCCTCCCTAACCGAACCCAGTAGTCTTTCACTAGAGGAAACAGCAGCAGCACACCCACAGCCCCGCGACCGCTACATCCGACGCGCTGCCGTGTCGATCAAGTCCCATATTTTCCTGGAGATCTGATGGATGTGCGCCTCATGCTCCAGCCCTGAGGTGCTGCTGCGGCTGCTGGGAGCGGGGGAAGGATTCTGTCTGACGGCGTGCCAGAGAGAGAGAAAACCAGCGCTGCATTTTTCCTGGCTGGAAAATCTGGAGCTGCGTCCATGCGACACCGTCTCACCTCGGAGAATCAGACAAACTGGAGCAGCACAGACTCTCTCTCTCTCACACACACACACACACACACACACACACATCATTCCTGACGTGCTAGCATGGGCTGCTTTATTGCACTGCTCTCTGTGAGAGGTGCACGATTGGGAGCGCGGATGCGGCGTACGGTTACAGTGAGCTCTAACGGTAGTACAAAGCGAGGGGCAAAATAGTGAGTCGCCTAAACTGCCTTTGTAGCCTAGTGTATATGATGCCCAAATATGCTGGCTAGGCAGTCAACTTATAGGTTTTGAGACACAGCCAGTGTGCTGGAGTTAATTTCAGCTCAAAGCTCAAAGCTCTACAGTGCACGACTGATATACGGAAAACACCTTTAAGAACCAACCTAATTTATTATTTACCTCATCGACGCGGTTCAAAATTTGTCACTTTAGGAAGTGATATTTGAAGAGGATCTGGCAACCTAAGGGCATCCACTTGGTGACTTGAATCTCCTTTGGCGTTCTTGGATGTGAGTACACATTTTAATTTCCTCTCTAATGTTTTCAGCGCTGCTAAAATCATTGACCACATTTTACCGACATTTTCTCCTTTTTTCTCATTCGTTTCTCTCTTTCTCTCTGTCCCTCGTCATCATAAAAGCTAATCAAGACATCCTCATCATCACTGACATCATTACATGAATCAACACTTGAGCATCCCAGCACTCTAGTACTTAGTCTAGTACAATAATAGTAGTCTAGTACTCTAGAACGTGACAAAAATGATGAAAACACAATGATCAATGGACGATAGTGTTCTGTGTAAGCCCACGCTGCAGTTCTGTCATCTGTCACTTTAAATGCTAGTGCTCTTTAAATTTGGGTGGATTCTGATTGGCTGTCTGCCAAGGGTTTTTATAGTTCAACATCATTCGGAAAGTGATTCCAACCATACCGTTTCTCCGTGTTGTTATCGGTATAACTGATGTGGAATTTGCTTTTCTCATAGAATTACAACTATTATTAAAACTTCATAGTTATAGTTATCATCCTTGTTGTGAACGGGCCTTTATGTTGTGAAGGGTTGAAGGAATAGTGAATGAAAAATTAAAATTTGCTGGAAAAGTACTTGGAGAACTGGGAGCCTGAATATTTTCACTGAGAAGAAAAAATAATAATCACTTTACCTTAAGTTTTCGTTGCAGTTTTTTGCACACTTTTTTTTGCGTAAATTTAATCGATTAAGTGAAGTTAGTAAAGGAAATAAGTAAATTTAACGTGGCCAAGTTAGAGTTTGACGAGTCATTTCTACTAAATTATTTTAAGTAGGGATGCACCGATACCACTTTTCCAGCACTCCCCGATACCGATACTTTTATTTTTGGCACTTGCCGATACAGAGTACCGATACCAATATTTTATTGCATTTGTACATTTTTTAAGTATTGGGTACAGAAACCAAAAGGGTATTTATATTGTTAGTTGGTTAACTTCATTTATCAGATAGATGCAGTCAAACCATAATGTATTCAGACACCTTCAACATTTTCTCCCATTATCGAGTTTATTCGCTAAGTTTAGAATGGTAATACCATATTACAATAACTCCGAGTTAAACTGTGGTCGAACAAATTCACTTGTAATGTTTAGATACCTTTGATAGAAAGGTATGTATGGATTACAATCAACCAAAAATTAGATAGCTGTTAGTATGACAGTATTTACATAACTATGAATACTTTGTTGGGCAACCCTTAGCCTTTATGACAGCCTGTAGTCTCCTGGGCATTCTGTCATCCAGGTTCATGCAAACCTCAACTTCAATTTCTTTCCCAAACTCGGTCTGAATATTTTTTTTTGGTCCCAAATTTTTTATCAGTTTTACTGGTAGTTCACTGTATGAAGACTTTTTGGGTATAAGTTGTCACAGTTCACTTTATTTAGCTATCTTCACTTACATTTATTAACTATAGTGTCATGCACCCACTAGTAAAAAAATATTTTAAAATTATATCTGGTCTCTGAATCAGTTTTGGTTTCACTGTATATCCTTCGGTTATTTTCACACATAATTATGCCCATTAAAATGTATTTCACAAGTTTTTGTTACTTTCACTGTTATTTTTTGCTCTATGGTACATCATCTTTATTTAATAGCATTAGAGCTGCTCCATGGTAACGGCTTAGTACTGTAATCACGTGCTTTGCTGTAATAATGCAGGGAACCACTCGTTTAAATCTGTGATAGTTTCAGAACAAGTCCATTTTTTTTTTTTCCATCTTGACTTCTGCGATTTATATTCCAAAAGCCACATATAAGGCAGAAACACTCAGCCAGCAAACAGCTGCAAAGCGGGCACGTATTTTTGACTGATGCAGAATATACAGCCTTGTGCATTTCACACAGCGCTTGCTATATTCACTTTCGCCATGGAAATCGTGTTATGCCTAAGGTTTCAAAAAATGATATTATATGTGCCCCTATACAGTCTTATTTTTACGAATTTAGTTTTATCCAAGGATGCATGTGCTAAGTGATGAACTCAAGATCACACAGAGAGACTCTCCTCTCTCTCTCTCTCTGCTCTCTCTCACCCCCTCCTCTCCCCTCACTCTCCTCCACTTCATCCTCTCCTCTCCTTCTCTCTCTCTACTCTCTCCTCTCTCTCTCGTCCTCCCCTACCATTAGTAACTTGTGCATTGTTTTACTTACTTGTTTTTGACTTATCCGACCGAACTACAAACTTTCCAGTGATGTCTTTGAGAAAGGTATATCGCTCATCCATCTCCACATTCTTTGTTTTATCCTCCGGCACACACTTACAGCGTTATATGAATGTTTTACGTGTTAATTAATATTCATGCATACATATACTTCGTAGACAACCTTAACTCTAATTAAACTCCAGTCTGCTGTCTGTTGTGGTCTGTTGTCGGTGTTTTTGTCCTGATAATGCACTATCACATGCTGTGTGTATCGCGTTGGTATCGGTGATTTTAAAACGTACGAGTACTAGTACAGAGCTCAGTATCGGGCCCGATCAGGGATACTGGGTCCACTCTAATTTTAAGTTTACTCGGTAATGCTCAACACTTTCACTCATCCGGGTTTGAAACTTTACTCAAACAATGTAGCACACTGATGAAATCCATGCTCATTAAAGCTTGTCGTTCGCTAACAACATGCAAGTAAGCGAGTGAACAGCTTGTTATCCTTTTTCAGATAATATGTCTACTCAATAGTTATACCCAAATGAACACAGAGACCTCATAGACTGTCAACTCTCTGTATTGCGAGTAAATCACTCGCATATGCAACTGAATCTTAACTCTGGGCGACTAAATGATGTCTAATATTAGCCAATTGCTAATAAATTCTCAGATTTTACTCGCCAGTGTGTGAGTTGGAGGCTGAGTATGAGTTTAGCTCAGATATATTTTCTCTCGCCGAACACTCTCTGACTGAGCCCTTCAGAGTTTCACTCTCCGTCAAGCGATCTGTGCATTTTTTCCAGTTCATCTCGATGGATGCGCAGCGCACCTGTGTTTGACGTACCGTAAACTCTAATGTGAAGGCGCACGACTCGCCGTCACTTTGCTTTTTTTCTCGCACTCAAAGAGGGAGAGCGAAAGAGAGAGTGTTACCTATTATGCAGAATGACGGCGCTACATGAAACGATATTCTTTTTTGTATTTTCCTTTCAAAACAACGGATTCCTTTTGGTATTCTTCAGCGTTTAGGAAATGCCTGGTTTCCTTTGTAGTAGGCGGAACTAATGCGCAAACATCAATCTCATTGGCTGGTGCTCACCTAGTATCTTCCCTGTTTTGGTTTCAGCAAATCAGTTCAAGCGAACGCACACAGCCTGACCACAGTCACTGACCACAGTCAGTGTTTGCAAGACCAGCATCACAGGATCATGTATGCTGGTATTTTGGCTCATTTCGAGTCGGAGTGACTGTCAGGCGTCTGAAAGTGAGTTTTGATTGAGTATCTTATATATCTGTGCTGTTCGATCCGCGAGCTGTTTCAGACGCATCAGTCCGATTCAGTGAACTGGTTCAACTAGTTCCCCAAAAACAAAAAAGTCATTCATTTGCAAACTGGGCATCACTCCAGACATTTGTCTGAATCTATGGATTACAGATAATAATGTGGTAAATAATAGAGCCCGACCGATATATCGTTTAGAGAGGCCATATGAGCCTTCTCCCGAATATAGGATCGGCAATATGTCCCGCTAATGCCTGCCGATATTAATTTGTTTACAGACTATACCAGATAAATGCTTGAAATGTGTATAATTTTCCACAAGCGTGCTCCATTGTTTGCTACTGGCTACCTGAATGAAACTCTTTAAAGCGTAAGTCTGGAAAATCAATTGAAACTTTGAACGTCCGATACCGTCCATAAAGTGGCGGGCGGATCTCCACTCCACCAAATTCGGGATCCCTCAGCTCGGGACCCTCGCTAATGCGAATCGAGTGTACTCTCGAGGCCTCTTGCGATGAACCACCTCCCACGTCTCTAGTCCCCCGGGGTTCGTGAGTTCCCCTTCCGCTCAGTCACTTCACGTCCGTCATTATGACCATTGGAATCTCGCCCGAGAGCCCAATCACCTTCGAGTGTAACTAAACAAGCCAATGACAGTTGGCGTGCGTGCTTCGCCACGCGCACCCCTCCCCGCAGCGCGGGTATAAAAGGAGAGCGCGTGCAAACACATCAGCTTTTTGCTTCGGAGCCGAGCCTTCTCAGGACGCATCTCCGCGAGTGTTTGGAAGAAACAGCTGGTGTTGGTGTTACGGCGCGTCAGCGGGGGTTGCCATTCAGTTTCATCTTCGGCGTGCTGCAGCTGCCAATCTGCGGTCTCGCCACGACCTCCCCTGAGCGCTTCAGCGCTCTCTCTAAAAGAGTGTTTCCTTTTTTCCCTAAAAGAGCAAATGTCTAAAAGAGCTACACGAGCGACGGGCGTCTTTTTAAAGATGGCTTCCCCTAGTGCGTTTTCGATGTGGTCGTTTCCATGCCATCCATCTGATGGGTGATGGTCATGATTGCTGCCTCTCGTGCTTGGGCTTACAGCCTGCTGAAGCAGCGCTCATGGATGAGTCATGTTCTCAGTGTGGGAACATGACCATCACGATGTTGCGGTTTAGATACCTCCTCATTAAACGGGGGGGTTATCCCCCTTGCCATGCCCCGCTCTAGTTCCTCTGGTTCTCGGAGGGCTACTTCGGTTCTGGTCAGGGAGACCTGAGGTTACTGTGATAGCTTCCCCCCGTCGGTTACTCTCCGCGGGCCTCCTTCCTCAAGTCCAGCGCACCACCTGTTCTCTTCCGACGAGTGTGCTTGGTCCTCGACAGGGCGGGTCCAGCATCTTTTGCGTGGCACAGGCAAGTAACAGGATTCGTCGCTGCTCGGAGTGCGAGCTAAGCTCTGGATAGTGAGGATTCGGCTGCGCTGGCCACCTGTCAGTAGAGTGTCTTGCCCCGATTCAATCCAGGCTGACCGCTAGGCTTTCCCGTCTGCTGATATTGCCGGCTGCACTGGAGCCTCCGCCTTCCTCCGACGCTCGAGGCGGATGATGTGTGCGTGGGGCGCAGGCCGGACTTCGCAGCGCCTCCGGTTCCATTTCTTCCCGGAAGTTCAGAGGATGTCACTACGTCTTTTGAAGTCACCTGTTTCTCTGCCCACACAGACCTGATACCTCCTCCTTCCTCACCACCCTCGACGGGGGGGCGGCCCAAGGGTATGTGGACATCCCTCCGGTTGAGCGCGCGACCTATGGCTGACCTTGGCGGATATGAGGGAGGCTGACAAGCATTGCTTCCTGGACTCCCCGGTCTCCCAGGCCGGCCTATTCGGCGACTCGGGGAAGGGCTCTGCCCAACAGTTCTCCGCCGCGCAGACGGAGGTGTTTCGACACATTCTGCCCTGGCGGTCTGCTGCTGTCTCCACCCCACAGCTGTCTGCAGCCCCTCTGTCTGCTCGTCGCCGAGAGCGCCCTCATGTGGCCTCTATCTCCGCTCCAGCTCAGCCGCAGCAGCAGCCTTCACAAAGGCCGCAGCGTGGAGCTGGCCGCAGGAAACCGGCGCAGCCCGCCTCCGCCCGCCTCCGCCCCTGCCAAGCCCGTGAAGCACCAGGGCGGGCGGCGTCCCTGGGACGGGTGACCTGGGGTTCTTGGATCCGGCTCTTCAGGTGATGGTGACTGCACCGCTCCTTCCCCCGGCGGAGGGCCGGTTGGAGAAACCTTTGTTCCTGGTTTTTTCTATTCCGCCACTGGCGACCCAGCCAGTGGTGCCCAAAACCTCAACAGAAGAGCGGGTTCTTTTTTCTCTGGGTTCCAAGAGGGCGAGAATTGCAGTGTGCGAGACCCAGTCTCCACACAGCCGGCCCCCTCCCCCTTCGCTAGTGGGCAGCAGGGTTCAATTCAAGGACGCTACGCCTCCTCACGAGCACCCTGCCCAGCCGTGGAGCCAGGTAAATGGCGCGCCGCGCTGCGCACCTTAATCCCGGGTTGGGTCCCTTTTTTCCCTTCGCTGCCCCCCGACAGGTGCGGGACTTCGTGGGTCTACCCTAGTGCCCCTAGTTTTCGGATCGCTGGGGCCTGGTTAGCGCTCCCAGGCCTCGCGCTGGCTCCTAGAACCATCCAACTCGGCTCCGAGATTCAATTCCGCCCGCGCCCATCCCCCCCAAGGGGGGGTTGTTTTGTTTCAGGGGCATTCGGTTCACCTCGTGGCCGGACAAGGATGCTCCGGTCTGCTGCAGAGATCGCGTCCTGCTAGCGAAGGACGGATACCGCCTTCCCTCCAGCCGAGATGAGGTTGGGCTTCTACAGCCCATACTTCATCGTACCCAAGAAAGGCGGTGGGTTACTACCGATCCTGGACCTGCGCGTACTGAACTGGGCCCTTCACAAGCTCCCGTTCAGAAACGCATCTTTCAATGCGTCCGCCCTTTCGATTGGTTTGCAGCGGTCGACCTCAGGGACGCGTACTTTCATGTCTCGATTCTCCTTCGACACAGACCGTTTCTCCGCTTTGCATTCGAAGGGCGAGCATATCAGTACAAGGTCCTCCCCTTCGTGCTATCCCTGTCACCTCGTGTCTTCACCAAAGTTGTGGAGGCAGCCCTCGTTCTGTTGAGGGAAAGAGGCATTCACATTCTCAACTAACTCGACGACTGGCTCATACTGGCCCAGTCCTGAGCGCAGTTGTGCGAACACAGGGATAAGGTGCTCAGTCACCTCAGCCGATTGGAGCTTCGGGTCAACTGGGAAAAGAGCAACTCTTCCGGGCAGAGATCTCTTTTCTCCGCATTGGCTGTACTCGTCCAACCTCTCGCAACCGTTTTTCCCCCCCCCCCCCCCCCCCCCCCCCCCCCCCCACCCTCTCTCTCAGTAGAGCGTGCTCAGTCGATGCTGAACTGCCTAGGGTCCTTCCAGTGCAAGACGGCGGTTCCACTGAGACAATTTCAGAGGCTCCTGGGGCATATGGCAGCCGCTGTCACGCCTCTCGGGTTGCTTCATATGAGATCGCTTCAGCGTTGGCTTCACGATCGGGTCCCGAGATGGGCATGGCGACAAGGCGCTTACTGGGTTTCTGTTACCCCGTTCTGCCGTGAGACCCTCAGCCCATGGACAGATCTTACCTTTCTTCGGACAGGAGTATCCCTTAGGCAAGTATCCAGGCATGTTGTTGTGACAACAGATGCCTCCGCCAGGGGCTGGGTGCCATGTTCAGTGGTAATGCAGCTGCGGGGCTCTGGTCGGGGCCCCGGCTGCAGTGGCATATCGACTGCCTCGAGTTGCAAGCAGTATGGTTTGCTCTGCGCCGCTTCAAATCGCTGCTACACGACAAGCCCGTACTGGTCCGTACGGACAGCACTGCGACCGTGGCGTACATCAACCACCAGGGCGGTCTACGCCTCCTGTCGCATGTCGCAACTCGCCCGCCATCTCCTTCTCTGGAGTCAGAAGCATCTGAGGTCGCTTCGCGCCGTTCGCATCCCAGGCGAGCTCAATCGTGCAGCCGACGATCTCTCACGTCAGCCCGCCCTTCCGGGGGAATGGCAACTCCACCCCGAGACAGTCCAGCTGATTTGGATACGCTTTGGGGACGCTCAGGTAGACCTGTTTGCCTCCTTGGACACGTCCCATTGCCAGTGGTTTTTACTCCCTGGCCGAGGGACCCCTCGTCACGGACGCACTGGCGTGCAGCTGGCATCGGGGCCTACGCAAATATGCGTTTCACCCAGTGAGCCTTCTCGCACAGACAATGTGCAAGGTCAGGGAGGACGAGGAGCAAGTCCTCTTGGTAGCGCCATACTGGCCCAGTCGGACTTGGTTCCCCGAACTGATGCTCCTCGCGACAGCCCCTCCTTGGTGAATTTCTCTGAGGAGGGATTTCCTTTCTCAGAGAGGGGGCACCCTCGGGCGCCCGCGTCCAGACTTTTGGAATCTCCACTTATGGTCCCTGGACCGGACGCGGAGGTTCTAGGTGGGCTACCTCCAGCTGTAGTAAACACCATCGCTTCAGCTAGATCCCCGTCTACCAGACACGCTTACAGGCTTAAGGTGAACTTGTTCGTCGTTTGGTGCTCTTCCCGCCTGGAAGACCCCGTAGATGCCCGATCGCAGTCGTGCTTTCTTTCCTGCAGGATGGCTTGGAGCGAAGGCTGTCTCCCTCCACCCTGAAAGTGTATGTTCCCGCCATTTCCGCACATCACGATGCAGTAGACGGTAAGTCTGTGGGTAAGCACGACTTGGTCATCAGGTTTCTTAGGGGTGCGAGGAGGCTGAATCCTCCGCGCCCTCATCTGTTACCCTCTTGGGATCTCCCCTTGGTCCTTACGGCCTTGAAGGAGGAGCCCTTCGATCCTCTGCAGTCAGTAGAGCTTAAGTTTCTGTCGTTAAAGACAGCGCTCCTCACCGCATTGGACTCGGTCAAGGGGGTAGGGGACCTGCAGGCATTTTCGGTCGACGATTCGTGCCTAGAATTCGGGACGGGTAACTCTCACCTTGTCCTGAGACCCCGGCCCGGATATGTGCCCAAAGTTCCCACCACGCCTTTCAGGGATCAGGTGGTGAACTTGCAAGCGCTTTCCCGGGAGGAGGCGGACCCAGCCATTGCTCTGCTCTGTCCCGTTTGCGCTCTGCGCATTTACGTGGACCTTACGCGGAGCTTCAGGACCTCAGACCAGCTCTTTGTCTGCTTTGGAGGTCAGCAGAAGGGAAAGGCTGTCTCCAAACAAAGACTTGCCCACTGGTTAGTGGAGGCTATAGTCTTGTCATACCAGGCCCAACGTTTACCATGCCCCCTCGGAGTGAGAGCTCACTCTATGAGAGGAGTGGCTTCTTCTTGGGCATTGGCGCGGGGCGCTTCGATAGTAGACATCTGTAGAGCTGCTGGCTGGGCGACGCCTAACACGTTTGCTAGATTCTATAATCTCCGTGTAGAGCCGTGTCCTCTCGTGTACTCGCCTCAGTAACACCGGACCCGCTCGGTGTCGATCACGCTTGTTGCGCCATTCCCCTCTACGGACCGGATACGTGTGCTTTTTGGCTCCTCAATCAGTTCCCCATGGCGAACCCTGGTGGAGTTCCTCCCGCACCCTCGGCGGTCAGGCGTGGCGGAGCGCCAGACGCCAGGCTCAGCACTCGTGTGCATGCCCAAGGTCATCCCTTGTGCTGGGCTAGGTGCCCGTGTGTATTGATTCCCCCTTCGGGTGATCCCACATGTGTTTTCTTCCACGGTACGGCTCCCCTCACGTTAAGCCTGTGTCTTTCCCTGGCAGTCTTTCTCTGCCATCTCTGTTGTGTAGTCGTATCACCCCAGGTGGGTTGAGTCTACCGCGGAGACTTCCATATGTAGTACTGCCCTGTGCCAGTCCATATGTGTAATTCCACATTATACCTCCTATGTGCGGGATGTGGCTTCCGTAGCGTCCCAACTGGGTACGCTTTCCCAGTGTTATCCAATGCACCACTGTATGGAACAGCAGTGGCGGACACCTCTGCCTAGCCGCTGTTCTATCTTCCGCCCCAGCTGGTGTGGGTTGACTTGCCGGCTTCCGCAGGGCACTGTAGGGGGTCAGCAATAGTGGCGTTTTCTATACGGATCCCAATTCGTCAGTCACGGACGTAACGTTGAACGTGACTGACTGAATGGGAACGTCTAGGTTACTTGTGTAACACTCTTTCCCTGATGGAGGGAACGGAGACGTTACGTTCCATCGCCAACAGTTGCTGTACCACCGCTGTACGGCAGGGGCACGTAGTCTTGGCTCCTCAGCGAAAAACTGATGTGCGTTTGCACGCATTCTCCGTCTTTTATACCGCGCTGCGGGGCGGGGTGCGCGTGGCGAAATACGTACGCCAACTGTCATTGGCTTGTTTAGGTTACACTCGAAGGTGATTGGGCTCTCCGGCGAGATCCCAATTCGTCGGTCACTGACGTGACGTCTCTGTTCCCTCCTTCAGGGAACGAGGTTACACAAGTAACCAAGACGTTACGGGTGTTTCAATTCCGTCGTCGCCTATCCGATCTGCGAATCCTGGGGGCTACCGACGCGCGGAGGGTGGTGTTCAATAGGGCTCCTCGAGCTGAAGGGATCCCCCGATTTTGGTGGAGATCCGCCGGCGCGTTCGCGAGATAGTGACACCAGTCAACACTTTCACGTCAGTAAGTACTTGTTCAGGCAGCAGCATTCAAGCACTGTCTTATTCGACAGTAAGTGCCCTGCGAATTGGACTTCACATGAAATTCCGCCATGATTCCAGTTCCAATGGAACGTACATGTTACATTCAAAGGGCATTAAAGTGCACAAGACGTGAATTTATATTTATGTACAGAGGTATATTATGTCACACTTCTCTAGTAAGTTTTGTCTGTGTGTGTGAAGACAGTAGCGCAAATCCATTAATGAATGTTCCGAAGTGAAAAACTTTTAACGGAATAAATTTGAATGTAATTGAATTGAATTAAAGTTGAATAAACTTCAACTTTACTGTTCAGTGCACTGATGTCGGACTCATTTTGAATAAAGTTTGTTAAATTGTTAAATGCCCAGCCTCCATTACATATCTCTGTCACGTCATAATAAGAGTTTGATCACTACATTTGAGTGATCATTGCAAAAAATACTGTATTCTATATATAGTACCAGACAAAAGTTTGGACACACGAATGGGAAAATGTCCAAACTTTTGACTGGTACTGTAATATAATATACACAAAGAATATCGACCGATATATATCGATATCGGCCTTTTTTTTACTCCCTAATATCGGTATCGGCCCACAAAAACCCATATCGGTCGGGCTCTAGTAAATAATGCTCCGTTTCTTGCACAGAACGATCATTTTGGTTCCATGCCTCATATATCATCAGAGCTTTGTATGGCTTTTTTATTCTAAAAGACAATTAGCTGCAGCGTTGCATTTATGAATACCAAGACCACAGTTTCAGTCTAAAAATCTTTACTGTGCCCGGAGAAAAAAACAGCTACATCTTAGATGGTGAGTAAATTATCAGCAAATTTTCATTTTTGGGGTGAACTATCTTTTTAGAAACATCTTGACGGATTTGTGTCTTACAAACACACAGCTTTTCTCAATATTACTTGTGGATTATTGTGATGTTTTTATCAGTTGTTTGGACTTTCATTCTGACGACTAATTGATGCATTTATACAAATCTGTTATGATAAAGAAACAAACTCATCTACATCATGGATGGCCTGAGGGTGAGCACATTTTCAGCTAATTAAAATTTTTGTGTGAAGTATTCCTTTTAATTTGGTGGTGTTTTCCTCTGGTTGGTTGAGTTGCAACAGTAACTGTATAGAGACACTGTAAGTGGTCACTTTAAATATTGAAGGGATGTTGTGTGTGTTTGCATTCAAAAACAGCTGAGCACAGCTGAATGAAGCAGAACCTTAAGACACATCAATCATGATGTTTCTGACACTGAAAAAACAGCAAGATGCTGTGAAACGGCCAAAGAAATGTATCTGATGCATATGTACCAGCAATTATATGGCAGCAGATGGAATTGCTCCATCTCATACATGCAATTCCAATGCTACAAGTGGAATAATATGTTGACAATTTGAGCAGTCAAAATTACTGAAAAATGAATTACTGAAGAACAGAATTACTGATTGCCATCATCTATCTGAGCTCAATGTGTGTGAGTCCGCCTGACGCTGATGTGGCCTGTGTAGTCAGTGCACTTTCCTCATTAGCTCCTGGACCACTTACAGCCCCTAATGATCTGCTGGAACGAGTCTGACGGGATCTCTAGTCCACTTTATGAGTCAGGCCAGAGATAATGGGTATCACTGCCCATAGCTTAACAGTGAAATATCTTGTCTAGTCATGAAGGTTGTAAGCATCACTAGTACTATTACTATATAAGAAACCGACTTTAAACCCCAAGTATTGTCCGGAATCCATAACTTTGTGGAAAAAAGTGTGCTTAATTGCATTGAATGTCCACTTGTATGTACTTCAAATCTTAAAAGCATACAGGTGCATGTCAATAAATTAGAATGTCGTGGAAAAGTTCATTTATTTCAGTAATTCAACTCAAATTGTGAAACTCGTGTATTAAATCAATTCAATGCACACAGACTGAAGTAGTTTAAGTCTTTGGTTATTTTAATTGTGATGTTTTGTCTCACATTTAACAAAAACCCACCATTCACTATCTCAACAAATTAGAATATGGTAACATGCCAATCAACTCAAAACACCTGCAAAAAGGTTTCCTGAGCCTTCAAAATGGTCCTCTCAGTTTGTTTCACTAGGCTACACAATCATGGGGAAGACGCTGATCTGACAGTTGTCCAGAAGACAATCATTTGACACCCTTCACAAGGAGGGTAAGCTACAGACATTCATTGCCAAAGAAGCTGGCTGTTCACAGAGTGCTGTATCCAAGCATGTTAACAGAAAGTTGAGTGGAAGGACAAAGTGTGGAAGAAAAAGATGCACAAACAACCGATAGAACCGCAGCCTTATGAAGATTGTCAAACAAAATCGATTCAAGAATTTGAGTGAAAAATTCACAAGGAATGGACTGAGGCTCGGGTCAAGGCATCAAGAGCCACCACACACAGACGTGTCAAGTAATTTGGCTACAGTTGTCGTATTCCTTTTAAGCCACTCCTGAACCAGAGACAACATCAGGAGCATCTTACCTGGGCTAAGGATAAAAAGAACTGGACTTTTGCTCAGTGGTCCAAAGTCCTCTTTCAGATGAGAGCAAGTTTTGTATTACATTTGGAAACCAAGGTCCTAGAGTCAGGAGGAAGGGTGGAGAAGCTCATAGCCCAAGCAGCTTGAAGTCGTGTTAAGTTTCCACAGTCTGTGATGATTTGGGGTTCAATGTCATCTGCTTGTGTTGGTCCATTGTGTTTTTTTAAAACCAAAGTCACTGCACCCGTTTACCAAGAAATTTGGAGCGCTTCATGCTTCCTTCTGCTGACAAGGTTTATTGAGATGCTGATTTCATTTTCCAGCAGGATTTGGCCCACACTGCCAAAAGCACCACAAGCTGGTTCAATGACCATGGTGTTACTGTGCTTGACTGGCCAGCAAACTCACAAGACCTGAACCCCATAGAGAATCTATGGGTCATACAATTAAATACACGGAAAAGGACACTCACACATATATAAACAAGAGACCAAAAAATGCAGATGAGCTGAAGGCCCCTGTCAAAAAAACCTGGGCTTCCATACAACCTCATCAGTGCCACAAACTGATCACCTCCATGCCACAGCGAATTGAGCAGTCTTAATTAAAGCAAAAGGAGCCCCTACCAAGTTTTGAGTACATGTACAGTAAATTAACATATTTTCCAGAAGGTCAACAATTCACTAAAAAATGTTTTTTTTGATTGGTCTTATGAAGTATTCTAATTTGTTGTGATAGTGAATTGGTGGGTTTTTGTGAAATTTGAGCCAAAATCATCACAATTAAAAGACCAAAGACTTAAACTACTTCAGTCTCTGTGTGCATTGAATTTATTTAATCCATGAGTTTCACAATTTGAGTTGAATTGCTGAAATAAATGAACTTTTCCACAACAATCTAATTTACTGAGATGCACCTGTATACTGTATATAACAAAGTTAAATAATAATAAAAAGCAGATAATATATTACTGAAGTGTATTTTGATTTTAAAGTTAATTAACATTTTAAATAAATGTAATTACACATATATTTAAATCCATGACAAACAATAGAACAATAGATTTCAATACTTTAGTGACATTAAAGTATATTTTAGTTTGTCATAAATGCTTGTCGGTACATTCAGCAGTACTTTAACTATATTTCAAAGACAATAGAAGTAATTATGAAATTACATATAAATATGTGTTTAAAGGGACAGTTTCACCCAAAAATGAAAATTCTGTCATCATTTTCGCACCCTGCACTTGTTGCAAACCTTTGTGAGTTTCTTTCTCCAATTGAACACAAAATAAGTAATTTTAAAGAATGTTGTTGTTCAACCAGACAGTTGACGCAGCCATTGACTTCCATTGTTTTTTTCCATACTATTGAAGTCAATGGCTACCGTCAAATGTCTGGTTGAACAACAACATTCTTCAAAATTCATCAAAAGAAAGAAACAGATACAGGTTTGGAACAACATGAGGGTGAGTAAATGATGATAACATTTTCGTCTATCCCTTTAAGTGGGTCAAAAAAGTACTATAAAGTTTATATACTTGCATTTAATATAAATTGAAACTATAAAAAAAATTAATTATATGCAATTAAGTGTCTTAAAACATTACATTCAGTTCACACTCAAGTATATTCCTTTATATTATTTCTGTAATAAATATTTTTTATGTATGCATAATGCTGAAATGTATTTTTTCACAAGAGTAATATCATAATAATCATTATGATACTGACAAGAAACCACATATCAATCACAACATCCTAGTACAGTAGCAGAGAGCTGAGCACAAGCGTCACTCACATTCACTTCTTAAAATGTAACAATGTAGTTACTGCAAAATCCATATCCATTAGTTTTACCCCAGGTTCCTCTGAGGCAACCGTCACTGAATGTGGCTTTTAAAGGGTTGGTTGATTGCGATTTCACTTTTTTAAAATTAGTTAGTGTGTAATGTTTCTGTTTGATCATAAACAATATCTGCAAAGTTGTGAATGCTGAAAGTTCAATGCAAACGGAGATATCGTCTTTTAAAATTCTGGCAGTTTAATGCCTACAAAAACGGCTGGTAGGGACTACAACGAGCTTCTTCCCGGGTTCGTGACATCACAAACCCAGATAAACCCCGCCCTCGGAAAAGGCAGCAAAGGGGGTGAGGCCATGCTGCGCTGCTTTAGAGAAGAGGAAGAAAAAACTAGAGGTGCACATAAAAATCTATTCATTCATTGATTCGCGATCGGTCTTCTAACGACTAATGGATTCACAAGTTTCAAAATCAATGTTCTAAAGCAGCGGTTCTTAATACTGTTCCTCGCGTCCCCCTGCTCTGCATCTCTCTCTCTCTCATTCAGCTCAGCTCCAACAATGAACTGTTACAATTATACACTTATTTTCACATAGTTATGAGAAGCATTAAACATGGACGCGCATACGGTTGCTGTACTGTATTATAGCTTTAATCAGGATAAAACCATATAATAAAAGCTAACATAAATAGTTGCATTTACAAATGACAGTGTATCTAAAAGTTTGAGACAACAACAAACAAAAAACATAGCCTAGCATTAAAAGCCGTGCTTGCACATGTTCTGAACGATCCTCTTCAATAATATCCTCTGCTTCTCAATCGGGCTCAAACTGATAATCGATATTAACGACGCCGTTGTTTACAATACAACCGGAGCACATGCCGCCGGTTTTAGACGCGGTTTAGCAAATCACAACTCACTGGGCTAGCTATCCAATCAGAGCCCATCGCCTATTTCTGAGGTCAGGGCTTCATAAAAGCAGGAAATGATCAGCGCGTTTCTCAGATAAGGGACAGAGTAGTGTGGAATAAAGGTAAATTATGTGAAAAATAATGTTTTTTTTGTTGTTTTTTTTAACGAAGCACTAGCACATGTTAGACTGCACCCTATAAACACAATCAAGCCTAGAAAAAAAACAGTGAACCACCACTTTAAACAAGAAAGTATCAACCAGATATCCAAGATAATTGTCACAGAAGAAAATTAAGGAGCTCCTTAAACACAGCCAAACTCTCAATGCATGGGTACTGTACGTCTGAATATTACAGACGCCCCTAACAAAGATCTCAAACATTTGCAGTTTCCTGTTTATTAATGCTGCTTTGAGGGGTATTCATAAATATCACACCTATCAAATGCATGTCCTGAGAAAATAGTGAAGAAATCGAAAAATAAATCATACTGCACTTTGCTCATTTCTATAAGACAATGACAAATATGCATGTAACAGTAATGAGGTCTGTTTTCTTCACTACAAATTACATCAAGAATAAAATGCTTGATTTAAGTAATTTCCACTCTAAAAAAAACCTTGAATCTCAAATTTAGGGCAAATTATCCTCAAAGCATCCTCATTGAGACAAACTTAAAAACCTTCGGACAACATCAGACCCACACAATGCTGAACTGAGCAACATTTAGCATTGTCTGAAGCCAAGCAAGGTGAAGGAGTATGAATTTCTGACCTGTCTGGGATCCCTGAACCGTTTCTGAGAGGGTCCTGGTTTGCACTGGCTGGGCCTTCCCTTACTTTGGCTTGGGGCCCTGATCTGGAGCCCTCAGGACTGCTGTAGAACCATGCTCCCGACTTTGTGAGGATTTCTTGTTGTTTTCGGCACAGGTTGCATACCCACATTACCTACATATAAAATGACAAATTAGGATTGAAGGTAGTCAGCGAAATATGAGATCAGAAGCACAAAAACAATACAATAACAAACCAAGTTGTGCAGATTTCATGGAGGGATGGTTTTCTAACTATTTCTTTTTTATAATGCAGATGCTACAAACATAACACGGGTCAGTCAGAGGACCTTGGCTACATCGTAAACCCCTACACCATCTGTCAAGGTAAGAAGATGATTCAACTATCACAGTATCTTCTACTATGGCCAATAAAACAGACATCCATCCATCCATTTTCCAAACCACTTGTCCAATCTGTGTGTAGTGCTTTGGTGAGGTCTGTGGGCCTATTGCTAAGTAAACATAACAGTTAAAAAATTGGATTTTATAAAACGGATGGTTCTGGTAGTTGATTATGATTGGCTGAGCTCTCCCTCTCTGCTCAGGCCTGTATGTCATCTTACATTGCACACAGCTTTATATCATATGATATTAGCAATATCACATGAGCAGACAGGCTGCGTTTTTTGTCGAATAATACGTCCCAATTGCAAATGTGATATTGATTTTATACAACAGGTCAATAAACAATAAACATTTTAGACACAATATTGTCAGGATTGTCTGTTTTTGCTCAATTTCACGAACGAACAGAGTTCCATAACAAAGCCTAGCAAAACCTGTTTTGCTTGAATCAATGTTTCTTGAACGAATCATTTGAGTCTGATTCAGTGCCTCGTTCTAAGACAGTCGCTTGTTAATTCTTGAATGAATCAGCAATTTGAATGAATCCGTCCTTATCTCTTTAAAATAGTGACTTGCCGCCACCTACTGTCTGTTTAGTTTTCATATTTTAGGACTATAATTTCATTAAATAATAATATAATAATTTCATATTTCAATTATAACGTTTTTTCCTGTTGAACCACCATTCTAAAGCTACTTTTTGTAATGTATATTTAATGCTTTTCTTAGTTAACACAGTAATGTCTTTAAATTACCTTTTGGGAGGTAATTTCTCAGCCAAAATTTATGTGCAATTAATTTGTGATTAATTAGATAATCGGCACATCATGCAAAGGTTTTAATCGCTTGAGAACACTAATTTAAATACAAGATGTAAAAGTTTCTATAGAGATTACATTAAAGTATATTTTAGTTTAACATACAAGCTTGTCAGTACATTTCAATAGAAGTAATTATGAAATTTACATTCTCAACCGATAAACTTAATTCTACACTTAATGAGTTCAACATGCACTGTTAAATGACTTCAGCTAATGCCTAAAGCTTCATTTAATATAAATTTAAACTATAATAGATTTTCATTTAATTGTAAATAACCTGCAGTTAAGTGTCTGAAAATATTACATTCAGTTTGCACTACTTAAGTATATTCTTTTAAATTATATTATTTCCATAATGAATACTCTTTTTAAATCACATGCTAAAGTGTACTTTTTTTCACAAGGGTATTTGTTGCACAATGTGCAAACTAAAACATATCACTTCCAATAAATAAGAAACAGAAAATATTGAAAACATACAGCTAAAATTCAGCTCCCTTATAATTTACCACAGTTCCATACCATACCTGGTATCCTCCATTTCCGTAATGCTAATGGTGGGTTACATGCTAGTTTAGTAATTAATTTGCAATTAATTTGTGATTAATTAGATAATCGGCACATCATGCAAAGGTTTTAATCGCTTGAGAACACTAATTTAAATACAAGATGTAAAAGTTTCTATAGAGATTACATTAAAGTATATTTTAGTTTATCATACAAGCTTGTCAGTACATTTCAATAGAAGTAATTATGAAATTACATCTAAAGATAAACTTAAGTTCTACTTAAGTGAGTCAAAAATGCACTGTTAAGTTCAGCTAAAGTCTAAAGTTCATTTTACAAAAATGTAAGATTTAATATGTTTTCATTTAATTCCAATGTACTTGCAATTAAGTGTCTGAAAATATTACATTCAGTTTGCACTACTTAAGTATATTCTTTTATTCTTTTTATTTTCCTAATAAATACTCTTTTAATCACCTGCTAAAGTGTACGTTTCTTTCACAAGGTATTTTGTTGCACAATGTGCAACTAAAACATATTCCTTCCATAAATAAATAAACATAAAATATTAGACCAACATACAGCTAAAATTCAGCTCCCTTATAATTTACCACAGTTCCATACCATACCTGGTATCCTCCATTTCCGTAATGCTAATGGTGGGTTACATGCTAGTTTAGTAGTTAGGGTAATGGTAATTTGGGTAATTAGGGCAATTTGTTCAAATCTGTGAGTATCAATAACTGTAGTAACTTTTATAATAACTATTATTTTGGCAGAAAATATGTTTGCTATGATAAATGTTTGTAAGACTGTGAGACTGACAGACTAACACATCTATGAACTGCACACTCATACACACTACAGTCACACACTCACATTTAAAGCACACACTCATACTCATTTAAAGTGAGCGAGAGACAGTGAGAGCTGCTGCTAGAGGAGAGTGGTCACCTGCCTTTGCTGAGTCACCAGAGAGAGAGAGAGAAAGAGGAGAGAGAGAGTTCAAAAGGGAGAAAATGAGTTTGTGTGTGAATGGAATGGGCTCAGAAAATAGAACAAGAGGGCCATTAGTGACAGCCATAAGGAAATATTGTCTGAACTGCTTTCAAATGGACTGTGGACATTAAAGTGCTCAACGCAAATGTTGCTACATGAGAAATGCATTACTGCAGAAGCCACACAAAATTCTGCATTTAGAGGAACACAAAGAAACCAGTGACTAATACAAGACTTGCAGTATAAAACATTGCAAACATCGTAATAAAATGAAATAAAAAACTAGATTTATAGAAACAATGTACAGTATTTTAAAGCTGCAGTCCGTAACTTTTTTTGGTTGAAAATGATCCGAAATCAATATTTGAGCAAGTACATAACCAGCCAGTGTTCAAAACTATCGCCTTACTTTAGCCCGATTCACAACGGTTATCTTATAATAATGTTTTCTAATTTGAGTGGTACGGGTAGGTTTTCGCGGGAAATTCGAGCATGCTGCTGCGTCATTACGTCACGTCTGTAAACATAAAGAAGTTGTCCCGGCTACTAGGCTATCGCATGTGAGGATCCTGCAGGTGGCCGATCGTTTATAGCTTTTTCTCACAGCAGCTGGAATAATTAAATGTATCATTTTGATGGCGGATTGTAATCCAGAAAGGATTATGTGTTTATGAAACAAATATGTGAATGAAATTAAATTATTCCAGTTTTAAATGTGCTTCTGATTACATATAGCCTGGGATAGCACAAGATTTGTATTTTGAAGAAAACCAGTTCGAAGGGAGCATAATTAGCTTTTTGGGTTAAAAGAATTTCCCAATATGAAATTCGACGAGTATGACAATTAGAGATTAGACTGTGCAGAAATTGAAATCTACACGCTAATACACACTACACTCATAGTCACCAATGCTGATGTTGTTAACATTAATCATTTGAGAATAAAGTATAACAATAATAATAATTTGAACGGTTTGATGTGATATGAGCTAACCGATCTTTAGATTTAATCACCATTGGTAGCGAGATTTATGGTAATGTTTTTTTCCTCAGTTGGTCAGAACAAACGTGGCAGACTTGTTTCTTACTTGTTCAGATGGCAATATACGGTGAAAATGCTTATTTGAGTCATATTCCAAGACGTAGGCTAGAATCTGTGATTGCAAAGTACAGTAAATATCCACACCGGTGCAGTGACTGACTGCCACACCTTACTCTTCAGAACATTAGATTCATCCGCGCTGCAGCCGCGCCGACTCACAACCCACGCAAGCTAGATAATTCCACACACAGCTGCAATTCCAGGTTTTCAAACAGAGATGGCGACAAAGAGGCAAAACTTGTGGACTGCAGCTTTAAGTATAGAGAGACTTGATTAAATCATGAGAGCTCTGACGGATCATGGGTAGTGTAGCTCTCCACCACAAATTTTACATCATAGTTTTAAAAAAATAAAATTTTCAATATCACATCATCTTGTTCTTCTTCTGTTCCGTATGATCTAACTTTTTGGGCCTGCGCACCAGAGGAATGTGAGTGTATACATCTATGTTTGGCGTGGTTGTTGATAATGCTTAAAAATTAAGATCAAATAATGTAGGCTGATAGCTTCAAAAAGTAAATATAATTGATAAACAAGCTCATAGAGTTCATGGTGGATTTTTACAGGCGTGTAAGTTAGTGTTAAAACTAGTTCATTCCTCTATGGAAAAGAATGAAAGGAATTTAAAATTCCAGAACCCAACTACTGCACTCTAATGCTCAGGAAGAAAACACAGTTTGTTTGTTTATTTATTTGAGGGAATGCTGTAACGCTATGGGGTAAGTTGTCACAATGGGAGCCAGCAGTTACACAGCCTAAAAAGGGAAAAAGGGACCCTATAAAAAAATCAAATCATTGATTTGGCCAACAATTACTGTAATTAAAAAGTGTAACAACATGACAACTTTCCCTGACCTGACCTTTGTGAAAATACACTTTTCACTGTATTAAAATACACAACTCAGTCTTTCGGTTAAAATCTTCCTTAATCAGTAGCCTTAACAAATGAAAGTCTGAACGCATGTGCAGTCAGTGTGTTAATTTACTTGTTTACTCAACAGCACTTGCAAAAATATTATACACATTTATTTAAACTTTTGACTCAAAAACCAAAGTCACTGAGATATAGCCCTGTGTGACAACTAGCCCCGGTCTCACCTACACTGGTAGAATGTGTCCAAAACATTTAACATCAAACTTAACGCGCAGTAGATTAGTATCCTACCCATTTCGTCGTTGCGAGTCATTTTGTGTCCGCCGAGACGCGATGAACGCCGACAGAGAAGATCTTAATAGCGTTTAATGCACTGCGTCTCCCGTCTGAACCACAACCGCTCGGCTCGACCCGAGACTGCATCCCGAGAGCCGCGCGAGAAGCCGCTGCCAGTTCTGGAGATCTGCGCATGTCTGACAGCGGAGCCATCGGCGTTTAAGAGGCTGCATGCCCGATGAAGCTGAGGAGGAACTCACTGCTCCTCGCTTTAGTCTACATTATTTACGGATCCTGACGCTATCAAGCCACTAAGCCGGAATTCAGTTCATTACGAATGCATGCCGCCTCAAACCGCCCGAAAAAACACAGGTAATAACAGACACGAAGCTGCAGCCAAACACTGTTAACACTAAAAGTGGAATACAGTCAAACAATGCAAGTGAATGAACGTCCTCGGGGTGTGAAGTTCACCTAACATGACCTCACACTGTGTGAATGAAGTCTAAGTCAACTTAAGTAAGATTTGCAATAAAAAAAATGTTGTTTTCACTGAAAGGGCTAAAAAGCATCTATACACACAGTCAGACACTAGCTTCAGTCTCACACAACACTTCACAGTGCAACAGAATCAGCTCTTTTGTAATGTGTTTGTATTCACTAGGAGAAAATTGGCTTAAGTTGAGCAAGTTTAGCAAAAAGAAGACTAATTGGCATAATGTTGACGTCAAACAAAACAGCATCAACAGCAGTAAACAGATCCAAAACCTCTATTAAACCCCTATTCCACACAGTCCCATCTGTCACAGCAGAGGTGTTTGGAGCACAAGAAACAGTGCCGTTCTAAAACATGATGTTCATGATTTTGGAAATCTAAAATATTTAGACACTACGTGTCTGAAATAAGTGGTAACGACTCGCGTAAAGTCAAGTAGCCAGTTAGGGATACTGGGAAAGCACATCTGTAAAGCATTAGAGTTAAACGGGTTCAAAACTTTATAATAACTTTTATCACATTAATAAACCTTAATAACAATAAATAATTAATGTCTGCTGTTCAGATCTATTGGTTCAGAAAATAGATCAAAGTTTCATTACCTTGCACAGCTATTTGAATGTCTGTATAATAATGTTTGTGTTGGCACTTGAAGTTGACATCAAATGAAACTATTTTACTACTATTTTTTTTTTAACTTTAATAATGTTTATTATTATTATTATTATATATTACACTCTAACAACATAATGCTGGGTTGTTTCAACCAATTTGGAGGTCAAATCAGGACTAAACCCACGGCCGTGGTTACATTTTTAACTGATACATTCATTTTTCAACCCAACAGATTCTGGCATTGCTCCATATTTGACCCAAACGTTGGTTGAACAACCCAGCTTCATTTACCTACACTGATTGTATTATTATTTTTATTTAACAGTTAATTTTACGCCTCACAATTTCTAATGCAAATGTCATAACTGGACCTTTTCATTGAAACCAGCAGACTTGGAAGATGTAGATGATTTCTCATCGCATTCAAAATTGTAAAATGTAGCATTACATCACTCCCATAGGGTCTCTGCAGTGATGGGATGCCGTCAAATGAGCGTCAAACCAGCTGTACTAAAAACATCACAATAATTCAAAGCAAGTAATCCACACACCCCAGTCCATCGTTTACTGTCCATCTTTAACTTTCCTGCACTTCCAGACAAATACCAGCTGTTTTTATCCTGTGTGGACTCTCATTCGTGACGGGCCTACCCTAGTCACTGCAGATCCAGCCATCTGATCGTGATGGTAAACTGCTACATTCTTCTAAGAAAAAAATTCTGATGAAGAAACAAACTCACCTACATCTTTGAACTGCGCTGGAGCGGGTGAGGAATGCCGTTCACAATTTCCAGTCACTAATTTTATTTTTTTGGGTAAACTATACCTTCAACATAGACATGTATAATGGCCTTCAGAATGAGGGTTATGATCTTTTCACGAATATTTCCAGGGCCACAATTAGTAATGCTTATTCATTTAGTTATCAGTATTCCAACACCACACGACAAACTGGGTGTCTGTCCTTGGTTCAAGTAAATATGTAACTCGGTTTTTCAGAATTATTAGTTGCAATTCATGTTTGTGTTTGTGTGTGTGTGTGCTGTGTGGTTTGTTTGTTTAGTGTGTGTGTGTGTGTGTGTGTGTGGTGGTGTAGCTGTCCTGTTTGTGTGTTTCCCCTGTCGTGCTGTGTGTTTCTGTTTTGGTTGTGCTGTGGGCTAGGTGGTGGTGTGTGTGTGGGTGGTGGTGCCTCTCGTGTTTGTGTTTGTGTGTGTGTGTGTTTCTGTTTGTTTGTGTGTGTGTCTGTTATTTGTTGTGTGTGTGTGTGTGTGTTTGTTTGTGTGTGTCAGAATCCAATTCTGTGATGTACTCCTTTAGTGTTTGGTTTGTTTGTGGTGTCTCTGTGTGTGTGTGTTTTGTTTGGTTTGTTTGGTGTGTGTGTGTGTCTGTATTGTTGCTGTGCTGTTCTGGTTGTTGTGTGTTGTCTTGTTTTGTTTGTGAATGTGTGTAGCGTATGGTTGGTGTGGTGTGTGTGTTTGTTTGTGTTTCGTCTTGTGTGGTGTGTGTAGTGTGCTGTTTCGTTTGTGTGGTGTGTCTGTCATGTGTGTGTGTGTGTGTGTGTGGTATTGTATTGTGTGTTGGTTCCGTGTGTGTGTGCTTTGTCTGTTGTGTAGTCCTGTCGGTTGTTGTGTGTTCCTGGTTTTGTCTTGCTGGGTGTGCTCTGCTGTAGGTGTGTGTTTGTTTGGGTTTGTGTGTTTGTGTGCTGTGGTTGTAGATGATGGAGTGTAGTGTGTGTGTTTGTTTGCTTTTGTTATGTCGGGTGTGGTGTGTGTCTCGTGTTTGTTAGGGTGTGTTTGTTTGTCTGTGTGTGTTTGTGTGTGTGTGTGTTTGTGTGTTGGCTGTGTGTGTGTGTGTGTGGTGTGTGTACTGTTTAGCTTTGTTTGTTGGCATGTCCTGTCAGGTCTGTGTGTAGTGTGTTTGTGTGTGTGTGTGTTTTTGTTTGTGTTTGTGTTTGTGTGTGTGTCTGTGTCTGTCTGTCTATGTGTGTGTGTGTGTAGTTCCACCTGTGTCGTCATCTTGTTTGTGTGTGTGTTTTGATGTGTGTGTGTTGCCATCGTTCCGTTTGTTTTGTTTGCCTTTGTGTTGAATGTGTCTGCTCTTCTATTGGGGATATGTGTGTGTGTAGTGATGTGTGCTTCTGTGTTTGTTTGTGTTGTGCTTTAGTTTGGATGCTGTCGTTTTTGACTTTGTACTTGTTGTTATGTTGTGTTTGTGGTTGCTTTTTTTGTTCTGTGTGTGGTGTTCTGTGATCTGTGTGTGATACACGTGTGTTTGGTGTGTGTCTTTTTATTGCGTCAAGTAGGTGTGTCTTGAGGTGTGTGGTGTGATAGATTTGTAGTAGTGATGGTGTTTGTTGTGGTCGTGTTGTGTTTCGGGTCAACGATTGTTGAACTATGGGTCTGTCGTACTGTGGTACCTGATGTCGGTTTGTTTGTGTGTGGCCTGATCTGCCTGTGTCGTGTTGTGGTTGATAGTGTGTGGGGCTGTGTGGTGTGTGGTGTGTGTGTGGGTGTGTGGTGTGTGTTTGTATTGGTTTGTTGGGTAGTGTGTGTGTCTGTTTGTTTGCGTGTGGTGTGTCGTCTGTTGTATGTGTGTGGGTGTTGTCTTCCGTGTTGGGGTTGTGACTCGAGTGTGTGTCCTACTGGTCCTGATGTGCCTCTAGATGTGCTGGGGGTAGTGTAAGGTGTGTGACTGTTGTTTGTGTTGTATTTGTGTGTTGTGTGATGTGTCTGTCAGTCTAGTGTGTATACTGTGTGGTCATGTGTATGAGTCTGTGTGTTTGTCTTAGTGGTTTTGTTCCTGTGTTGTTTGGCTGTCTGTCTATGATTGCTGTGTGTGTTTGTGGTGTGTGTGTGTGTGGTGTGTGTGTGTTTCGTGGTCTATGTGTCTGTGTGTGTGCGTGTTCTAGTTTGAGATGTGTGGGTGTGTGGTGTGTGCTGTGTGTGTGTGGTGTTGCTGTGTGTGTGGTGATGTGATGTCTGGTATTCAAATGGTGTGGTTGTGTTTTTTATAGGGACATGAAGCAAGGGCTCCATGACATCACTGTCCCAGCACTGAAAAGGATCTGGTCATCTAGCACTGTAGGGGAACTCAATCCATGGCCTCACTAACATGTGCAGCCATTGACACTGACATCAGACACAGTAGCGCCGGTGTCCATGACAGCCACAGCACCACGGGAATACAACAACCTGCTGAGCTCCAGTCAGCTTCCAGAATCCAAATTCATCACAATTCGATTAATTTAATTTAACATAATTATGCCATAATCATCCATATTGATCTCAAGCCAGGGAAAATACACCCTAATAGTTCCAACAACACCGAAGTATGTGCGCAAGTTACGTGATTTATAACTAAAGACACGACCCTCATAGATAAATACCTATTATTGGTTGTTCTTGTCCCGATATACCTTCTGCACTTAAAACTTGGCACGCGAAACCACATAAAGCTGTTTCCTTGGGGTGCCTGAATTAGACCTAAAATGTCTTTGCCTCCACCAACAAGAACTCAAGCTGAGTGAGCATTGCTAACTACATACAAGTGCTGTTTATCGCAGTGTTATCTCATCAGAAACATGTACAGATCTTCCTGCTGCTGCGCCCTCACTAAACACTATGCATTATGCACATCATTCATCATTCATGAGCTGTGAATAGTGAATTAGTCACTGATTAACAATTGACCATCAGTAAAGTTATTTTCCACATTCTTCAGCTCCTCCGAGGGCAGAGAACGCAGGCGGCCGACAAATTAGGATGTAAATAATCTCCATACACTGAAAGCAACTGTCTGGCTGAAGCAGCTGTCTGAAGTGAGCTAATGTGTACATCTACACAACAAACAAAGCTCAGGGTCCGTTTTCACAACAGGGGCTGCATTAAATAAGGAGACACTCGTTTAAATAAATCATCTGAAATTATGCCAGAGTTACGTTAGCGTGTTCAGTGAATAGCTTTCCTCTTTGATGTTCAGTCAGTTACTTTAGTGCGAGTGTCAAATCAAGTGTCTACCTGAACACCTGATGAATATCACCTCAAAATTAAATGAAAGTAGAGTAAATTAAGCCATTACAATCTTATTTACTTTTAAATGTATTATGTTTTGTCATTTTCTAAATGACAAAAAAAAGTTAAATAAATATAAAAAAAAAATACCAACTCCTTGCTCTAGCAACCTGTTTTTTTTATCCATCAGCATTAAAAGTAATTATCCCAAATATGACTGTCCTGCCGAATCAATGGGTTTTTGTGTGGGAGGTAAAATGTGCATATAAATTTCAAATAAATTTTAAAATTATAAAAATAAAATGCATATATAATAACACAATAAATAAATATAATATATATATATATATACATACAAACACAAGTTTATTCAGTGTAATCATTTAGTTTACAGTTTTTTACTTCAAATCTATCTCTCTTTCTATTCAGCGGGCCATTAATTTTGAACAAAATGCACAAATTTTCTATTTCATTACACTCGACTGTTTTCATACAAAATATCTATATATCATGGGGTTTCACAAAAATATTAACAACAGACGTTTCACACAACATTATCTAATAATAATAAATATTTGCTTAGGCAGCAAATCCAGCATATTTATTACTGATTTCCTGGGATCAGGTGACACGAACCCCCTGTGGAGAATGAGCTGAACTACCATACAGCGTTTTGATCACAGGAATAAATTAAATTTTAACATAAATTCAAATAGAGAACATTATTTTGAACTGTAATAATAATATTTCACAATATCAATATTTTTTAACAGTATTTTTGATCAAATAAATAGGAGATTTATTTCAAAAACATTCGAAAATTCAAACTAACCACAAACTTTTGAACAGTATGTAAATATATTGTATAAATAACTGGCGTAGTAAATAGATTATAGTCCTCTGTATGTCATAATTTTCTTTCACTGTAATGGACAGGTGCGATCTGCCATCAGTGCCATGTGAAATTAGTGCACTTATTTTTTGATTCTATGACCAGATTGTCCTTATAATTCAACACATATACAAATATTAATGGTTCCTGGCGTAAAAGTGGCTTTGGTGATTTAAACATAGTGTTTATTTTTCTTTTCTGGTTTAGCATTAGAAATGAGAAGCGTGCTACCCATTTGTCCCCCTGCAGTACATTTATCAGAAGTCGGTGAGAGTGTGATGAAATTGGAACGTGAGCGCAGAGATAAAAAAGAACAGAGAGAACAGCGGAATGAACTGTAATAATTAGTATTGATTCCGGATTCGTTAAACTTCATCAATGGTTTACAATTAGACTACTGTAAGATAACAAAACTGCAGTCAAACAAAACATTATAAACAGGTGTTTGAAATCAAGAGGAAACACTGAATCACTCCGTGTGTGGAGTATATGGGAGAGCGTAGCGCCACTAGCGTGAAAAACAGTACTCTGAACAGCGTGCACTGCTTTCACTAAAATAACTTTTTCTTCTCTAAAAAAAAAAAAAAAAAGATGGAAGAATAAAAGAAAATCACAGAACAAAACTATGCTGCTTGTTATGCAAACATACAATAGTTTTCCAAATTAATGATAAGCGAGTCAAAAAATCAATAATACCTTTCCACATTTCACATTACTATTGTTCACAAAAATAAGAATGATAAATGATTATATATGGGTGTGTTCAGTGTTTGTGTGTGTATATTATATTATCTATAGTCAAGAAAACAAGTTATTTTTAATATACTAATGTGTGGTGTGTGTGTGTGTGTGTATAAAGACTATATATATTAGCAATATATCTACTAGTGATGGTTCGTGTTGGGGTGTATAACTATATATACATATAATACATATAAACTACAGTGTGTGTGCTGTGTATTGATATATACTGTGTGTGGTGGGTGTGATGGGATAGGATATATATATAAAATAAATATGCGTGTGTGGTGTGTTACCCTTCCATACTCATTAATTTGTATGTGTGTATACTTAAGATAATATATATGTGTGGTGTGTGGGTATATACATATATATATATTTGTGTGTGTGTGTGTATATTAGTGTGTGTGTGTGTGTGTGTTTGGTATATTATAATGTGTGTGTTTGTAGATATATATGTGTGGTTTGTGTGTGTGTGTGTGTACTGTATATATATATATATATATGGGTGTGTGTGTGTATGTTTTATATAATATATATGTGTGTGTGTGTGTGGTATCTATGTAGTGAGTGTGTGTAGGTGTGTGTGGTATTGTGTGTGTGTGGTGCTATATATATATAATCCTATATATAATATGATGTTTGGTTTGTAATATATATATAGTATATGGGTGTGTGTGTGTATATATGATGTATAATAGAATATATAGTATGGTGGGGTGAATGATGGTACTAATATAATGGTGTGCATGTGTGTGTATATATAGTATAATAAGATATCTAGTATTAATCCATTATTATATTTGTGTGGTGATATTCAACAAGTGTGTGTGTGGGGTGTCTAGTATACATAGTTAGTTGGTGTTTGTGTGATATATATATATATAGCGTATATTTATTATATTCTTTATAATACTATATCTGTGATGTGTTTGTGTGTATAAGATATTAATATGTAGGGTGATGTCATATATATATAATATATATTGATGTCGTGTGTGTGTGTATAATATAGCTCTAAAATATTGTGTTGGGTGATGGTGTATGTGTTGTAGAAGAATATTATGTTTGTGTGTATATATTTGATGTGTGGTGTGTGGTAATATATATATATTCATATATAATTGTGTGGTTGAGGTGTTGATGTAATGTGCTATATATGTGTTTTAGTGTGTGTGTATATATATATATATGTGTGTCAGGTGTATGTTGTGTGTATATATATATGTGTATTTGATGTGTTGTGTGTATATATAATAGATATCTATATGTGTGTGTGTGTGTAGTTGATAGGTATATATATATAATATATAAGATTCTAATAGCATGTGTGTGTATATAGAGTTGTGGGTGGTGTATATATAATGTGTGTTTGTGTGTGTGTGTAATATATATCTCTAATATATATATATATATTAACATTATAATATATAAAATATATTTGATGTGTAGTATATTTGTGTGTGTGTGTGTAGTGTCGCGTGCGTGCGATGTATATATATGTGTGTGTGGTTGTGTATACATATATATATAATATTCATAGATATAAATATTTGTGTGTTGTATATATTTGTGATGTTATTGATGTGTATAATATATACTATAGAATATATAATATCTCAAGACGAAGTGTGTGTGGAGTGTGTGTATATATACTAGATGTGTGAGGGAGGTGTGGTGTGTGTGTGTTATACTATATATGTGTGGGGAGTGTGTGTGTATATAATCTAATATGTGAGGTGTTTGTGTGTGTGTTTGTTTGTGATATATATATATATAGTATATATATGTGAGTGTGTGTGTGGGTGTATATATATATATATATATTTGATTGTGCGTGTGGTGTGTGTGTATAGATATATAGTGTGTGTGGAGTGTAGATGTGTGTGTGGTCGTATATATCATATATTGTTTGATCATGTGTGTGTATTATTAATATAAATAGTGAGTGGTGTGTGTGTGTGTTGTAAGTATAATTATATATATAGAATGTTATGTGTGTGTGGTGTATATTATATATAGTTTATATTATATGTACAGGGTGTGTGGGTGTGTAATATATATAGTGTGTGAGTGTGGTGTGGGGTGTGGTGTAAATAAGATATATGTGTGTGAGTGTGTGGTATATATATATGATATGTGAGTGTGTGTGTGTTGTGTCTTGTATATATATATAGATATATGTGAGGTGTTTGTGTATATATATATATATATATATATGTTGAGGTGTTGTCTGTGATATATATTATATGTGTGGTCGATGTGTGTGATTTATATATAGATTATATATATGTGAGTGGGTGTGTGTGTATTAGTATATATATATGTTTGCAGCGTCGAGTTTGTGTGTGCGTGCGTGTATATATAATATGTATATATATGTGTATTGTGTGTGTGAGTATATATATATGATGTGTGTATATATAAATTATGTGGTGGTGAGTGTGTGTGGTGCGTGCGTGATATAGATATATATGTATATCTTATGTGTGAGTGTGTGTGTCGTAATATAATATATATATATATTATATATGTGAGTGTGTGTGTGTGTATATATATACAGTGGGTACGGAAAGTATTCAGACCCCCCTTAAATTTTTCACTCTTTGTTTATATTGCAGCCATTTGCTAAAATAAATTAAGTTAAATTTTTTGTGTTTTCCCCCTCCTTATGTACAGGGTGTGTGAATGGGCGTAGATTCTTATGGATAAATGGGTCCTCCCGCGTAAAATTCCAAGTCCAGTAAACGTGGGGTAAAGAAGATCGACACACACAGGACAAAAATACCACACTCCCCAGGCATCTTGCACTAGAACAAACCACCGAGACTTGGTACAGATCATTCATTGTTGCAAAATTTCTTAAATCAAAGAAAAACTGACCCAATATCACATGATCCTAAGATAATGTCTCAGACCCTTTGCTCTCCTAATGTTAGTCAGAAGCACCCTTGCTGGATCTATACAGCCATGAATCTGTTTTGGGAAGATGCAACATAACTAATTTTTCACATCCTAATTGATTTGTCGGGGATGACGCTACTGTCCACAGCCTCCTAATGACAGAACACCTCTCCGTTTCTGTCAGTTGTATGAGAACGGACTAAAACGAGTGGTGGACAGATCAATTTTTAGGACTTACAACAATCCGAGGAATGCCACTTGGGTTTAAGTCCTGAGCTCTCGGACTGGGCACCATTCAAGAAACAGTCACAGAAGAACACGTTGTGTGACACGGTCCACTCCTTATTGCGTTATTTCTAATAGCTTATGTGCGTATGGTCATCTGTCCTTGTCTAGGCAGGTAACCCATTCGGAATCCCAGTCTGAGGTGCCTGACACCTGGTGGAAAGGGGAATTTTTATATTTTTTGTTTTTTTTTTCGCCAGTGACAGATAACCTCCCTGTACTGGCCTGCATTCACTCTATGTCCCTCTGAATTGCAACCAGCTCGTCCTGCTTCCCGCAAGGCTGAAAAACACCCCCAAACTCACATGATGCGCTGCCACCACCAATGCTTCACTGTTGGCGACTAACATTTGGCCAGTTGAGGAGGAAGGGCAGGTGCCCATGGTTTTCCCTACACTACCGCGTATAACAGCAACTCTGAAGGCCAAAAATTTATATCTTGGTCTCATCAGACCAGAGATTCTTATTTCTCACCATCTTGGAGTCCTTGAGGTGTTTTTTAGCAAACTCCATGCGGTTTTTCATGTGTCTTGCACTGAGGAGAGTTTTCCGTCGGGCCACTCTGCCATAAAGACCCGACTGGTGGAGGGCTGCAGAGATGGTTGACTTTCTACAACTTTCTCACATCTCCCGACTGCATCTCTGGAGCTAAGCCACAGTGATCTTTGGGTTCTTCTTCTTTACCTCTCTCACTAAGGCTCTTCTCCCCCGATAGCTCAGTTTGGCCGCAAGGCCAGCTCTAGGAAGGGTTCTGGTTGTTCCAAACGTCTTCCATTTAAGGATTATTTAGGCCACTGTGCTCTTAGGAACCTTAGGTGCAGCAGAATTTTTTTTTGTAACCTTTGCCAGATCTGTGCCTTTCCACAATTCTATCTCTGAGCTCTTCAGGCAGTTCCTTTTACCTCATAATTCTCATTTGCTCTGACATACACTGTGAGCAGTAAGGTCTTATATAACAAAGGTTGTTTGCTTCCTATCTGAGTCCATCATATATAATAACACCAAGACTGGACCAACTCAAAGAACGAGGTAGGAACACACCACACCATCATAGTTCAAGGGTATTACCATCTATGAAATTTGATCATCATCCTGAGTTAATAAATCTTCGAGTGGTCCAGCACGCAAGCTGCCTGAATACCTTAGGACCTGTAATTTCAGATTTTTTTTTTTTTATAACAATTAAGCCTACAACATGTCAACAATTTCTTGTTGTATTTTCTGTTCAATTATTGGGTGCTGTGATGTATCTCTGTAATGAGAGGAAAAAAAATTTACTAAATGATTTTTGCGGCCAAAATTGCTGCACTATAACAAAGAGTGAAACAATTTCAGGGGGGTCTGAATACTTTAATCCACGCACCACGCACTGTCTATCTGTATGTGTATCACTGATAGTGGTATAGATATAATATCTATAATGTGTGTGATTGTGTGTGTGTCGCGTCGTGGTGTGTATATATGTATATATAATATATTTTTTATTTTTTTTTTGTGGTCAGGTGTGTGTAGACATTATGTGTGTGTGTGTGTAGATTGTCGCGTGTATATATATATCGTATATTATGTGTGAGTATGTTGTGTGGTGTGAGTGGTATATATACATAAACATATGAAAGAATCTTATGGCGCAGTGATGGCTTGTGCTAGTTTTATTCTCTCTACAATTAGCGTGCGGTGTGAGTGTGTGTGCATAAGAGTAGTTGGTATCAGGTATATATATATGGTCGATGTAGTCGTTGTATATAATATATAGACTATATTTACGTGCTGGGAATTTCTATTGTACTGAGTTCAGATTAGGACACCAATTATGATTCGTAATAAAACATGTTTATCCGACAATCTTTATTGTACCAACGATAAGGCTTGCCAGATTATTAAAGACATTTATGAGTTTCCACCGGTAACTTTTAAAGAGCTATAAATATTCATAACACGAATTATTTTCTTTTTGAAAAACTAAAAAATGGGCATGAATCTGAGTTTCCATGATTAGGAGGGGCTAGGTTTAGGGGGTAGAGTTTTCCTGATGTAGGGGCAATTGATATACGGGTCGCATACCGTAGAAAAACCCATTCGTCGGCCTATGGAGAGTTAACCCCATAACGACATAAATACCGAATCCTGGTCAAGAATTGTGGTAGTTATGTGTGGTTGTTGTGATGTGTACAATACTATGCTCGTGTGTGCTGTACTTATATATGGTCTGCGTTTTGTGGGTGTGGTGTCTTGCTGTGTGGTAGTAGTTGTGGTGAGTCCCCAGTGGGTATTTGTGTATCCTATAATGCGTTTATATAGTAGTATATATATTATGTGTGTGTGCGTATACTATGTTTGTGTGTGGGTGTGTGTGTGTGCGTGCGTGTGTGTATATACAGATGTATATATAATTTTTGTGTATGGTGTGGCCGCATGCTGTGTGTGTATATCGACACTTGTGTGTGTGTGCGTTGCTTATGATTGCGTTCGCTAGGCGGCGTGTTTGTATAATTATCGATATTATCGGATACTTGTGTGTGTGTGCGTCGCATCACGCGTGTGTGTATGATAGAATATTGCATAATTATATATAGTTAAGACCCTGTTGTGTGTGTGTGGTGTGTCTAGGCGCGCAATGCGTGGTGTGTATAAATATATGTGTGTGTGTGTGATACCATATGTGTTTGTATGTGTGTGTGTGTGTTCGCGCGTGTGTGTGTTATATAGTATATAATATATATATAATCAACTAAGTGTGTGTCGTGTGTGTGTGTCTGATGAAAATGCGTTCAGTGCGGGGTTTTATTTATATAAGTTTGTTTGTGGTGTGTGTGTGTGTGGTATATACATCAGTCGATGTGTGTGTGGTGTGTGTTGCTTCAGCGTTCGTTGTGTGTATATATATAATATATATATCGTATATATTTGGTCTTGACTAGTGTGTGTAACCGCCAGATTCGCGTGCTGTATATTATATATGTGCTGCGTTGTGTGTATGATATATGGAGTTATGTGTGTGCTTGCGGTCGCGTGCGTGTGTATATACTAGTATGTATATAGTTGTGTGTGTGGTGTGCTCGCGTGCGTGTCAAGTGTATATACATATCATATATGTGTCGTGTGTTTATTATACCTATGTTGTGCGTGGTGTATATAGATATGTGTGTGGTGTGTGTGTGCGTGCAATGCGTCGCGTACGCGTGCGTGTGTGTATATATAATATATAATTGGGGAAAAAAGTAAAATTTAGTAGTCAACCACACAAACTCTTGCAAGTTCTCCCACTTAAAAAGATGAGAGAGGGCTGTAATTTTCATAGGTATACCTCAACTATGAGAGAGAAAATGAGAAAAAAAATCCAGAAAATCCATTGTAGGATTTTTAAAAGAATTTATTTGCAAATTATGGTGGAAAGTAAGTATTTGGTCAATTACAAAATTTCATCTCAAAACTTTGTTATATACCCTTTGTTGGCAATGACGAGGTCAAACGTTTTCTGTAAGTCTTCACAAGGTTTACACACTCTGTTGCTGGTATTTTGGCCCATTCCACCATGCAGATCTCCTCTAGAGCAGTAATGTTTTTTGGGCTGTCGCTGGGCAACACGGATTTTCATCTCCCTCCAAAGTTTTTCTATGGGGTTGAGATCTGGAGACTGTTTAGGCCACTCCAGGACCTTGAAATGCTGCTTACGAAGCCACTCCTTCGTTGCCCGTGTGGTGTGTTTGGGATCATTGTCATGCTTAAAGACCCAGCCACGTTTCATCTTCACTGCCCTTGCTGATGGAAGGAGGTTTTAACTCAAAATCTCACCATACATGGCCCCATTCATTCTTTCATTTAAACGGATCATTCGTCCTGGTCCCTTTGCAGAAAAACATCCCCAAAGCATGATGTTTCCACCCCCCTGCTTCACAGTAGGTATGGTGTTCTTTGTATGCAACTCATCATTCTTTCTCCTCCAAACACAACAAATTGAGTTTTTACCAAAAAGTTATATTATGGTTTCATCTGACCATATGACATTCACCCAATCCTCTTCTGGATCATCCAAAATGCTCTCTAGCAAACTTCAGACAAGCCTGGACATGTACTGGCTTAAGCAGGGGACACGTCTGGCACTGCATGATTTGAGTCCCTGGCAGCGCAGTGTGTTACTAGATGGTAGCCTTTGTTACTTTGGTCCCAGTTCTCTGCAGGTCATTCACTAGGTCCCCGTGTGGTTCTGGGATTTTTGCTCAGTTCTTGTGATCATTTTGGCCCCATGGGGTGATATCTTGCGTGGAGCCCCAGATCGAGGAGATTATCAGTGGTCTTGTACACATCTATCTTCCATTTTCCCTAATTAAGATTGCTTCCCACAGTATGATTACCCTCTCTTCACACTCAAGCTGCTTTCCCTAATTGCAGATTCTTCTTCCCAGCCTGTGCGGTCTGCTACAAATTTTTGGTTTCTGGTGCTCCTTTGAACTCTTTGGAATCTTGGCCATCGTGAGTTTGGAGTGTCATGAGCTGTTGAGGTTCTGAGGACCGGTGTCTTTATAGACTGATAACAACTCAAACAGACTGCCATTAATAACGGTAACCGAGTAGGAGGCAGAGTATCCATCTTTAGAAGACAAGAAGTTACGGTCTGTGGAGCCAGAAATCTTGCTTGTTTTGAGAGGTAGGACCAAATACTATATTCATTACCGTAGGATTTACCAATTATTCTTCAAAATCCTACACCTGTGATTTTCTGGATTTTTTTTTTTCTTATTTTGTCTCTCATAGTTTAGGTATACTTATGATGAAAATTACAGGTCTCTCTCGTCTTTTTAAGTGGGAGAATTTGCACAAATGGTGGCTGACTAAATACTTTTTTGCCCCACTGTATGTGTGTGTGTGTATCAGCTTTAATCCATTTATCAAAATAACAAAAGCAGTTAAAGGTTTTGGATTTAATGCCAAAAATAAGTATATATAAGTAAGTATATTCAAAATATATCATTTAAGTTATAGTCGGCAAAGGAATGGAAAAATATGTTCAAAGACTCCATTTAATGTCAAATAACTACAAAATCTTTCATTTTCTGTTGCGTAGCAGATTTTCAGATGTAGCAGAAAACATCTGGCTCATGTTTGTATTTTCTTCTGTCAGTGGCCATAATTTAACAGACACTAATCAAGGGTTAGGCATAAATGAATGTCTTTAGAATCATTCATACGTGTGAAGGCTGAGAACTGAACAAATAATTGTACTCTGGCTCAGAGAAAGACAGGAGTCGTGTGTTTGTAGCAGGTTTTTTCTGCTGATTAAGGGATAAACAATCTTCACCTTACGAATCATCAAAAACAATAATTCTACACAATGCACATCATATTTTGTAAGAAAGTGTGACTAGCAAGAGCAAAACAGACACTATTTTTGGAATCATTTATATCAATATGGTACAATATTATCCTACAGTTTAACCACTTAAATACGTAAGTACTCGAAAAGTAGTCCGACTATATTGCCTAAAATGTATAAGGTATTGGATTACGTTACTAATTACAATTTATGTCATGCAATTTGGAATCAGTAACGGATTACAATTGTAAGTAATCCACCCAGCTCTGTATATATGTTCTGTCATATAGTTTGTTTATACATGAGATCAAGAGCTCTGGAGGAAGACAACAGCAGCAGTTGGGGAGACACTCAGATATTGGAATATTTTGGGGCTTTATTTTCTTGTTACATTTCAGCACCCTCTTGTGGTCACGCGATTAAATGGTGAACTTACTGTGTGATCAAAAGCTGCCAAATCCAGATACAACATGAAAGATGTAGAAATACAGCATACAGACACAGGGCCACATAAATGAGGTGTTTGTATAATCTAGAGACTCTATGGTGAGAGAGAGAAGTCAGACATACTTTGTTGGAGCGGAGGGAGACGCGTCCTCCGCAGCGCGCACAGAACTTGGTTTGGCAATAAGAACAGACGTGGCCGCAGCCATTGGCAAACTTGGTTTTGTGGCAGATCCCACAGGTGGGCGAGTCTCCCTTCTGCTCCGGGTTCTTCGGAGCCTCCTCTCCGATCTTCTTCACCTGGTCCTTGTACATCTCAAACTGCTGGTGCAGCTTCCTGTGGAGAGCAGAGATGGACATTTAGTGTTTTCTTGATTTACGGTGTCAGGTGTGAAGAGCTGCTCCTGGATCAGTCTGAATTTGTGCTGTGACAGGTGTGACACCTGTTAATTAACATATGTGCTAAACTCATCAGGAATATGAGAATAATTCAGCCACTCGAGTGCTGTCATGTTCAGCATATCCTGCATGTTACTGCAAAAAAAGAGAGAAGAATTTCCACAAATAGGATGCAAAATAGGGTGTGATACTTGGAAAAAATTATTGTGAAAAGAAGTATATAACTTTAAGAAAACGTTCTTTTTGTCCAGCTCGAGAGGTCAAACTAAATATTATGAGCTGTTTTATGATTGTTTATGAGGGTAGCAATTTTGAGGGCATGCCTGAGTACAGTTAAAACATTCAAAATGTTTAATAATAACAATAATTATTTTCTAGAAATAAACTTTACATATTGTATAAATAAATAACTGTAAAAGGTTCTAAACTAAAATGATTGAGATTAAGGAAATGGATTGACTTTTCAAACTCTCATGGCTATTAAAAATGATTTTATCTTGGTGAATTGCTTGTGAATTTGTATGATCTCATTCATATGTTTTCTTACATTTTTTTTACCACCAGTAGTTGTGTTTAGGTGATTGACCGTGCATCGAGTCTTGCTCTTTTTTCCTCTAAATCTCATAACTTTTTCCTCATAATTCGTCTATAGTAGAAAAATCTAACAATTCGCCAAAATATAAATAATGTTTTTCTCAGTTTGAAACTTTTCAATGTTACAACAAATACTAGCTATACAACTTTTCCTGACTTATTAATGATTAATTAGCTGTGACACTTCAACACATCAGAGAGATTCCATGCTTCCTTGCTTCAAAAAAAAAAAAAAAAAAAAAGTTATGAAACCCCAAGTTGTACCACTTTTGTTGCTGTCAACTAAAACTATTATAAATCTTTTTTTGTAAATTGAAATAAAGCTGAAATAAAATTAAATATAAATATCAGGCGATAAACTGAAATAAAGTTTAAACTGAAATAAATAAGTTGAAGTTGAAAAATGATTAAATATAAACTGAAATAAAAATTAATTAAAGCTAAATAGAAATTAAAAAAAAAACCTAATAAAAATTACAAAAGCACATAAAACACCAAACTACTAAAGATATCAAAATTAAAATGAAAAATTAAAATAAAAGCTAATCCAAATATGAATAGTGTAATAGTAAATCAATTTTACTAAAATAACACTATTTTGTTCTGCGTTCAAGTGCAAATAGTAACTCCACACTTTTTTCTACTCCTAAGTTATGCATATTAGTACCTTAAAGGTACATATTAGTACCTAAATGGTACATATATTAGTCCCTTTTGAAAGAGTACCGCACCATTGACAGATTTTGTACTTTTTTTTCTGAGAGTGTATAAAACAAGGTAATTGTTTGGTACATGAGTGTTTGGGTTTTAAGAGAGCACTGGGGATGTAAACATGACTAAAGTTCTTTATTCTGTAGTAACTGCATTAATATAATAGGCTTGACACTTCTATTCCTAATCTACATTCATCAGTCAAACCATATTGAAACGAGACCGTACCCACTGATAGGATGCGTCTAATACTTTAATAAGACTCGTAAGACACGGGGACGAGAGAGTGTTCCTGCTTGACAAGATCCAAACCTAATGCAGACAGCAAACACGTACTCATCAGAAGTTTATTGATGTGGAGGGCGTTTTCCATTGTTTTAAAGTCGCATGGGGATGTGACAGGGACGGGTTTTACTGTACATGCACTACACATCATGACATTCAGTTTGAGTCCCAGAAAATCGATGGCGTCCACACTGAAATGATCCGACACTGTCTCTCCGCATCTGGTGTCATTGGTCATGCGTGGCTAATGGATTGAGCGTGTTGTGATGACATACAATTTAGTAGATTGACAAGACGGTCCATTCAAGCATAAAAAGTTTAGTATGCACATACGGTGGGCAGTGTTTTATCTATATGTGCACATGGTAACTTTCACATGATATGCCCTGCTAATGCAGCCATGGGTACTTTTGAGCCCGGAGCATTTCTTGGTAACACTTGAAGCCTTTTTATATAATGCATTATAAAAGTATTTTAATGCATTAATTAGGCATTGTAATGCACCTTATAATGCATTGTATGATCCCATGAATAATTGTAACCACAGTTGTAATGCATCATAATACTGATCTATTCATTGTTAAACCTTTAGAAAGTATAACGCATTCAAACACATGACAAACAACCAGATGTAACAAGGAATATGCAGATATTATAATTCATTTTGACTTTATGAGAAGATATAATGCATTATACTGTACATAAAGGCTTCAAGTAAAATGTTACTCATTTATTTTGTAGTATGTTTTTTTTTTTTTTTTTTTTTTTTTTTTTTTTCTTTAATGTATGGGCAAACCATTCACTATATATGGGGTCTAACCCACTAGAGCACCACACCAGTTTTGCTTGGCCCAACTGGATTAAAGGAATAGTTCACCAAAAATTTGGACAATGTACTCAGCCTCAGTTACTTAAAGGGATAGTTCACCCAAAAATGAAAATTGGAAGAGCGTACAATCTAACGAACAGGAAGCCGTGCGCATGCTCAAAGACAGTTGGCATATGGGATGTCAGTAGGCTAAAAATATTAAATACTGTTCGTTTCCGGCCCCACAAACCGATCGTTTTCGTTTTAGACATCAATGTGTGTCACGAGCACAGGGTTTAAGTTTGGAATTTTGTCTGTGCATGATTTTTTAATTCAGAGATTTGACCATGGCCATGCATTATACGACTGATGGACTCCAATGGTTAAAGTTAAAAAATCCTAAAGTGTTCTACTGAAGAAACAAAGTCACCTACATCTTGGATGCCCTGGGGGTAAGCAGATAAACATAAAATTTTCATTTCTTCTGGGTGAACTATCCCGTTAAGAGGTAGAGGAGTTGTTTCACGGAAACAGATTTAGACAATTGTTTCATTTCATCACTTGCTCTCCAATGGATCCTCTGCAGTGAATCAGAATGAGAGTCCAAACAGCTGATAAAAACATCACAATAATCCACAAGTAAGCCACACCACTCCAGTCCATCCGTTAAAGAGGACATCGGATGCAAAATTCACTTTTACATGGTGTTTGCATATAAATGTGTCTTAGTAGTGTTTGGACACAACCACCCTACAATGATAAGAATCCATTCACTCCTTTCTTTTTTAAATCCCCGAAAAGCCTAAACGGTCTCAATTATCAAGCCGTTTTGATTTTCTGAGCAGTGTGACGTCATAATGCTCAGGCCCCGCCCACGACCACTGACGGACTGTCCCGTATTAGCATATTTCCACCCTCAGCCAGTTGTGCGCTGTCTGCTATTTTCTCCGCGCTCAAGCAGCTGTAGTGACAGCAATGTCTCATAAGCAATGCCAGGGCCTATATTCTTAAAGCTTCTAAGAATCCTCTCAGAAAGCTCCTAATTTTAACTTTAAAAAAATTCTAACTAGGAATCTTAGCTTAAAGCTGTTGTCTACCGTCCCCGTAAAATTTTTTTGGTCCGAAATCAATATTTGAGCAAGTACATAACCAGCCAGTGTTCAAAACGAAGCACACTCCCTTTAATTTAGCCAAAAAAAAATTCCACGGTTAGCTTATACTAACGTTACCTTCATGGGAACTTCGAACTGCGTCCTCTAGGGGTCGCTATGGGGGAACGCCTCGTCGTGACCCGTGTCTGAAGCATACATTGAAAAAACACCAACAACACGTTGGCCGGCGACAGCCATGACATCACTACCGGTGTGACTATAGTATAAATAGGAACCGGGAGAACACATCATCCTCTTCTTCGTCTCCATTGACTGTTTTGTTTGAAGCGTGCAATTTCTGTGGTAAGAGCGATCTCTTTTCATATCATTATAGCGAGCACTAGCAAAGCGTTTAGAGGATATGTGCATCTGCGTCGTCGTTATTTGACACCTGATGATACACACGATCTCTGTGTTTTTTGTTTGGGCAAAGAGCACGCACGCGATGCCTCCGAGGGGGCAATCGGCATGCACTGCGAGCGTTTTTTTCCAAGGGAAAAAGCTCCGCTCTCGTTTGTCTCTCTTTTCGAGGAAAGAGGGGCAGCCATCTGCTTCCTGCGAGGACGGAGGAGAATGAAACTTAGTAGGGATCGCAGGTGGATCTGGCCGATGAGTTTAAGGAGGGGCTTTCCCTCTCGTGCTCGTCGGGTGTGGACGAGAGTGAGCCGCTGGAGGATGATGTTATTTCATTAACACTGTCTGATCCAGGGGCCAGTGCTCTGCTGGAAAGCAGGAAAATGTCTGAGGAGGGCAAAAAGCTGAGACTGAGCCTTCCCAATCCTCCTGCCCTGAGTATGATGAGCTTTTGGAAATTATGGATCGCGCCACGGCGAGGCTTTACTTGCCGTGAAGCGGGTGAAGAAAATGACATCGTGAGGTCATCTATTTAAAAAAACAAAACAACGATGAACGTTATTTTTCTGGCATAACCCTCCAGCTCATGTGAGCCTTCCTTTCTTCCTGTTTTCCATACAGAGATTGAGAAGGAATGGAAGAGACCGTTTTTTCTCATACATCCATCGATTCCAGCATACGAGTTATGCCAACATCGAAGCAAGAGCCCCCCCCCCCCCCCCCCCCCGAAAGCGGGTTTATGAGAAGGGCCCCTATAGAGGAGAGACGCTGGCCAGCTATCTCTTATGGATGAGACGTTCTTTTTAAGAATCCCTCCCTTGACAATCTTGCTCTAGATGCCAGGGCGATACGCAGCAGAAGGGGGTCGGGCTGTCGCGTTCATTGCAACCCGATGTGATGCCCCAAGCATATAGGACTGTCTGCTGAAAGACCTGGATAAGCGAGGGCCTTTTCCTATGAGGTAGCTGAGTGCAGGTGAAAAGGCACGCTCAGCGGCCTTTACAAAGGTCCAGGTCTGAGCCCGAACAACCCAAGGGGTCCTGGCCCATCTCGGTTTGAGGATCAGAGACGGACACAGAAGGCTAGTGTCACGGCTCGCGCTCCTCCCCCGCCCACGTGTAGGGGTGGGAAGAATCGCGGGTCAAAGGAAGGTAAAAGACCTAAGGGATGTGATCCAAACAGGGCGTCAGCGCTTTTGTCCGGATCAGAGTGATACCTCAGTATCTACTCTTTTCCTTCGGGGGTCTTACATCTGCCTTATCTTTACCTTCCTAATTCCCCTGTAACCACCGTCTCCACCTGACCGAGGTTTGGTGGGAATTTCCTGCATTACAGTCTCCTATGCTGGACCTATGATGTTTGGTTGGTTCGATGGCTTCATAGTGACCACCTTACTGATGGTCCGGACCAGAGGCTTCTTCGGACAGGGCTCCAACGCAGGAACCATGGTGTGCGAGTACAATCCATTTCTATATATGTATGTATGTATATATATATACATATATGTGTGTATCTAATGAGATGGTTGTTGTGTGTATAATCCTTCTGCTAGTTTCTTTGCAGTGTTTCCCGGGACCTGTGTGTTTCTGTCCTTTTCTAGGGTAGGTCCTCGATGAGCACCCCCTCTGCTGGGTTCAGAAAACGGGTGCTCGACTTGCAGTGTTTATTACACTCGTCAATATATGTCCAGACGGTAAGAAAATCCGGGTTTCAGCTTCATACTTCCTGGATCATGCAGCCAGGTCACAGCCTTCTTGATCATTAGGCCCCCGACACGGCACTGCAAAGATTTCCTGGACGTCTGGGCTGGGCTTATGCTTTTAGGCTGCCCTGTCTGGGTTACTGTATCTAGGTTGCCCTGAGGGGCCTCCTAGTCACCAGTATATCCCCTCTTGCTGAGGCATCGAGCGGGAAGTATAGGTGGCATATGCGAGAACCTTCTTGTGTAATGCTGTCTCAGGCAGTGCTCCCCTCACCTTAGAATGTTGTATTTGAGCTTGCCTCTCCCGTATGGCTCAGTACTTCTGGGTATCTGTGAGAAGATGCTTGGAAAACTTTTAAATCCATACTATGGAAAGTGTACACGTTAAGCTTTGTGCACTTTCTAAAAATCCACATAAGTGGTAAGTGTGCACGTTATGCTTTGCGCAATTTCTAAAAATCCACATAAGTGGTAAGTGTGCATGTTATGCTTTGCCCATTTTCTAAAATCCTGGATGGTAAGGGTTACGCGTTATGAGCCTCGTTCCGTTTCTCTGAGTTGGTGTAGACCCCGGTACCTTGGGCTCCACTCAACTAGTGTGTCTCTGTCGACACCCTCTGGAAGCATCGCTCCCCTCACCAAAGAGGGTTATTGTGAGTAGGCTGTTTTCTTTCGAGCATTAATCCTCTCTGAAGAGTTGTATTCCTTGCTCCATGGGCTGTCCTCGTGGAAGTATTGAGCAATGCTCCCCTTTATCAAAAGGTTACCTGGAATGAGCAACATTATTACTCTGAATTCTGAGTTCTCCTCTCACATGAGAAGTTGACTTTTCTGTTTTTCCAGAGCACCTGGAACCAACAGCATCAGGCGAACTAGGCCCTTCCTCCACCTCTCTGATACGCTGAGTTTTTTGGCTAGCTTGCAGTACACTTACCCTTCGGATTCTAACAATCACGCTGTAGGTCGAGCCCCCTCTCGTTGAGAACTGTGTGTGTTGCTCCCTCAGCTAAGTAAATTTTTGCTAGCTGTTCCAGCATTGGAACATGTTGTAGGTCGAGCCCCCTTCTCGGATTGGGAACTGGGTGTGTTGCTCCCTCAGCTAAGTATATTATTGCTAGCTGTTCCAGCTTTGGAACATGCTGCAGGTTGAGCCTCCTCTCGTTTGAGAACTGGGTGTGTTGCTCCCTTAGCTAAGTAAATTATTGCTAGCTGTTCCTCCATTGGAACATGCTGTAGGTCGAGCTCCCTCTCGAACATGAGAGCTGGATGTTGCCCCCTCAGCTACAGATTTACTGCTAACCACTCCAGCATTATAAGCGTTAGATTGAGTTGATGACTTCTCAAACACATTGTTCTTGGGATGCACCATTTCCATCTATAGGCTGCTCTTTCAGAGTGCCACAAGGGCCCCTTAGAACGGTATCTTTAAAATCCATGTTATGGTAAGTGTGCACGTGAAGTCTGTACACTTTCTAAAATCCACACTGTGTTAAGTTCGCACGCTAGTACTTTGCGTTCTTTCTAAAATCCTGTATGGTAAGATATGCCACAGCAGACACGGTGCCTTCTGAGTGGTATAAAACAACGGTTCCAGCTTGGGCACCACTCTACCTATGTATCCTCAGTTATACCTACTTTAACAGGGTGTTGCTAATAGGGGTCTGTTGAGACAGTTCCTTCAACAAGCTCATGCAGAGCAAGCGGTAGCCCCTATGTGACAGGACAAGACTTAGTATGATTCTAGGCTCTTGGTCGTATTCCCTTAAAGGAATATTTTCCTGATTCCAAGCCTTGAGCTCTAACCCAGGCCCAGGAGTTCTGGCCCTAACAGGCAAGTTTTTTGGGGTATGTAGCCTAGGCCTTTGGCCGTAGGGAATAATGTCACTGACAGCAGTCTAACGTCCCAGGTGCAACTCCACCTCAGATGGTGGAGTACAACTCCCCCTCAGCATGGTGTGCGGGGGTTATACCATGCCCATAGTGACCCCTAGAGAACGGCAGGTTACGAAGTTCCATGCAAGGGAACGTCTCAGGTACTTAGTAACCCATGGTTCCTGAGTAGGAACGAGACACTGTGCACTCCTAGGTTCTTGCATGTTCGGGACGCAAGGTTCAGATGAAGAAGTGGATATGATGTGGATCCGGTTGACCTATTTATTATAATAGTCGCACGGTAGTGATGTCATGGCGGTCGCCGGCAACGTTGTGGTGGGGTTTTTAATGTATGCTGGGTGTTCAGACACGGGTCACGAGAGCATCCCCATAGCGACCACTAGAGGGACGCAGTGTCTCGTTACTACTCAGGGAAACCAGGTTACAAAGTTAACCTGAGGACGTTTTCGAATTTGAGTGGTATGTGTAGGTTTTTGCAGGAAATTCGAGCATGGCACTGCGTCATTAGTTAACATCTGTAAAACATAAATAATTTGTCCCGGCTACTAGGCTATCGCATGTGAGGATCCTGCAGGTGGCCGATCGTTTATAGCCTTTTCTCACAGCAGCCGGAATAATTAAATGTATCATTTTGATGGCGGATTGTAATCCAGAAAGGATTATGTGTTTATGAAACACATGTGAATGAAATTAAATTATATTCCAGTTATAAAAATGCTTCTGATTACAGATAGCCTGGGAATAAACAAGATCTGTATTTTAAAGAAAACCAGTTCAAATGGAGCAAAATTTGCTTTTTGGGTTAAAATAATTTATTAATATGAAATTCAAATGGTATGACAATTAGATTAGACTGTACAGAAATTGAAATCTACACGCAAATACACACAGTCACGCAATGCTGATGTTGTTAACATTAATAATTTGAGAATAAAGTATAACAGTAATAATCATTCACAAGGTTTGATGTGATATGAGCTAACCGATCTTTAGATTAAATCACCATTGGTAGCGAGATTTATGGTAATGCTTTTTTCCTCAGTTGGTCAGAACAAACGTGGCAGACTTGTTACTTACTTGTTCAGATGACAATATCCGGTGAAAATTCTTATTTGGGTCATATTTCAAGACATAGGCTAGAATCTGTGATTGCGAAGTACAGTAATATCCACACCAGTGCGGTGACTGACAGCCACACATACTCTTCAGAACATTAGATTCATCCGCGCTGCAGCCGCGCCGACTCACAACCCACGCAAGCTAGATAATTCTGCACACAGCTGCAATTCCAGGTTTTCAAACAGAGATGGCGACAAAGAGGCAAAACTTACGGACTGCAGCTTTAAGAGGGATTCAGGACCAATCTGAGAGCAACTCTGAGCGAGGAAAAGACAAAAACTTTCATCTTAGTGAGGAGGCGGGGCCGACCCATTAAATCCTAGCTACTGTGACTAAAGAGCTTACACATACTGGTGGATTCTAAAATTTTTATCAGAAACACGAAAAATAGTGCATGAGGCACCACACTTATCTATCTATCTATCTATATATGTATATATATAGATGTTGTTGTGTCTCTAATAAGACCGGTCACAAACATGATCCCTGTTGCACAATCTAATCTAGTGTCTAATTAAGCAGCACATTTCTTCTCCCTCTTAGTCTTTCGGCACAGTGTCCCCTCCCTCTGTTTTTTACAAAGTAACACTCTCCGTAGCATTAGGAGGTATATACCGGGCTTCTTATTCTCTATCTCAAACCCACACCCATTTGGGACTAGTACCGATGCGCTACACAGATTTTTAAGGGTTAAGCTGCTTTGTGAATAAACTTTTATCTTTACTGGATCTTCTTCTTCATTTTAAGGGAAAACGCCCACTTTTCTAGAATTTTCTTTGATTTTGTCACTAGTGACAACACTTGGTCTGAGAATTCATGAATATGAGTCAAGGTGTTGTGTAGTTGGATGTGAACATAAGAGTCTTCAATTTCTCCCGACATCAGAGCCACTGAGGACGCAGTGGATTCGTTTTATTTTTGATGGCAGCACACCACCGAATACACACAAAATGGAAGAGAGGGGCGGGGTGAGCAGTAAGTCATTATCATTTAAGAGACAGCACCGAAACGGCTCGCTTTGAACAGAACTGTTTTGGACAGGATAAAGGGTGTGGTTTTTACAGACTATGATGAATTTGACCAAAGTAGGTACAGACCATTTCATGAGACCCTAAAGAAATCATCCGACTTGTGGTAAATGAGAATCCGGGTCCCTGTTAAGGTCTTGTGAAGTGAAATGCTGCATGTTTGTAAGAAACAAATCCATCATTAAGACATTTTTAACTTCAAACCGTTGCCTCTGGCGTAAACATGAGTCCTCTATCCATAATAATGCTTCCTCCAGTGAAAAAGTCATTTTGACTGAATCAGGAGATAATTATTTAATCATTATTGTGGTGTTTTTATCAGCTGTTTGGACTCTCATTCTGACGGCACCCATTCACTGCAGAGGATCCATTGGGGAGCAAGTGCTTCTCCATCCTGAACTCGACTACAACACTCTCCCTTCACCAGTACCAACATTTCTCAATTTGATGAAGAAACAAACTCATCTACTTGTTGGATGGTCTAGGTGTGAGTACATTTTCAGCAAATTTCATTTCTTGGGTGAACTATTCCTTTAAACTATCTACTTTCAGCAGCACTTTCAGTATCAACTGTACTTACGGCTTTGGCTGCTCCTCACTGGGGGACTTTGACTGGGGCTGAAGAACATTACTAACCAGCTCAGTGATTCCACTGAAAGGGTTCCACCTGTTCAGACAAGCACAGCAACATCAAGTGGCAAGAACCGAGGGATGTGTTTCTCTCTCTTCCTCACGACACCAAGGAATCCCAAAACATTTTGTTGAATGGTGCTGTAATGCTTGACTGCAACTGTTTGTAAGTGTGTGTGTGTCGAATCTTCTAGCTGTTAATTTCAGTTCATCCAAAAAGGAAAATTCATCATTTACACACCTTCATGTCACTGCAAACCTGAACACAAAAGGGGATGTTGAACAGACTGTTTACGCTGCTCTTTTTCAGCTAGGATATAATATTTCCTTTTGTGTTCTAAAAAAGAAAGTCAAACAGGTTTAGAATGACATAATAGTGAGCAGAGTTTCAATTTTGAAGAGAACTATCAATGATTGGAACTACGGTTCAAAAGTTTGGAGTTATAAGCTTAGGTATGTAAGTATTAGAATAATGAAAATGTGTAATGAAGAATTATAATTAATCATATATTAATAATATATAATAATGTACTTCGGAACAACAGACATTAAACTTTTAGATAATAGTTTTTGTTATTTTGTTTTTAAAATAAATTACCGATACCAAAATTTACTAAGGTATATTATTAAAAATTAAATAAAAATTTGTTAAATATATAGTCTCTTAAAACAAGTCTAATGCCATTTTAACTTAAGTAAACTGATCTTGTTTGAAGGATGCTCACATAGTTTTACTGACAAACAAGAGAGTAATGCATTAGAATTGACTAACGAGAGATGAGTGATCGGAGAAACAGCAGCATTAGGACTGAGAGAGGAGAAAGAAGACAATACGACAGCAGCTGAGTATGAATCACAAGAGGACAGTAGTGCTGTATTACTGGAGCATTGTGGAGGAGCAGCTGACATGTACACATGGATCACTAGAGCAACACGAGTGTGCTACTGAATGGATAAAAAGGTTAGTAAGGGGGGAGAAAGCAGGAACAGTTTCAGTAAAAGCACTGTATTAAGAAAAGTAGAGGTGATGCTATACAAGTGTACCGACTACAGGACATCATAGAGCCAAATAACTGATCACAGGTCAGCTCTCAGGAATGTGTCACAGACAGCAAAGGGTGGAAAAGGAAGGCTGAGAGCTTAAAGTACGCTGGAAGAGTTGTCTTGTACTCACTGAGCTGGCTGAGGCTTTGTGTCTTCTTTTGGAGGTTCCCTAAAAAGACATGTTCAACAGCTCAGCACACACACAGGGCAAAACAAGAGACTAAGTCAAACACTGATGAAGCAGAAACAAATGAAATCATGGCATAATTAAGTCTAATTAAGTTAAAATAATAAATATTAGGGCTGCCAAATTAATGTGTCAACATATTAAATATTTATTATTATGATGATAAATAACATACATTTCAGCAAATAAATGCTATTAATTGTCATTTTAGAATGATGTGAAAGACCCTTAAAGGATAGTTCCACCAGGAAATGAAAATGACCCCATGATGTACTCCACTCAAGCCATCCTAGGTGTTATATGAGGGTATATGACTTTCTGTTTCAGTACGGAATCCATCTGCGTATATTTAAACAATCTCCTGGCTCTTCCAGGCTTTTATAATGGCAGTGAATGGGTGTTGAGATTTTGAAGCCCAAAAAAGTGCATCCATCCATCATAAAAAGTGCCTCACATGGCTCCGGGGGGGGGGTGAACAAAGGCCTAAGAAAAATATCCATATTAAAACTTTATAAACAGTCATCTCTAGCTTCCGCTAACCGTCGCTCATGCGTTCACAAGAGAGTGGCATTTCAGTGGATGATGTAGGACGGAGGAGAGAGCTAAACACTGGTCACTAATTAAAAGTACAAAACGAGGATTTGTAAAGGAAAAATGTTGGAGGATTTTGATATAAGCCAAGAGGAGACTGGTTTTCCTTTGCTGTAAACAAAATTTGGTTCTCGCGAGACTAGCATATTCTATGCTAGTATATGTCCTACGCCATCCGCTAGAATGCCACTCTTTTGTGAATCTGCGTACAAAAGTTAGTGGAAGTTAGAGATTACAGTTTATAAAATTTTAAATACGGATATGTTTCTTACACAAATGCATTGATTCACTCTAGGAGGCCTTTATTAACCCCCAGAGCCATGTGGAGGACTTTTTATGATGGATGGATGCACTTTTTTGGACTTCTATTGGACTCAACAGCCATTCACTGCCATTATAAAGCTCTGAAGAGCCAGGACATTTTTTAATATAACTCAGATTGGATTCGTCTGAAAGAAGAAAGTCATATACACCTAGGATGGCTTGAGGGGGAGTAAAATTTCCATGGGAGGGTGGGTTGTGAGATTATCATTTCTGGGGGAACTATCTCTTTAAGGGTCTTTTGAATCATGCTAAAATGACAATAAATAGCATTTATTGCATGAAATGTAATGTTATTAATAATTGGGTGAACTGTCCCTTTAAGAATTATAAATTTGCTAAGGCTAATGTAAATTTGCTCATTTAATCATTAAACTTTTGAAGTTTGAACTGTGGATGGTTGGTGTTTCTCCAGTGGTTCAGATGGTACGAGTGAGCTGGAGATTTCACGAGAGGACTGTAGTAAAAATTATAAACGCACTACAGATGATTCTGTATCTTAAAATGGAAATATTTTTGGTATTTTCAGTATATTATTCTCATCTTTTATTGTTTTTCTTATTTCTTATGCATCTGTTGTGATTATTTTATTATCATTTTCATTTTATTTTCTATGTTAAGCAATTACATTGTGTATGAAATATGCTATATAAATAAACTTGCCTTGCCTTGCTTGTATTTTGATACAAAATCGATAAATTTTAGCATCTGAGAAGAAGTAACTCCAGAAAATTATAAGATAAATCTACTGGCAGCCCTAATAAATAAGTGGATGATTATAAAAATAAAAATAAATTAAAAAAAGACAAAAATACATAAACCAACATGAATATGAAAATCATATAATGAAACATTTTAACATAAAGAGAATAAATAAAAAGAAACGGAACTGTTTTGCCTTATATATGACTTTTGGTATTGTGTGTAATATGCTATAATATTCATCTTTAATCTTAAGACCTTCTGTGTAGAATACCACTAATGTTAATTAGCAAACCACACCTGACCTAAATATACTGTACAATTAACACATCGGTGAGAACTCAAATTTACCAACATCGTTATAACTCCCACAATGCTCAGCAAACAGTAGCACACTTCCATACTGTTCTCAACAGTTCTGCAGCATACAGTATGCACACCGTACGCAATATTACACAAATGTTCTGTACGCATGCAGTCGCCATAATGTAGTATACAACCAGGATGCACTGCATGAAACACCATATCCCACAAAGCAATGTGCTTGATGTGGCCTTATATATTAATGAATAAACTGTTTATTTCTTTTTGATGTTTATAAAACATTTTTTGTCATTTTAACAGTAATAGACTGTAAAAATGCTTTGGGTAAAAATCTATCAATTGTTTAACAGTAAGTTTCCTTACTATAGTGAAACATTAATAAATCTAGCGGCACGTTTCAGAAACTTTTACAGTAAATACTGTGAATTTACAGCTTTTGTAAATAATTTACAGATAAAAACATAAATTTGCATTGCCAGAATTATCTGTGACAGCTCACATTTACAGATTCATTTAAAGGGGTCATATGATGTTGCTAAAAAGAACATTATGTTGTGTATTTGGTGTAATGAAATGTGTTTTTGCGGTTTAAGGTTCAAAAAAGAAAGGTTTTCCACATACTGTATATTATTGTTTCTTCTCTATGCCCCGCTTTCTGAAAGCGTCGATTTTTACAAAGTTCATCGGCCTGAAAAAGCGAGGTGTGCTCTGATTAGCCAACTATCCAGTGCGTTGTGATTGGCCGAATACCTCAAGCGTGTGACGGAAATGTTACGCCCCTACCATACTGTGATGCCGTGTCCCGGCCGGAGCGACGAGACAAAAACATTAAAACCCATTACAAACGAGGCATTTGTTAATCCAGTGGGGACATAATTACTGATTAATGACTTATACTGTCTTTTTACACCGCGTAAACATACAGGCAATTGTGATCGGAGATAGGAGAAATGAAAAACAACAAGTGCTACTCTACACTGCTTAAAACTCACGTTTGAATCATCAGTGGCAATTCTTTAAATATAAAAAAAACGTACTTCAGTCTGTGAGTCAGAACTGCCGGCATTGTAGTCTACTCTACCAGGATCAGGAAACAGTCCTCCATAAAATGTGCTGCACACATCTGAATATTTGGGTTGAACTGTTCTGGAACAGTGTTGTAAATACAACTAACCACTGATTTCTAGTCGTTTGTCCTCTTTTGGAAGGCCAACAAGTAGTTTCGCTTTCACAACGAAACACACAGCGTCTCTACGACATGGCGGCGGCGGTGGCAGCAACAATAAATTTACGTCTTCTTTCTTTGCGTGAACATTAGGGTGGTGTTATGCAGATCTTCCCACACAGTGATGTAGATATGGGGGTGTGTTTAAACTAGGCGTTTTAGGAGGGCGTGGACAAGTCAACTTTTATAAAGAATATCTCTTTGAGTTTGAGACTTTAGTCTTTACAACTTCAGGGATCTTATCTACGCACGATCAGCTTGTAACACTCCAAAGAGAAAGGGAAAACTTGAAATCGCATCATAAGACCCCTGTAATAATTGGTGTGTGTAGTGTTGTGAGTGAGTGAGTGAGTGAGTGACATGTGGCCAAGTATGGTGACGCATACTCGGAATTAGTGCTCTGCATTTACCCATCCAAGTGCACACACACACAGGAACACACACACACACTTTGAACACACACCCGGAGCAGTGGGCAGCATTTATGCTGCGGCGCCCGGGGAGCAGTTGGGGGTTCGGTGCCTTGCCCAAGGGCACCTCAGTCATGGTATTGAAAGTAGGAGAGAGCGCTGTACATTCACTCCCACCACCTACAATCCCTGACGGTACAAGACTCGAACCCACAACCTCTGGGTTATGAGTCCGATCTCTAACCATTAGGCTATGAACTTCGAGAGGTGTGTGTGTGTGTGTTGTGTGTTGGTGTGTGTGTGTGTGTGTGTTGTGTGTGTGTGTTGGTGTGTGGTGTGTGTGTGTGTGTGTGTTTTTGTTTTTTGTGTGTGTGTGTGTGTGGTGTGTGTTGTGTGTGTGTGTGTGTTATGTGTGTATTTGTGTGTGTGTGTGTGTGTGGGGTGTGTGTGTGTGTGTGTGTGTGTGTGTGTACGTGTAGACATTATGTGCACCGATATATTAGTGTTTACTTCAGCATGTGGAAAAGCTTGTGATAAACTTTGATTCATCATGTGACTTTCTCATCAAGGTATTTTTATAGTGGTTGTCAGTATATTATAAAGGTACAACCTTATAAAAAAAGATTTTAGTAGGTTGGAAAATTAACTTTATATCAGTTAATGAAATATACATTATTTTCATGTCAATTTTAATTCAATTCGTAAAACCTAAAATGTTGCTATACCATATTTTTTTTAAAGCAAAGTTCCGGCAACCACAGCTGACATTTTTTCACCATAAATTTCAATGATTTTTCTTTTTATTAATTTGTTTTATTATTATTACTACTACTACTATTATTATTTATCCAGACTTACATAAGTTAAAGATATTTTACAGATAACTGGATTAAAAAAAACAATAATAATTTTAGACTATATCTGGACTCTAATGTAGAATAGTAAAATTTGAATTCTTTAATGTTGCATTTTTAATATAGTATATTTAATAGTAAACCATGTACAAGGCTATAAAATAATCACATGCAACTGAAAAAAATGCAATTACTGTACTGTTGTTGTATACACTAGTCTGAGTGAAAAGTAGTATACAGTACTTATATAGCAACTTTTTTAAGGCTGAGCCAATGAGCATAGGTTACTATAAATGTTAATCCTGTTACGCAACGTCTTCACACAGCAGACCTGGCATAAGACTCAACTTGAAATTGAGGTCTCATAAAAGCTCATTGACAGAGATGTGTTTACAGCATACCAGGGGAAAAAAATGAAATTCCCGGACTGTCATATGGAAATAGTTTATGGTCAAAGAGCAGTCCAGTCCTGTGTGGTGTGCAGTGGAAACCCCTGTGTACAGTAGGTTTGTCCAGCTAAGCACTGTGTCTCTCTCTGAACACGTAAAGAGATTACAAGCTGTGATCAGCCAATCAGCACCAGCGCTTCTAAATGCCCGACACTGAGTCCTAATGCAGCTCAGACACAGAGATCAAGTGCACTTACACCACTGTAGCACTACTCCTGCTGCTTCTTCAATATGCAATATTTATTTGTGTACAGTATGTGCGCTCTGCATGCAGGGAATACCTGCATGATGCAGTATGTACAGTACAGTTTTTCAAACTAGTATGCAGTATACAGCAAATACCGCCCAGTATGCAGTAAAGCAGCACACGAGTGTTGCATTTAGGGCCTATGCACATCTTCTGTCCTCATTAGATCAGCAGTGTTCAGCTCATTCAGATATTATGGAGATATTGAGAGTGTGATCCAGATATTCTGAGCATCATGAGGAGGGGAATTTTAGCATGACTTTTAATATAAAGCCAGTTTGGATGCAGAATGTTTCTCCAAAATGCCCAGTTATTCAGGTTACACTTTTAACCTAAACCTTAACATTCCCTAATTCTTAAACGCTGCACTCACTCTGTGTGCTGTCTAGAGGAATACCCAAAGGCCTATCTCTCTTAAATCTGTCTTTGTGTGTTACGTCACTTTAAGATGCAATTAAGAAGACATGCAGTCCATTCAAACTTCAGCTCAGATGTGCAAAAAAGCCAATCCAGACTCTGAACTTAAAGCTGAACGCACATAGATACAGCAATGTGTTTTTATGCAGACGAGTTTATTTGTCCTTTAACAGACAGGTTTTTCCAAAGCAAATTACGGTGTGCTAATTGCCGGGACTGTCCCGCTGGAGCATGCAGGGGTTAAGTGTCTGGCCCAATGGCACAGCGGTGACAGGCGTTTTGCAGTAATTAATTTCATATGTGACTCTACCTGACGCTAGGAGTGTGTGATACTGACAAAAAATATAACGATAATTAGACGATATTGTGCTGAGCTGTGTTATTGTGCTGGTATCTTAAGGACTGTTGTGGACAGCTGACTCCTAAAGTTTTACATTTTCTTCATATTCTGTGTGGTCAGTTCACACTGATAGAAATTCATCTTTTCCAGTAAGTTTAAACTGATGTTTATCTTTTATGGGCATTTTTACCTTTATAAAGCCATTTTTTCTAAAAGTGTGCATTATCTTTTGAGTCAAATTCTTACATTTAATCAGTGAATTAGAATAATAAGACACTTGGGCTGTTACCAGAAGCTGCATCTGAAATGGCATTTAGATGTTACACACTACTGTTTAGTGTAGAACATGAATGCATTTAACCTGCAGTTACAAATGCATAAACAATGTTTTGATATATTAAACAAAATGTTGAATACTGATATTTGAAATTATTTAAATAATGAAAGGATCTTGCATGTGAAATTAAAACAGCCAGTGGTGCGCTGCGGATCACTGGTAATCAGTGAGTCATTGCGAGCTGAATCCGAATCATTTAAAGCTTATTCATTCAATAAGTAAACACCGTCCTGTGCTCAGAGACGCAAAACAGTGCTGTGGCTGTGTTTGGAATTAAATAGAGCAAAAACAGGCAATATGGTGTCTATAACGTAAGTCTCTTAATTAACTTCTTGTTGTAAAAAATCAATATTACGTTTGTAATCATTTGGAGAAAAAAACGGCACTCATTGTGCGATATTGATTAACTATATGAGATTATATAAATATATAAATTTTCTGTCCCCATATCTTGAATTTTGTGATCATTCTAAATGTATTTTAATTGAATCATGCAGTGACAGAATGCACTCTAAGTGCGCACGCGCACTAGTCTAGACTTCACGTAATGTGTGCGTGCACTCTGTAGGGGTGTTTTGAATGGTTTTTGCAAAATACTCGATAATGTCAAATTGCACATCGTTAAAACAACAATTACGATATTATCGCAGATGATATATATCGCACACCCCACCTGACGCCAAGCAACAGTTACATTACCAGACCAGAGCCTGAACCAAACCACAGCAGTTATCTGACATAACAGGCTCAATCCCAGCACAGATGAAGAAGTGTGCATCACATTTTGTTGTGTGAAGTTTGCATAGTAGTTTGCATCGTGCTAAGCGAATTCTATTGAACTGTGAGCAGCAAATACTTGCAGACGTATACAGTATGTTCCATAATGCTAGATGCTTACACTGAAAAGAAATTGGTGTAGGGTTTACTGTGAAACTGTATTCACTCAGAAATTGCTAGTAGACTCTAAATAAACTGTAAAAATATAGCACAATGGTCTGTATACATTTAAAGGAATTTTCTGTATTTTTTTTACCTGTATTTTGAAATTTACGCCGCATCAATTGCATTAATGGATAATGTCCCAGTAATGAGCTGCCAGTACTTTTTTTCATTTTACAGTTTTATTTCTTACAGTGTATAAGTTTCACAATTAGCTACAAAGAAACAAATAATGCAGTTGAACTTTGAAAAATTATGAATTAAATTAATTGTAATTTTTTTAATTTACAATTTTTTTGTAGTAAACTAGAAGTGAGTAGTCTCATAACTAAATTACTTGTTTTTAATTGCTTTATTTTTTTTAATTATTAACTCCTATTCTTTCTGCATTTTTATTACCCTTGTGAAAAACAAGTTCACTTTAGCACACCTTTTAAAAAATCACTTATTAGAGAAATATTATACTTTAAAAGAATATCCTGAAGTGTGAAGAGTTTTCAGACACTTAATTGCATGTTAACTGTAATTAAACGAAGATTTATTATAGTTTACATTTATGTTACATGATGAGTGATTTTTTATTTTTTTATTTTTTGACAGACTTAGGATATTTCTATGTAATTTCAAAAGCTGGCAAGTCGGGATGGTCAAACAAGCAAACAAAGTTACGAAAGAGCCGCTTGTTCATACTCAAGGTAACCTAAGAATAGCTTATAGCTGACTCTGCACAATAAACTGGAATATGAGAAAGAATCTCTAAAATAACATCTGTTGTCAACAAGGGATGAGAGTTTTTCCAGCATCAGAGGTTTATCAGACCACAACACTGTTTCGTTCTCTATCTGAGCACAAACCCAGCAGACACGTCTTAAAGCAGAGTGTGTGTGAGACTTCAGCACTGCTATTATGAAAACAGACAAGCAGAGACGAAGATACAAACTCTAACATATTGCAGTGGGTCTGCACTTACTTGATTAATACTTAACTTGACTTAGCAAAAACTGTCGAATCTTCGTAAGAAGCCTCTTATTTCCATAGATCATCACTCTGAGCACTCAGGAGTGAGTGAGTGCACAAGATATGGACGTATATCTTCTAGAAAGCACCATGTCGCCTCCTCAAATGACCATTTGTGCGCTGCTTTTTTAGCACGCTCTGCCAAAATACATTTCAGCATCAGCCGCTGATTTTAGGGATGTGCAAAACTACGTTCAAAATTGCAAGTTTTTAAAAGTTGAACTGTTTAACTTTAATGTCCTATATTTACACATGCACTGGCTAAAGATGTCAATCTGAATGTATATAATATTTTTTGTCTAAAACGAGTTCAAATTTAAAGTGAAAGTTCACCGGTAGCCATTGATTTCCATATTATTGCTTCCATACTATGGAAGTCAATGGCTACCAGCAACTGTTTGTTTACCAACGTTCTTCAAAATGTCTTCTTTCGTGCTCAACCAGAAGAAAGAAACTCATACAGGTTTGAGACAACACGAGGGTGAGTAAATGATGACAGAATTTTCATTTTTGAGTGAACTATCCCTTTAAGATGGGTGTTTCAATGTATGTTTTAAATCCAAATGCTATAAATTCAAGCTTGATTTGAACTTGAAGTAAGATCAACTTTAGAAACTAGACTAGAAAGCTCTTCTAAAATATGTTTCTTGGATGTTAAGAATGTATGAAACTTAATTGCACATTTGTGCACTGCAGGTGAACTGCACAGACTACTAATTAATAGCACAGCGATCAGATTAAGCCACAGTATCCAAACCAGATCAGAGAGATTGACATCTGACCGACTGACTGTGAGATCTCCAGTGGCACAGGCCTTACAAAACTGTGTCAGTCAAACAAGATCATGTCAGGTGCTGATACAGTCGTAGACAGAGATTAAGTTCATTTAAAGGAACTTTAAATACAGTCTCTCCAACGGAATAAAACATTATGTTTTCACAACATCATTGATTTCTCATGCATTTTATTGAGAGATGTGGTCTTAGGATGAGGGTTCAATTTTAGGTTAGTTGCATGTAATTAGGCATAATGTATTGTTATTACTATAAAGTAAGTGCATGTAACAAGGACACAGTAAAATAAAGTGTTACCAAAATATCTAACTTAAAGCATAAACAATAGTAATAATGATATTAGCACCATTAAGAGAGAAATCATGGTAACACTTTATTTTACAGTCATGTTCCACATGTATATACTATGTACTTATTATTGTAATTGCAATTACTGTGCAATAACTAGGTACTAACCCTGAACCTAACCTTAACCCATGTAGTTAAATTATCCAGTACTTTTTTAGATAAGTAGGCCTACACTGTAATTACATGTAAGTGCACATACTGTAAAATAAACTGAAATCACATACTAATACAACAGCTTGTTGTATTCCTCACTTGTAAGTTGCTTTGGATAAAGGTGTCTGCTAATAAATGAATGTAAATAATATAGCAGTTACTCATGTGGACTATTTGGAAAATCTCACTTAAGTTTGAAGTGTGTCCAAAATGCACAAAAAGCTTTCAAAAACGTACTGTTTTCACATTATGCACCTGCTCAGTAGTTACTTTGCTGTGTTTGAGTCTGGCAGTAAACGCATTGATTTTTAAACTATCAATGTCCTGTTATACTTTCAACACAAGGACAGTGTGAACAGATCGTTTGGGGTGGAAGATTGGTAATTATTCACAAAAAAAAGTTTTATGCTCACCATTTGATCAAAAATACAGTAAAACAGTAATATTGTGAAATATTATTACAACTTAAAACAACTGCTTTCCATTTGAATTAATGTTCAAATGTAATTTCTTCCTGTGATCAAAGCTGAAATTTTCGCATCATTCCTCCAGTCTCAAGTGTCACATGATCCTTCAGAATATGCTGCTCAAGAAATATTTCTGATTATTATCAATGTTAAAAACACGTTGTGCTGCTTAATATTTGTGTGGAAACCATTATCCTCTTTTTCAGGATCCTTTGATGAATTAAGTTCAAAAGAACTGCATTTATTTAAAATAAAAACCTTTTGTAACTTTAAAAATGTATTTACTGTCACTTTTATTCAATGTAATGCATCCTTGCTGAATAGAATTTCTAAAAAAAACAGTGACACAGTACTGTCACAATGAACAAATAACTAAACTGAATTTCAAGTTACCATTTCAGCAATAACCCAGACATGCTGGCATAATGCAGAATGTTGAGCAATCAGTGATATGGCTTATCAGAAACATGAACTTTGAATAACCAGTCCGATCTGCCAAAACAAAAGCATGATAAACACAGTTTTGAGACATCAAATCACAGCAGTATCCCAACAGTACACTTTAGACGTGTGACAGTCAAGACTGCAGCATGCACATCCACTGAATATCAAGTGATAATGCAAGATTTGTTAGTTCATAAGAGAATAGTCTCAGTTCTCTATCAACAAACAGGCACGTGGCAGAGGTGTAGCGCAGCTGAAGCTCACGATGTTTGGCAGTGATGCTGGTCAGGTGGCCTACAAACAGACTGGCACAGCACTGGAGGTTCACTGGGTTCAGTCCAGCCTCGGAACGTAGAGCCAACTGGGCCACTCCAGTAAATAATATGCCTGCTCGCTCTAAACACAGAGCCCACTGCATCTGAGAGCAAATATTAACGGCAAGAAGCAGAATCAGAGCACAAGACTGCTAGATAAACAGATGCTTAATTATGCGATAGTTGAAATAAATATTTAAAAATCTTTCCAGTGCCTTGAGCAATAAAACCATCAATTCTCAGCATTCAGTTTGTCTCTAGTATGTAAACAAAAGCTAAATCTAGTGTGTAGCACTGATTATATATAGAAACACCAGATGACTGTAACACAGTGGACTCCAGGTTACGAGTAGTTCATGATCACGTGACTCTTTGAACAGACGCTCAGATGTTCTTGATTCCTTTGAAGCACAAGGTGATCTTTTGAATCTTTTTCAAATCGTGCTGGAAAACAGGATTATCAGGTTTCATACAAACTTGCGGAGCTCATGCAGATCAAATGCCGCATTAAAACAAAACAGGGATATTTTCCAATTCATGCATATTTTTTCACGCTGTTAATATAGTATGTACTGGAATTTGTATTAAGCTACAAAAACAGGTTACACTTTATTTCGATAGTCCACTTTAGACATTCTACTAACTATAAGTAACTACATGTCAACTACATGTCAACTAATCTCATGTTAATTTGCAACTACAGTCTACTAATCTCCAGAGTAGACGGTTGGGTAGGTTTAGGGTTAGTGGAATACGTTGAAAAAGAAAAGTTTTAGGAAAAATAGTAAGCGCCATTCTACTAATACTCTACTAACCGCTGGTGACATGTAGTTGCAAGTTACTTACTGTTAATAGAATGTCTAAAGTTGACTCGAAATAAAGTGTTACCCAAAAACAATAGCATTTTGACTCAACAAGTGCAAATAAATTAGGCTTTTTGGACAATATAGTCAAAAAATACAATTACTTAAATTTGATAGTTCAACCCTAGAAATGTTTCATTGCCATAAAAAATGTGTGTGTACACCCTACCTCTATGCACATATCCAATATATAGTATATATATATATATATATATTATTAATAGTGCAGAACAGTTGCAGAATATTAATTTCACCCATAAAAAAGTATATGCCATTTTTCAATATTTATAATTATTTATATAACATCAGTTGTATATAAAATTTGGGTAGCACTTTATTTTACAGTCCTGTTCCTCATGTACATACTATGTACTTGTTATATTAATTACAATAACTGGTTAATAACTAGGTACTAACCCTGAACCTAATCCTAAACCTAACCCTAACCCATGTAGTTACCTTATATTATCCAATACTTTCTTAGTTAAGTACAGGTAAGTGACCGTACTGTACAATAAAGTGCAACCATAATTTCTATTAAACTACTATATATATAGATAGATATAGTAATTACACAAGATTTACAGTTCCAGTGCTGTTTCAGACAGAATTGGAGGAAGTATAGCATGTCACTCTGCAGGACACTGCTTGCACTGCTTGATATCATGTCAGCTATCTCTGTACACACAAGAAAAACAGTTGCACCGTTGCAATTAACAATGCATGTCAAGCAAACACGAGCACACACACACACACACACACACACACACAGAAAGGCTGAGCTTTCCGTCAGCAGCACACACGGCGCTCATACGTGCATGGAGTCAGAGAAAACACAGCCGCACCGCGAGCACTGGACAGCGCCGTGGTGCTGAAAACACCGCGCCACGGCAACCGCGCAGATGCGTCGCGTTCATGTTTAACGTCTGACCTATCCGACACAGCACGCATTAAAACGTGTAGTAATATCTGATGGGATTTTTTTAGCGAAGATGGCGCCCACAGCTAACCCAACCCACCAGAGCCGCACAGAATGAGCACAAGTGAGGCGAAATACTACATCCACACGCGGCACGAGCGACGCAAAGCCGCCAGGCGCGTGACATTGACCCCTCTGACGGTTAACCCGAGCGTTTAGTCCGAGCTCGTGTCAACAACAGCCTAATATTGACAGCCTACGTAAGCAGACGTATCACATTTCAGGAGACAGTCGTGCTGAACATGACTGGGAGCCCGCAGAGAGCCCTCCTCGGCCCCTATTAAAAGTGCTGAACACAACCAGCTGGCTTACTTCAGCGTGGACTGCTCTTTCTCCTCCTCTTTCTTCTGTCGCTCCATGACCGAGAGGATGATCTTCCTCTCCTCCTCGGTGAGGTGGCTCAGGTCCGGCGGAGCGGGAGCCGCAGGGGACGCGGCCGGGGCCCCCCGAGCTGACATTTCTCAGGTGTAGATGCTGCTGAAAGAGCGATAAATGAACATTAAGTACATCTGCAGAGACCCCATGCAGCCTACACATGTGCTCTTGCTATATAATGTCTGTGTTTATGGGATGCATAACTGTATTGATCTCATCTAAATGGCACTGTGATGCTGAAGAGAGCAGACAACTGATGGTTTTATAATAACACATTAGCGCATCTCTAACACCTTCACACCCTGCCGGTGTATGTGCATGGAGGATTCAGTGGTACGTTATTAGCTATAATCAATATAACCCAGTGACAGCATGGGGAACGCGTGTGCAAATGTAGTTTGTCACGCTGGCTCATAAAAACAAGCATCTTCTGAGAATAAGGTGTGAGAAAGCCCTCTGGCTTCTCGCGTTTCCGGGAGCCGAGGGCATCCCAAGCATGCCTGTCGAATGCGTGTGGCGATCAAACGGGCGCTTGCCTTTTATTTCGAAATCATGGTGAATGCAGTCTAACCCATGGCTGCTGCCGCTTACGGAGAGCTCTCGCGCATCGTCCAATGGTAGGGCGCGCGATCCCTTATTGCGGTAATCGCCTCCCCGCGATTCCCTCCTGGTTGCCGCTGCTGCTGCTGCTAACTCCAAGAGATTTCTTCAATGCACAAAAAATGGATGCGGTAGGGGAAACGGTCCGATAGGAGAGCGAGGCGGAGCGACGGTCTTACGTAGGACAAAGATCAGATGGTCCGGGTGAGCGACTGCGCGGGCGGGGGCGGCGGAAGTGCCATTCATTGACTCGAGCTGGAGCTGCGATGAACGCTATGGTGACAATCCAGCAACCAGATTTTTTTTTTCTGGCTTATATTTTTTTTAATGGTTTATGTCACAGAGTGTTGTGAATTAAATCTCTGTCTATTAGTTAAAAAAATTTTTTTTCCCCTCCTCCGACCTCTTTAAGAAGTCTGTTACCTAACTTAATGCCATTGCCATCAAATCATCCACGTTATGGAGGACGAAACCTGCAAAAACAATAAATAAATAAATATGCAAATAAATAAATAAATGTGTGCATAAATACACAAATTCTTGTTTAAATACATATAGAAATCACTAAACATGTGATTAAAGTAGGCAAATAAATCAAATAAATTGGTGGACAAATGGAAAATGTTTAAGGAAATGCTAAACTCGCCCTATTTCTTTTCCTTTGATCACTAAACATTTAATTTATAATCTGCCACTCATTAATACTTAGTTTTGGGTTATGCCTTTTAGTGTCATAATGCTCTTCCATAACCTAATATGGAGAACGAAAACTGCAAAAACAATAAATAAATAAATACACAAATAATAATAAATGGTGCATAATACAGTATTCTTGTAACACATATAAATATACATGTGATGAAAGTAGGCAAATAAATAAAATAATTTGGTGGGCAAATGGAAAATGTTTAACTATTGTCCTTTGATCACACATTTATTTCTGAATGTAGTTCCACATTTATTTTTCCTCTAATGAGAGGGTGTCAACCATGGATGGGTCGGGTCACGTGATAGCTGGGGGCGCGGCTTTCCCGCTGACAGGAGATGCATGGTGTAAATCCAGTATGGCCTATGTAAAGTCACTTTTTCCGTTTAACAGAGCAAGATACATAAAAAACTGAGCTGTATTGTCCGTACAGTATCTGTGACTTTACAAACGACCCAAAGAAATGGCCAGTGTCGTTTCCTGATGTCATTTTTTTGTACCCCGATTGAGTCTCCAGCTAGAGGCAACTGTAATATCAGTATCCCATGGTCATCGTAAGATGACTGGTATGAAATGGTTTAATCGAGGAACAGACCGTTTTTCCCATTAGTTATCAGAACAGATAATACAGGCGACAAAAGTATGTTAATTAAGCAAATAACGGTTCAGTATTGCAATTAAGAGCTATGTAAGCATTAATATTTTACATTGGCCACATCAAATCTTTTATGATTTAGCTCTCTCATGATTATAACTACAAAACTAACCCTATGAAAAAGTGTAAGATAATAACCAGTCACCTTGACTGATGAAGTTAATACACATGCGCAGGCAAACGCTCAAGCACGAAAACACACACGATCCGCCTACTCTTGCATAATTGACACCCTCTCATTAGCATGTTGCGCAGAGGGAAAAAAAAGAAATTCTACATTCAGAAATAAATGAGTGATCAAAGGAAAATAGTTAGGATGAGTTTAGCATTTCCTTAAACATTTTCCATTTGCCCACCAATTTATATTATTTATTTGCCTACTTTCATCACATGTATAATTATTTATGTATTTAAACAAGAATACGTGTATTTATGCACACATTTATTTATTTATTTGTGTATTTATTTATTTATTGTTTTTGCAGGTTTCGTCCTCCATACACGGTGGTTCTTGGAAGAGCATTGAACACTAAATGCATACTCAAAAAAAGGCTACCCAAAACTAAGTATAATTTTGAGTGGCAGATTATAAATTAAATTTGGACATGACAATGAAGAGTTAGCAGATATTAAGCAAACAGTCTACTAATACTCTGATGAGCGTTAGTACACATGCAGGCGCAACGTTACTTATTGTCAACAGGATGTTCAAAAGGGACCATCAAAATAAAATGTATCGATATGTTTATTTTCATTTGGGTGTGAAAACTAGTATACTACATTCTATGTTTTAAATCGGTATTGAACTCAGAAGATCTCTAAAGCAAAAGAGGTGCTAAAGTTGACTTGTGGTGGCTGTGCTGTAACTTAAATGATTATAATTTAATTCAAGTGCTGAAGGAATCTGAAAGTCTGACCGTGTAACCGGCCGCTTAAAGGTTTCCAAAATGATAACAGTTGAAAACAACTCAGAAAACTAAGCAAAGGAACAGTTACATTACTTTAATAAAGTAACTTACACTACTTATTACGTTTTAAATAACTTGTAATCTATAACCTATTACATTTCCAAAGTAACCTTCACAAAACACTGACTATAACGTTTTTAGATGAAATAGTTAGAATAGTAAAAATAATATGTATAGAACATTTACTATAAATATATAAAGGAGTAGGTTACAGTTAATATAGTTGTAATAATCAGTGTTGGGGTAACTCGTTACAAGTAACGCGAGTTACGTAATCAAATTACTTTTATGAAGTAACCAGTAAAGTAATGCATTACTTTTTAATTTAAAAGAGAATATCTGAGTTACTTTTTCAAAAAAAGTAACGCCAGTTACCCATTTATGATTGAAGCGCTCATGTCCCCTATGTTGAGAGAAATCTGGGTAAGTAGTAACTTTAGTTCTAGAATAAAGTGAAAGATTAATTCCTTCTCACTCACAACAAACAAATAGATTTAGTTTTCCTCAAATGAATAAAAAAGATATAAGCAAATAAGAATATGACTCAAGACTGCAATAATAATATGGTTAAAAACCCAATATCCTTATGTATTTAATCCCATTTTTTGCTGCGGAACTTCAGTGATCCCAATTCACCGCTACTAAACGCACAAATAACAAGATAAACTAACAATTGTACTTTGTTTTTTTTATTGCCGAAGAGTGTTTCTTCTCCTGCGTTCTACTGTACAAACGTGACTTTGCTTTTCCTTCAGCCTGAGGCTTATGCTGTTAAAAGGCTTTTATATTTGCCAAAAATATAACTTTTTATATTAAAAGCAAACAAGCAAGCCCAGCCCAGATTTTAAAAGTAACGCAAAAGTAACGTAACTCATTACTTCCCATAAAAAGTAACTAAGTACCGTAATTAGTTACTTTTTTATAGAAAGTAACTCAATATTGTAATGCATTACTTTTAAAAGTAACTGTCCCCAACACTGGTAATGATAAATCGTCGTCCTCAAATATAGCTCACTCTCAAAACAGGTTTCTAGAGCCTGTGGAGAGGTGGGACTTACGTCACACCACATGCGATGGTGATTGGCTGCTGCGACGCACGTCGCTCCGCCCACCGGCCTGCGTCACCACGCTCTGTTATTTACCTTCTCCCTCAGAGTCAGAGGAGAAGAAGTCCGACGAGCAGAAAAATGGCCCAGCGGTGGCTGCTGAATTTAATAGGGGCCTTGGTTACTTGATGTTTTTTTTTTTTTAAACAAAAAACAGCATTAGTGTGCCGCCGTCTGCCCTCACGAAGTGTATTTTCCTGCGTCCTGCCGCTCAGGGAGTCTGTAAACAAACATGAGCGCCACCGTTTCCAGACAGAGACACGCTGCAGTCGCCGCAGACTCCTCTGGCTCTTCCTTTTCTCTTACTGCAAGCCTGCTGCGACTCTCGAAGCACATCAGATATGAAAATCTGGCCGCCGGACTCAGTGGGGGTGTTATTTCCACAATGGTGTTACACCCCCTGGATCTGATCAAAATCAGGTTCGCAGGTGAGTACAGGTTCAGCTTATATAACACTGCAGAGAGGGTCTCAAAACATGCAGAGCTGCCTACCTGGACAGCGTGCACAAATGGCCCAAAACACTGTCTGGCCAGGCTTTTTTAATTATTTTAAAAAATATATATCACAATCGCACATTAGGACTGATCAAAAAAAACAGCACACAGGAAATAAACATAAAAAAATCAATTAAATGAAATGTAATATAAGTGAGTGCACTTTCTGGTCAGTATTATTAAGTTTCAGGAACTAAAGTATTTTGAAATGCACAGAACAAATGTTTCTCTAAGAATAATAATAATAATAATAAAAGTCTTCCGTTATTATTCAGATGATGTCTGGTAAATTAATTATGCGTTATTATTATTATTATGCATGTCATCAGAAAAGTGTTACTGTGCAAACAACACAGCAAAAAAAATGGTATGTTGACACTGTTTCACAATCTGAAAAAGTGTGTCATGCTCTCTAGGTATTGAGACACAGCCCAGAAACACTAGAACAGCACACAGCGTGGGCATTGCGCAGATTAACTGCTAGTTTTTACCTTTGCACTGGCCTTTTTTTAGGATGTTTTTAGATTGTTTTGAAGCAGAAGTGGGAGTGTGTTGTTTCCCCCAATGTTTCGTTCTCTTTCCAGTAAGTGATGGACTGAAAATGCGACCGCAGTACGATGGCGTGGTGCACTGCATGAAGACCATCTGGAAGCTGGAAGGGATTAGAGGACTCTATCAGGGTGTGACCCCCAACATCTGGGGGGCCGGGGCATCGTGGGGCCTGTACTTCCTCTTGTAAGTAGTCAGAGCTGTGTTGAAAAGGGAAGCACAGAATGGAATTTCCTGTTTGAATGTAGTGCTAAAGACGAATTTATACACAGCTTCGGTATATCTGTTCATCAAAGAATCCTCGGTGGGAAAAAACCATGGTTTCCTCAAAAATATGAAGCAGCACAACTGTTTTCTACATTGATGATAATAATAAATGTTAGTATAAAATCAGCCTATTATACTGATTTCTGAAGGATCGTGTGACACTGAAGACTGGAATAAAGATGCTGAAAATTCAGCTTGACACAGCATATTTTTAAATTGAAGAATTAATAGTGTATTTCACGATATTACTGTATTTTTAATAAATGTAGACTTGGTGAGCATCAGAGATGTCTTTCAAAAACATTTAAAAAGAAATCGTAATTATTCCTTATTAAACTTTGACCCACGGTAGTGTATACCAGTCACACATCTGTCTTGAATTTTTAAACACTTAAAAATTAATCAAACATTCCAATATATTCAAATAGAAAACTGTTATTTTAAATTGTGATAATATGTCACACTATTAATGTTTTTGCTGTATTTTTAATTTAAAAAAATGCAGAAACAGGTCTTACCCTAAACTTTTGAATAGTAGTGTAAATGGCACTGATACTGACTATTTCTACTCAATAAAATAAAATTAAATAAATAACTAAATAACGATGATGATAATAATATAGTGAACTTTCCTGAAAAGGCATGGAACCTTTAAAGTTCACAGGCCAAAAAAAAAGAAGCTGCCAACAGTGCTGTGTCAGTTGAGATGAGTTATGAAGTTACTCCACGAAGTTATCTGACCTAATTTCAGATCAGGATCACTGGCGAACAAAGTGTGCATGTGCAACTTTATACGGGTAGCAGAATTGAAATATAAGCAGTAGATCCTTGTTGATTTGGGCCTTGTCCTTCAAAAGCAGTTGATAAGCAGGCTATTATGTCAAGAGGAACTTTTCTCTTTTTCTTTATAGACTCAGTCATTCTGTGGAAAAAAATATGAAGCGAGAGAGAAATCAGGTGAAGATGACAACCATAACAATATAGATTTAGCTCAGCAATTTTATATCCAGCTGGGGTTTTAAATTAGAGCCCGACCGATATTGGTTTTTTTGTGGGCCGATGCCGATACCGATATTTAGGTGTAAAAAAAAAAGACCAATATCGATATATTGGCCGATATTCTTTATTTGTAGGCTATATTATAGTACAGTATAATCAAAAGTTTGGACACACTTCCCATTCGTGTGTCCAAACCTTTGACTGGTACTGTATATAGAAAACAGTATATAGCCTACATAAACAGAATATATAAACACATTTTTTGCAATGATAACTCAAATGTGTTGATCAAACACTTATAATGATGTGACAAACAAAGGCCTATGTACTGGAGGCAGGGTATTTAACAATTTAACAATATATCAAAACTCAGTTGACCTCAGTTGCTACTACAGAAATCATAGTATAACTTAAAAAACACAAATAGAACAGAATATTTATAACTTGAATTAAGAAATTAAAAAGGTAACTGTGTAGGGCAAGCAAGATGCTGCCAAACCAACAGGAGCAGGTTTATGCAGGAAGCACAGCTTTTCCAAATGTAAACATCTAAAATGAATAAATAATGATTAAAAAAATGTTTTTCACAATCTGTGTTGTGTATTTATGGTATCAATATGAACATGCAGACATTGAGTTTGTGTTTTTTAAATAGTCTTTTGCAGTTACAGTCACAAACACTAGCTCTATTGTGATTGATTAAGTGTAGTGACCTGTTTTTTATTATTCATCAAAAATAAGACAAATTCCATGAAATTCTGCGTTATACAGTAAATTCCATATTTATGACTGGATTCCACGATTCCGTCCATGTTTTCTGCATCGTGGAAATCACATGGCCTTTATAGTGAAAGTAAAAGTCGGGGACGTTGTTTATTTACTTTTGCATTGAGTCTCTCCAACTAGGTGACAACGTAGCGTTAAATCACCATTCACAGACTCAAACCACCACCGCACTGCCATCTATTGGACTGCAGAAAAATATTAATTTTCAGTCTGTTACGTTACTGACTGTACTGACAAACTATGACACCGTGTCTGCGCCGCAACAGGACGCGACAAAGCGACCGTTGAAAACCATTTGAACTCTGTGTCAGCACGTCATAAATAGAACGAGGCATCAGTTTACTGTCGGGATTTGTCATGTTGCGTTGCGCCGCATCCAGTGTAGACAACATCACTGATTATAATGGGTTCTATTGTATTTTGTTGCGCCGCTCGCGTCAGTGTAGAAACCCAGTAGGAATGTGAGGTGCTCGATGTGAATAAGCATGAGTTCTGGGCCACGGGGGGCCGGTTATAAACCTCAGCCATTGACTGAGTGGCCGCGATCAGGACTCCGGAGGCCGTGGAGCCGCAGACGCGTGGTGTGATGTGCAGATCAGCTCTAGTCTCTAACGTCACTGAATCTGCTGTTAAAAATAAACCATCCATTCATCATATCATCATGCAAAACTAAGAATTAGAATCATTGTAATGTGATGATCTAATATAGGTGTAGGTGTGTGGCGGGCGGATAATCTGAAGCAGCAGACTCGGGTGAAGTTTGAGCTCATCCGCGCATCTCTACACTACACTGACCTGGGTCGCCAGTAGCAAACAATGCAGTGCTGTGCTCTGCTTAAGTAATTACACCATTCAGAAGCATTTAATCTGCGTTGTATGTTCTGTAAAAAAAATGTCATATCCGCGGCACATTCACCGATACCGATATATCGGCGACATGCTCATATCGGCCGATAATATCGGCAAACGATATATCGGTCGGGCTCTAGTTTAAATACAGCAGCACTGACCCAAAAATAAAAACTGCTGATTAACTCAGGTCTGACAGGTTTGTAATGACATGAGAGTGAGTAAATGATGACATGAATGTAAGTCTGCCCTCCCTGAAATCCCTATGGTGATTCAATAACAATTACGTAAAGGATGGTCCGTTTACAGCACTGTACAACACACATGCAAATTGCTCGGGGGAACATAATGTGGTCCTTTCTCATCTTCCCGCAGTTATAATGCTATTAAAGCGTACACACGGGAGGGACGGCAAACAGAGCTGAGTGCTGGTGAACACCTGGTGTCTGCAGCGGAGGCAGGTCAGTTTGAGAGAAGAGCCACCTGTGAGCTTGACAAACTAAACACGGCTAAATCTGTAGCTCAGCTATGAGACTGGAGCAGCTGGAATGTCAGAGGCCTTGGAGACTCCGTGTTCTTCAGCTGCCTCATTCCTGTTATGTCTGAACTTTAGGCTACGCTGTCCACTCTGTGACTGTCAACTGTAAACGACCTGTTTGGGCTTATTTTAATTTTAATTAAATAGAACAGACTGCATAACAGAAACACAATAAATAGAAATAGCTGAAGTTAGATGCTGCTTGGTTAGGTCTGCCGAGGGCATCAAGTTCATTTTCTTTCAAGTTAATTTTGACCACTTTTTAAAGTTTGGGTAATGTGATATAATTTTCATAGCTATTTATAACAGGATGGAATATGTTAGAGTGACAGAAACCAGATGATGCCATAAAACATCACAGAAATCATAATGCTTATTGATGTTCGGGCTGTGGTTTTCCCTCCTGAAATGATGTCGTTAAGGTCATTTTAAAGGACATTTTACAAAATACTAACAGAATGGAAAGTGAAATTGAGGACACATAGATTGATGTCCAAATTAACGCAAAATGTTTTATTTAAAACATTTAGATTAATGGAAAATTATTAAGAAGCATCAGGAATATTTCTTAATGAAGTGACCCTTTACTAAGCCCCGCCTTGAAAACCTTCATGACCAATCCTTGCTCAGCAGCTGTTGCTGTCTACCATTTTCTTAGTTGAGATTTTATGTATTTACGTATGTTTGTGATGTGATATAACAAAGAAAAGTAAAACTAACTACTGATCTGATCATATTTGATCCTGTGTATTAATATACATATGAAGAGGATATGAAAATGCATTGCATAACAGGAATGACCAGCTTCAAAACTGTTTTCTGTGTGGCTGTTTTGAAACTGACAAAAAAAAAATAGAGAAGAAACAAGATTGGGGTATCGGTTTAGGAAGTGAAAAAGCAGCTTTTTTCCATTGCACACCGAAGAATATTGAGGCAGAAGTAGTCTATTGACCAAAAAAATCAGTGCGAAACAATGCTCTCACTAACTAATAGGAAATGAACACACTTCAGCTTTACCAGTATGACCAAAAACATACTATATCAACCCTAGCCTGCATTTTTAGACTCATAATGATAATACAGCAATGATTTTTATTCCTGTTGGTCTCTTTTATGTGTAAAAAACCTGTTAGATCTGTTAGACAGAGCGCTAAGGTGGAGTGACTAGTTAAGTGTTGGTGTGAAGGTCCCCTGTTCCATGTTTCCAGGCATGCTGACGCTTTGCCTCACCAACCCAGTCTGGGTGACAAAGACCCGGCTGGTGCTGCAGTACAATGCAGACCCTTCACGGAAGCACTACAAGGGAATGATGGACGCCCTCGTGAAAATATACCGTCACGAGGGTATCCCGGGACTATACAGGGTACATCTACAGATTTTAAATTAACCTGAGATCCTGTTACAGGTGTAATAGAGCTTTCATGTGTGCTGATCTCAACCTTAAAGTCAACGTGAAATTAAACATTTTTCCCAACTACTTTCTTAAGCACACAATTCCCCTGTGTGAAAAAGAAGCACACGTCAAAAAGAGTACTTATTATGAAAGTAATATAATATAAAAATTTGTATTCTTAAGTGCAAATTTAATTTATTGTTTTCTTAACTGCTTTTTATTTACATTTAAATAAAAATGTATTTGGTTACATTTAAATTAAATACAAATATAGTTCTTTTTTTAACCTACTTAAGTACGTCTCTATGTGTAATTACATTGTTCATACTTCTATTGTCTTTGAAATATGGTTAAAGTGTACTGCTGAATGACAAGCATTTATTTTCATATAGATTTGTAATTAGCAACATTTATAAATACATGAGACATAATTTAGACATTAAAATATAGGTAACGTTAACTGTGATCTCTCGGACCACATCGTTAAATAATCAGTACTTTACATGTGCTTTAGTAATGTTTCATCAAAATCAGTGTCTTTAAAACTGACAACATTTACTTAATTAAACCTAAAATGCCTTTAAAAATTTATTCTAAAATAAACAGGTAGTTGAGAATTAAAGTGACCAAAAAAAACTTTTAAATGTGTACTTAAGTGTGTTAAGAAACAGTCATGAAAGCGTCTCTCTTTAAGTCACTTAAGTGGCATTTTATTTCATTCATATTATATTATCTTCAGTTTTTTTTATTTTGTATTTTTATAGATTTGAAGTACACTACAGGTGCACATTCAATAAAATTAAGCACACTTCTGTTTCACTTCCGCATGTTATTGCAAAAAAAAAATTTTTTTAGTAAACATTGAGTTTAATAACTTGGTCCCTTGTTCTTATTGAATATCATGTTTACTCTGATATACAGTACATCAAATTATGGACATAAAATAAGTTTCATGTTGACTTTAAATAGTGTGCTGATCCAGCTTTTTACTCTGTAACATTGTAGTTCTCTGTAGGGCCCACAAGAGGGTGTGATTGTAGTATATTTGGAGAACCTGTGGATCCTTAAATACAGTATAGGCTAAATTCATTGTGAGACACACCAGATTGTCCTGAAATGATTACATATTGAAGTAGACGTCATCCTAGTTTAATTCTAGTCTAGTCTAGTTTAGTTGAGCACAATGATGTTGCTCTTAGACTGTGAGGTAACTGTGTGATTGTGGTTCTGTATGTTTATGAGCCTCATTTCGCTGTTCTGCCGCTGCAGGGTTTCGTGCCGGGGCTGGTGGGGACTTCCCATGCTGCACTGCAGTTCATGACTTATGAGGGGCTAAAAAGAGAGCGGAACAAATATAAGAATATGCCGACTGAATCCCTGCTGGTGAGGAAATAAAACTAGCTATGTGTTTTTAAGGAACATACAATATGAGGAGAAACAGCGCTGCATGATTTTCATATCTCAAAACTCTGGTCAAATTAAAATTATGAAGTTTTTCTACACCTATGGTAGATTTTGTAGCTTATTTTGATAGAAAAGGGACATATGACTGAAATTTTACCTTACAGTGTCATTTAAGCCCCCCCCCTCGTTTTTCCAGTCCTATATGATTAATTATATAATTTTATAAGGATTGCTAAAGCAATTTCAACTTGATTTCAACAAAATTCATATTCACAATAGACATTTCCATTACTTTTTCAGATTTTAATTAATTTCAGTGACCTTCACGGATCCGGAAATCTTCGTAGAGTAATATTAGCTAATAAAATCCCAAACTCTTGAGCTCAGCCAGTGTCTTGAACTATAAGCTCATCCAAATTTGTTTTCAACATTTTTTGAGGTACCATAAAGGCGCCACTTATGGTGCTTTTCCACTGCGTGGTGCAACTCTACAGGAACATCTGTACTTCCTCAACAGACCACGAAACAGCCATTTTTTGGTTGTTAAAAAAGTTGCGCTCGTTGAAAACAGTTGCGTTCGATCCTTGGCTGACTGTGCTGATTTAAATCTAGCGGTTCTGTTGTGTTTGTGTCGCAAGTTCTGTGACTCAGGTAGAGACGATTCTCTCCGGCCAATCCGTGATCAGCAGAGCTTACACGTCACGTTTTGGTAACGGTACGGTTCACTTGGAACCTCCACCCAAAAAAAAAAAACGTGTAACCTCAACCGAGGTGGTACTAAAAAAGTACCAGGTACCGTACCCAGTGGAAAACCCCCCAAAAGTGAACCGTACCATGCCATACCATGCAGTGGAAAAGCGCCAATACAAAGAATGACCCGTGTGATTATGTGGCATTTGACTGTATATTGTAACCTTTAGAAAGAGTGTTTTTTTGTGTACTGGAGGCAGTAATGATCTTGTTTCATGGATGTGAGTCAGTCTCTCCGTCCCGTCTGTCTCTGCTTCAGTCTCCATTGGAATACATCACCATGGCAGCCATTTCCAAAATATTTGCTGTAGCAGTGACCTACCCGTACCAGGTGGTGCGCGCTCGCCTGCAGGACCAGCACAACAACTACAGCGGCATCGTGGACGTCATCCGGAGGACGTGGAGGTATGAGTCACATGACACATTGCATCAAACGCTCGTCAAATCAAAGAGCATTTAGAGATTGCCTTTAACAATCCACTTCACCCCCCCATTGATTGATGGATTTCACTTAATATTGGTATATTATTTCTAAGTATAATAATAATACATATGTGTAACTTAATAACAAATGAATGATTATGCAAAAAAAAGTGTTTTCTTATCGAGAATTCATTTTTTATTTATTTAAAAAGACATTTCTTTATAGTAATATGATCACGACAGTTGTATCACACTGATTTTTTATTTATTTATGCGTACCAACACTCAATCATACCTTATAAAATTATACCTTATCCATATCTTATTTAAAGATTTTGCCCTCTTAAACAGCTTCATTTGTAGCTATGTTTTTCTAATAGCACTTCATATAGTTTCAAGAGGAAATATAATGGCACTGCCAGGAATACTGTGACTCATCTGACTGTACATCAGCTCAATATGTTTGTGTTTGGCTCTCTCTAGCAACGAGGGGATCGAGGGCTTTTACAAAGGCATGGTCCCGAACCTGGTGCGAGTCATTCCAGCGTGCTGCATTACCTTTTTGGTGTTCGAAAATGTGTCACGCTTACTTTTGGGCGAGTATCACTAAAGCTTCAGGTACGCACACACCAAACACAACGACGGACCAACTCAACGCAATATACCAGGATGTGTATGTGTGTGTGTGTGTCAGAGACGAACAGGAATACCAAACATTTCCTGTTTAACTCTGAACTGGACGTGCAGACAAAACTAGCATTTAACGTCTGCACTGAAAGAAAAGAAGAAAATACAGGTGCATTTATATATACGTATATGAGATTGTTGTATTGTTGAGTTTATTGAGAGAGTATCCATGTTGTCTTGAATATTCAACCACAAAAAGATTTTTCAAGTCATTTCAAGATTTGAATTGATTTCAAGTAGTCAATGACAAGAACGGCTCGTGGAAAAGTGTATTCAAGCCATCCTGTGACAATGCAACCAAACACGGTATTCAAGATGTTTGTCTTTTTTACGATATTTTCACCAAACAGCTGCTATATTTGCTGAGCAATGCGAGAGAATGAACTCACTCAGCAGATCTCGGCGAGCCGCGCTGCTCATGCTCAGGAAATGATGTCAGGCTGCAGGATAATAGCACACAGGCCTGGAGAAGCCGATACTTTACTGGAGGCCAGGAGCATATTTTAACCAGATGTGTGTAGATGACACGAAAGAAGAAATATGAAAGGAAGTAGCAACTGAGAGGCTGTTATGTTTGGTTTGTATATACAAATGTGCTGTTGTCAAGAAGAGCTGATGTATGTATAAGCCATTTTTACACGTCTAATAAAAGAATATATGTAACAGACAAAGGCTTTTCACATTTTGAAATATCTTAATTTCACTTCATTAGATACAATTAATCAAATCAAATGCAGTTTTCACTCAAATGCTGAGATTTTCTGTGCTTAATTGTATTGAGTGTGTATTGTAGTCTACTTCAAATCTTAAAAGTACTATTTATCTTTAAGTGTAAAGACACTTTCTTTCATGTTTCTTAACACACTTAATTAGAAAACAGGTATTTTTAGTGCTTTTGTATGTCAAATTTTGTTTAACTCAAATTACATTTTACATCTTGTTTTAAAGGTGCTGTATGTAGTATTGACACCGAGTGGTTGAACTAGGTATTGCAGTCCAAATTCAAAATATTGGAGGGTTTTTTTCACCTGGCCCCTCCTCCTCAGACTTGACGCACACGCATGTTGCCAGATTGACGACACCAACAGGAACGAGCACACTTGACGATGAATGAAATGATATACGCTGTGTTTTCCGCCAACTGGCAACCCGGGTGCCCAAATACAATTGGGTAAACTGGCAGTGGGCGGGTTTCACAAACCAAAACAGACCGACAATCCGGCCCGGAAATCACATTTTCAAAGGAGAATAACTGACTAGCATTGTTTTTCAGATAAACAAGTATGTTGACTTGGCATGTTTCTTAAATATCTGCAAATATATTATGGTATTTTATGCTTTAGTAGAGTCAAAAACGTACATACAACACCTTAAGAGGGGTCATGATGCGTTTTCAATTTTTCCTTTCTCTTTGGAGTGTTACAAGCTCTTGGTGCATAAAGAAGATCTGTAAAGTTGCAAAGACTAAAGACTCAAATCCAAAGAGATATTCTTTATAGAAGAGTCAGCCACGCCTACCTAAAACAGCTCGTTCTAACACGCCCCCACATGTCTACGTCACTGTGTGGGTAGATTTGCATAACGCCGCCAAATGTTCACGCAAAGAAAGAAGGCTTAACTTTTTTTTCTCGCTGTAGTATTGTTGTTGCCGCCGCTGCCATGTCGTGAAGGCGTTGTGTGTTTAGTTGTGAAAGCGAAACTACTTTGTTTGGTCTTCCAAAAGATGATGATATCCGCTTCGTCATGCCTAGAGCTGATCTGTGCTGGTCGCTGAGGAAATACAACAACTTCGTGCTGTGCATCGCTGGATCGGCTTTCACCGTGGACGAAGCGGAGTCCAGCCCGGGGTCGTCACATGTGGTTGCTGCAAGCCTCCTTTGTCGAATCTGCCGGCCGCGCCATTCTCAAGTCCGCCACCTCTGCTCACTCTAGTCCCGCCGTGTGTGACGCTGTGTTTTTGTGTAAGCGAACTACTTTGTTTGGTCTTCCAAAAATGGACACAACTAGAAATCAGTGTTGTAATTTTATTTACAACACTGTTCCAGAACACTTCAACCCCAATATTCAGATGTGTGCAACGCATTTAATGGAGGACTGTTTCCTGATCTGGGAGAGTAGACTACAGTGCTGGCTGTTCTGACTCACAGACTGTAAGTACGTTTTTTATATTTAAAGGATTTATATTTTTTTATATTTAAAGCGAGTTTTTTTGGCAGTGTAGAGTAGCACTTGTAGTTTCTCCGATCACAAATGCAGACATAGTTTTATTTTAATTTGCGATGCAATGCAATGTTTAAAAAGACAGTATAAGTCATTATATTCAGTAATTATGTCTCCACTGGATGCAGCAAATGCCTGGTTTATAATGTGTTTTCATGTTTTTGTCTCGTCGCTCTGGCCTGACAGGGCATTATCACAGTATGGTAGGGGCGTAACATGTCCGTCACACGCTTGAGGTATTCGGCCAATCACAACGCACTGGATAGCTGGCCAATCACAGCACACCTAGCTTTTTTGTAAAAATCGACGTGTTTCAGAAAGGTGGGGCATAGAGGAGAAACAATAATGTACAGTATGTGGAAAATAATGTGTTTCTTAACCTTAAACCACATAAACACATTACATTACACCAAATACACAAAATAATGTTCTTTTTAGGCAGGCATCATATGACCCCTTTAATAATCTTTTGTCATGCTTTAAAGAATTACACTTATTTTGATGTGTTGACTATCATACTAAAGCATGTGTAAAGTACTTGATTATAATTTTAACAGAGTTATTTGATATGCGTTTAAAGTGAATATATTTTCAATTACATTAAAACATTTCTTTTCAAGTATGTTTAAATTCATGACATACAAGTTTCAATAGAAATTATATTAAAATCTATTTTAGTTTATCATATTGTAAATGTTTGTCACTGCATTCAAAAGTTACACTTTAACCATATTTCAAAGACAATAATTACAAAATTACATATAAAGATGTACTTAGGTCCTACTTAAATGGGTCAAAAAGCACTCTAAAGTTCAAATAATTGCATTTAATATAAACTATACAGATTTCATTTCAATTGTAAATAACATGCAATTAAGTGTCCAAAAACATTAGATTCAGTTCACGCTTAAGTATATTCTTTTAAAGTATATAATTTCTGTAAGTACTCTTTTAAAAAGCATGCTAAAATGCACTTCTTTTCACAGGGGAATTCTCAGTCCTGCACTTTGAGTCGTTTTTGCAATGACTTTTAATCATTGGGTGATTCGCTGATTTAATCCAATGATATTCTGATATTTCTAAGTGTGACTTGCCAGTGTATCTTACCCTGCAGCAGATGTGAAACTACTTCAGTACCACAGAAGACATTCCGAGTCTTAGTGATGATACACACACTTCCGTCCACTGCGGTTTCCATCTACATCTTTGCCATTTTCATGATGCTGGTACTTTTGGCTTTTTCCCCCCAGCTTTTTTACGCTTTACCACCTTTGTGGTACTGGTACGGTGTGTGTGTGTGTGTGTGTGTAATATATATATATATATATCTATCTTCACGTTAAGAACGGAGATTTGTTTCATATTACATTTTAATTGTGAGGTGAAACATGACCTGACTGTTCTTCATAGTGTTAGGTAATAAAAACACAATGGATACAAAAATACGCTGAGTTCTAGTCATCCAGGCACAAAAGGAAGAGCCACTAAATAAATATTAGCAAAGCAAGGATCATCTTTGTTGGACTCTCCTTAAAATGGCAGTAGCATAGTAGAGTGATGACCTCATATAGCAACACCATATTTACCATGATATTTACATTGTACAAGGTACTTTCATTATGGTAGTGTCCAAAGAACCACAGTACTATCATGGTGCTTCTGTTTTGTAATTGTCTGTACTATCTAAATTGAGCAGACGGATTCCCTCTTAACTTTCACAAAACTGAGCCGGAGAATAATAATCTTACACAACATGAGAGCTGCATACACTCAAAGCAACTCCATTAGCTTTCATTTGTCCCATTTCTATGAGGAAGGTCCTTTCTGTGACAGGAACACGATGTCTTCTGTTGGCATGGCGATGATGACAGTGATCAGTTCTGAAGATGAAATGCTTATTTTGGAAGTTCTTCGATGATCACCCGGGATACAGAGTTCCATCCTGTCGACGCGTCTCCGCGAGGATAATCAGCACATGTGCCCACCCAGATCCCAACATCCACCAGACCGGCCTGGATCCCATCACAGAGCCCCTCCACTGACACAAACAGAAACACACGCCGTCAGCACTGCTGGATACTGTAATACACAATCTGTGTTATTCGTATGTGTTCTTAATGTGCTATTAGTAATATTAATTAAAATACAAACACACACACACAGCACAAATGATTGATTTAAAGAAAAACTTTTTACTTTTTTCTTAATTTCTACTTTTTTCATATTATATAATCTGACTATCTATCTATATTTATAATCTATCTGGGTCTGTTGTCTAGTGCGGGGTGGCTCTGTGAAGGCTATGAGGTTAGAATCGTCTTCTCTTATATTTAAGTCCTGTCTGTCTGTCTGTCTATTATATTTATAATATATCTATCTATCGGTCATCTATCTATCTTCTACCTATCGATCTATCTATCCTCTATCCTGTCTTCAATTATATTGTAGAATCTACTATCTATCTATCATCTCGCCCTCTGTCTGTCTATTATATTTAAATATATCTATCTATGTGTCTGTCTGTCTATCTATCTATGTATCTATCTATCTATCTATCTGTGTATGTCTGTCTGTCCTTTTTTATCTTAGATTTATAATCCATTCGGTCCTGTCTGTCCTGTGTCTATCGGGGTGGTGTGTGTGTCTGTTGTATCTGTCTCTCTGTCTATCGATTTTTTTATAGCTGTCTGTCTATTATATTTATAATATATCTATCTTTCTGTCTGTCTATTATGTATAATCTATCTATCTATTCTCTGTCTGTCTGTCTGGCCTGTCTGTCTGATCTATTATATTTATTATTATCTGTCTTCTATGATTTCCTGTCTTTTTATCTATTATATTTATATCATCCGTCTTCCTGTCTGTCTGTCTATTATATTTATAATATATCTATCTTTCTGTCTGTTTGTCTGTCTGTCTGTCCTGTCTATTATATTTATAATCTATCTATCTATCTATCTATCTATCTATCTATCTAGCCATCTATCTATCTATCTAGTCGTCTGGCTATCTATATATTTATAATCTGTCTGTCTATTCTATTAATTTTCATCTGCTGTCTGTCATCTCATCTATGATGCCTGTCTGTCTGTTATATTATTATCTATCCTATCTATCATCTATCTATCTATCTATCTATCTATCTATCTACCTACCTACCTACCTACTACCTAGCATCATCTAATCTACTAATCTATCTATCTATCTATGCTATCTATCTATCTATCTATCTATCATTATGTTGTTTCTATATCTATCTATCTATCTATCTATCTTTCTATCTATCTATCGATCTATCTATCAACTGTTATCTATCTATCTATATATCTACCATCTATCTATCTATCTTGTGTATGTCTGTCTTTTTTATCTATTATATTTATATCATCCGCCTGTCTGTCTGTCTACTATTATATTTATTAAGATTAATTATCTTCTGTCTGTCTGTCTATTATATTTATAATCTATCTATCTATCTATCCTATCTGTCTTCTATCTATCTGTCTTTCTATCTATCTATCTATCTATCTATGTTTGTCTGTCTGTCTATCTATCTATATGTCTGTCTGTCTATTATATTTATTATCCATCAATCTATCTATCTATCTATCTATAATATATAACTGTCCTGTCTAGCTATCATATGCCTGTCTGCTGTTATATTTATTATCTATCTATCGATCTATCTATCTATCGATCTATCTCTCTATCTATCTATCTATAATCTATCTACCTATCTATCTATCTATATATCTATCTAGCTAGCTAGCTAGCTATCTATCTATCTATCTATCTATATCTATCATCTATCTATCTATCATCTATCTGTCTGTCTGTCTGTCTGTCTTGTCTTTCTTGTCTATCTATGTCTGTCTGTCTATCTATTATATTTATAATCTGTCTGTCTGTCTGTCCTATTTATTTATCTATCTTATCTATCTCTCTGTCTGTCCCTGTCCTGCTGTCTTTCTATCTATTATTTATAAGCTGTCCTTGTCTGTCTGTCTCTATATTTTTATCTATCTATCTATCCTATGTATATATCTATCTATCTATCTATTTATCATTCTAGCTGTCTGGTCTGTCCGGTCTGTCTGTCTTCTGTCATATTATTACTATCTATTATATTTAATAATCCGGCTGTCTGTCTGTCTATTATATTTATAATCTATCTATCTATTATCTGTCTGTCTGTCTGTCTGTCTGTCTTTCTTTTTTTCTTTCTGTCTGTCTGTCTGTCTGTCGTCTGTCTATCTATTCCTCTATTTATTAATTTATAATCTGTCTGCTGTCCTGTCTATCTATCGTCTGTCTGTCCTGTCCTATCTATCTATCGTCTGTCTGTCCTGTCCATCTATCTATCTATCTATTTCCTGTCTGTCCTGTCTGTCTATCTATTATAGTTATAATCTGTCTGTCTGTCTGTGTCTGTCTCTTAGATTTATTACTATCTATCTATCTATCTTTTATTATCTATCTATCTATCTATCTGTCTGTCTTATCTTTATTTTATAATCATGTCTGTCTGTCTTGTCCGGTCTATTATATTTATTATCGATCTATCTATCTATCTATCTATCTTCTTCTACTATCTATCTGTCTGTCTGTCTGTCTATCTATACTATCTATCTATCTGCTATCTAATCTACTATCTTCTTCTCTGTCTGTCTGTCTGTCATATTTATTATCTATCTATTATATTTATAATCTGTCTGTCTGTCCTGTACTTGATATAAGTTTAACTGTAGTGTTATTTGATATTGCTTTTAAAGTGAATATATTTTTAATTACATTAAAACAATTATTTCTCTACATTAAAAAAATTATGTCTCTCTGTCTGTCTGTCTCTATTTATCTGTCTGTCTGTCTCTCTATTACAAATTATTATTGCTATTATTTTTATTTGTGAACTGTGCAGTCAGTGTAGTTTTGTAAAATGAATGCATGTTGCATCTCAGATCCCTGTCTGCTAGATAAGACCGTGTTGTTGAGCAATGCTGATGTGTTGGTCATGAGTAAGTGTAGAAAATGCTGGGATGTGAGCTGGTGAGAAACCACACAGAGCTCTCAAATTCCTCTGGTCTCTCTGTAATTGCAGCATAGACGCTTATGAAAGCTGCCAAACTGCATTCAGCCACACAAAAGAACACTCACAGAAAGACATCTGCATTTAGATACTTCTCTTCTCTCATCTCTTCTCTCAAAAAATACAGTGTGTGAGTGTATACAACAGTGGAGTATGGTTATGAAGGAATGGTCTATCTAATGCTACCTGTCCTGTCTTTGCTATCTATCTATCTGTATTAAGGAATGGTATTTCAAACAGAATGGTATTTTTCCAAATTTTTGATCTCAAGCGTCGGTCATGTGACAGAATGAAAACTAAAATTGACAATTTAGTCAAAATCATAACTTTTCAATACACCTTTTTGTGAAAAAGATTAATCGGAATGTATAATTTATTGGAATTTATATGTTGTGAGTCCAATTGATGTTTGCTGTGTATCATATTTTGAAAACCACAAAGCCATAAATAGGAGCATAATTGCAGAGTGTGTAATTCACGCATGGAGCCATAAACAAGCATTATGATTAAAAATATTTTTATAACATCATGCTTTTTATGTAAGAATATGTGGGAATGAATTAATATCTATACAGTATATATATATATGTAATCAGTTAAATATTTATAGCCTAAATGTAAGATCAAAGCAAAAAAGTTTGAAATATGTATTTAGTAATTTTATTGACAACATCTTACAAAATATCTAATGCACAGATATATGTTTCTATTTGTTAAGTGCTATTTGATCTATTTGTTAAGTGTCTGCTGTTTATCTTATTTTGACTATGTACACTTTGTGTCAGCTTTGCAATCTTGTAAATTTACTGTCTCATAGAAAACAAAAAGTAATGATCTATAGTTTATAAATGGTACCTGTGGAAGTCCTGTGTATGTTAATGGTGGAGTTGAGTTCGGGGCTGCCCTGGTCCAGGTAAATAATGGACTCTATGGGTAGCGGTCCGGTACATTCTGCCCCATTAAAGGTGAAGTACCAGCGCTGACAGCAGGCCGTCTTACACTTGAGCCTGAGAGAACCACTGAAGAGCACACGCAGAGCGCTGTCTGAACGCTGCTTGGTGAACGTGCACTCCTGTGAAAGAAAAATCAAGACGCCTTCCACTGTTATATCACTGAATGAATGAATGATCATATTTAACTGCAAGAAAACCTATGTAAGTTTATTGTGTGTGTTTTAGACTAATTTGCTTTGGCAACTATGTGTTTATCACTTCTGGTTCCATTGTCCTTAAAGGGATACTCACCCCAAAATGAAAATTTTGTCATTAATCACTTACCCCCATGTCGTTCCCACCCGTAAAGCTTGTTCGTCTTCGGACCACAATTTAAGATATTTTGTATGAAAACCGGGAGGCTTGTGACTGTCTGATTACGAGTATTATAAAATGTAATATAATCCAATTACAAAATACTTAATTTTTGGAATTTGATTACATAATCCAGATAACATGTAATCAGTTACTACCCAGCACTGTTTACCGCCTTGACTCTACAGCTGCTTTTAACATTCCTATATGGATGTAACGATTAACCGTGAGCCGGTTGAAAATCGATTCAAATATGTGACGATTCAAATCGGTTGAGATGCTAAACAAATCGCGATTCAATTAGGTGTAGGAATTTATATGAATGTATGTTTGAGGGGAACTTACTGTCTTTAGAAAAGTTTTGATGGTATTTTTTCTTTTCATCTTACCACTGTATAATGCATATTAAAGTTCATAAATTCAGCGCTGCTTTGTTTACAGCTGAAACCAAGAAACGCTTTAAGCGCCACCTGCTAGCAGAGAGTGAATCTGCATCTCATTCAACTCCTCTGCTGTTTGTTTCATGCAGATATTTTTATTTATAATTTCACAAAACTGAAGTCAAACCATTATATTTTTACTTCAAATTTCGAAATTATACAATCTAATTTAGATTAAAACTGCTCATGTTGCATGTATGCAGCATCTTTGTTTGGATCAAGATTAAAATGCAGTGGTTGCCTCTAATTTTAAAAGGAAAGAGCACAGGCAAAGTCTTAGTTTGTTTATATGAAGAGATGTCTTTTATTTGTGTTATTTATTTGATTTGGGGCTTGTTTTAATTTCAATTTAGTTTTGTTATTTACATTTACATTATATTTAAATTTTGTCATTTAGCAGACACTTTTATCCAAAGCGATTTACAAATGAGGACAATAGAAGCAATCAAAACCAACAAAAGAGCAATAATATACAAGTGCTGCTATTAGTATATTATTATAGTGTTATATTTCAATTTCACAAAGAAATGTGCAGCATTTTGTCCAAGCAATAATAAAAGGACACATTTAATTTATAATTTGTCTTAAATCTTGTTTTGTAAAAAAAAAAAAAATCGTGAATCGAATCGAATCGTGAAATAAACATCGTGAATCAAATCGAATCGTGAGTTGAGCGAATCGTTACATCCGTCACTAGTAAGGTTTTTGGGACTTGTATGTGTTCTTTTGCGGTTCCATCAGCCAATCAGTGTTGTCATGATGTCATTTCCTGCAGCTCCAGAGTGATTAGTTACATGCCATTATGGCTTAAGTGATTGGTTCAAAACTTGGCAGATTTTATACTGTGTATTTCCATAACATTATCTCATAACTATTTTACATCTTGGCGAATTAGTGGATAATTTGTATAAATTCTCATTTGTACATTTACGTATGATCTGCTTACGTCCCACTGAAGGTTAGGTTTAGGAGCGTCATTGCTTCCTTTATTCTAAAAATCATACATTTTTTATCAATTCACATTGTACGAATGCATATGAAATCGCTGTGAAATTAGGTTGGAATAGCTCTTGCATTACGGATATAATACTTACGGCTGTTTTGCCCAGATCAATGCCGTAGTTTAAAGAATTCCAGGCGCACTGTTTGAAGTTGGGTTTCCAGGGATCCTCAAACCTCTCAGTCACACACGCTCCCTTCTCGCCCTTAAGTCCGTCTCTTCCAGGGATTCCTGGTGTGCCTGGAATGCCATTTATCCCCGGGTTCCCATCCCTGCCCTGTGCTCCAGGTACTCCCTGCATGCACGTCTGGTACTAATGACAAAAACATGAAGCACAGAGGCATGAAACCATTTCAGTACTTTGCCGAGGTTTTGTGCCCCGTTCACCATGATGCACAGACCGCTGTGGGTGGGAAAGTACTATGACCCTGTTCTTTGAGACGGACACGTTTGTGCCAAAACAGCGAAAAACAAAGAAAACATAAAATTGGAAGGAGAACTGGTGTAAAATCCCCTGACCACAGTCACAGTCTGTTCACTTCAGACAAGCTCTGACACAAGACAAAGAAAAAACAGTATTACAGAAATTCTGACAGAAGGAACTTTTTGGGTTTAATTAAACATACTGTATATATAAAAATTAAATAATACTAAAATGATGTAATATATGTAATTACATATACATAGTTCAATGAATGTAATATATAATATCTATATATAGTAATACAATGTTTTAAAATACTATAACAATTATACACAAATTCTTACAGGGTATATGATGCTTTTTTTAAAGATCATTATTTTGTGTATTTGGTATAACAGAATACTGTCTATTATTTTTCAAATACTGTACATTATTGTAGGTCTTCTATGCCCCGCTTCTCTCAAACGCTTAGTTTTCAACAAAGTCCCCTCCTTTGTCAAGCGCAGTCTGCTCTGATTGGTCAGCTGACCCGGTGCATTGTGATTGGTCGAACACCGCAAGCACTCGTCGTAAATGTAACGCCCCATACCATAATCGCAGCTTCAGCTTTCAAAATAAATATCAAGACAGAGCCCGAAAGGGGAACAGAGTCTCGTTACAGACTCAGTGATGAAGCTGGTATGTGTTTGCATTACACAAGCCATGGTTAAGACAGCTGCCTCCACTGTGACCCTGTCTCTCTCTCACTCTCTCACTCTCTCTCCTCTCCTCGCTCGGACACACACATCACACACACAACACACACACACACACACACCGTGCGCAAAACCGCATTTGAACAGTCAATCGCAAATACTTAAACTAATAACAAACCAGTAGCTGCTGCAGCACCAGCTTGTCATAGCAAAGTCAGAATTACCTCCTCTCCTAGGTTCACGAAACGGTCGTCCATAAAATGCATTGCTGTTCTGTTGTAAGTAATATTAAATATTTCTAAATGCATCTACTTCCGGAAGACCAAATAAAGTGCTTTTGCTTTCAGCTAGAAACACACAGTGTCTCCCTGACATGCTGCTTCATCACTAACTGCGGTTACTGAAACCATGTCTTTTTTCTTTGCGTGCACATTTGGGCTGCATTTTGCTAATATTTCCACATAGTGAGGTATATATGTGGGGGCGTGTTAGAACGACTGTTTTAGGGGGGCGTGGCAGGTCTTAACTTTGATAAAGAATAATCTCTTTGGTTTTGAGACTTTAGTCTTTGCAACTTTACAGGTTTTCTTTATGCACCAAGAGCTTGTAACATCTCCAAAGAGAAAGGAAAATTTGAAAATCGCATCATATGACCCCTTTAATTGACTTTTCATGCCCCTTTTTGGTGTTTTCAGTCGGAGTAAATGGTAAATCCAACCATACGTCTGTGGTGTTTCCAATAATGACAGTTTTCTCTCTGTTTCCTTGCGGTGGTTTTACAGACCAAGCCCATCCCTCACAGGTTTTATGAATCATAACCTATTTGTGTGAACATCAGCCAGGCATAAAAACCACAATGAGTCCAAGTGCTGTGGTTTGTTTGCATGCGCTGATAAAAATGTGGAAAGTACAGTTCTGTGTTTACGTAGATATTAGCTACTCAATTGTGGTTGAAAAATGAAAGTCAGCCAACCAAAAGCATCTCAAAGTGCACCAATATTAGGTAGCTGCTAAGTCAGAGCTGCCAAAGAAACGTACCAAGTGGAAAAGGCCATCTTGATCGCACATGGCCAGTGTCTTATTTTTTTATGCTTAATTAAATCGACTATTGATGTTTACGACTATTTTTCGATTAAGTTACATGTGTGCATCAGCTGTTGCATCGTTTAAAATTCCAATATGACACACACCTCTGTTCGAATCCATTACAAAAGCTCAAACGCACTGCGAATCGATACAACTGATAATATTAAAAAGATCCGAATTCGTTCGCGATTCGGACATCACTTGCAAGCCATTGTTTAACACACATGGACGAGTGGTGGTTCACGGGATTTGATATATATCTGGTTTCTTGTCTTCTGGTGTCCTTTGCTGTCTGGGGGGGCCCTTTGTTTTTCTGCGTAACTGTGGCTCCCAATTTGCCGTAAAGTAGGAATTATAAACCGTTGCTTTTAAGTCGAGTAGGCGGGAACGTCTGTTTCGCTCGTTGCCGTGTGGCATATGAGATGAATTTCAATAGATGCGATGAGTGTACATGTGTCGCTGTATAGGGTCTCGCCAGGTGACTTGTCCCAGTAGGGCTGACTTTCTAGGTGAGGACCCACGGGCTCTTGGCGGACTGATTGTGGAGAACTCTTCTGTGTCGTGCACGGTAACAAGGCCGGTGAACAAAGGGAGGCGGTTGGTGTTGAGGGAAGAGCGAAAGGCCAGGGTGGGGGAAGGGGCGGGAAAAGGAAGTCAGGGGACAATATGCGGGACGGGGGAAAATAAAAGAAAGCATAAAGAACCGAAATTCCGGTCTCTAGGATCCGTAACGGGGGGTGGTAATTGGGGGAAAAATTCCCCGGGTGGACGTATACGTGGGACTAGGGGTGAGGGGTGGAGGTGTTGTGGTCGGGGGTGGTGTAGGGCGGTGGAAATCGGAACACGGCTGGGTGGCGGTTTAATAAAAAAGGGATAGTTTGGCAAATATAAAGCCATGTCACAGCAATAAGCCTCAGGCTGAAGGAAATGCAAAGTCACGTCTGTACAGTAGAACGCAGAAAAAATACTCTTCAGCAATAAAAAAAAAACAAAAATGTTAGTTTGACTTGTGTATTGTGCTTATTAGTGCGGTTTGAATTGGATCACTGAGGTCCGCAGCAAATAAATGGGAGTAATACATAAAGGTTTGTTTATTTACAGATGGATTCTTGCAGCTTTGAGTCATATTGCGGTGCGTTGCGTATAAACATTCACTTGTATTCAGAACTAAGTTACCAGCTTTACACTCTTAAAAATATAGGTGCTTCACGATGCCATAGAAGAAACTTTTTTGTCTAAATGGTTCCATATAGAACCTTTAACATCTGAAGAACTTTCTGTTTCACAAAAGCTTCTTTGGGGTGAAAGAAGGTTCTTCAGATTATAAAAAGGTAAGAGAGAGATGGTTCTTTTAAGAACCTTTGACTGAATGTTTTTTTTGTGGAACCAAAAATGGTTCTTCTTGAAGAACCTTTTGAAGCACCTTTATTTTTAAGAGTGTACTCCAGATTTCTCGCAACATGGGGACAAGAGAGCTTTCAATCAATAAATGGGTAACTGGCGTTACTTACTTGAAAAAGTAACTCAGATATTCTCTTGTAAATGAAAAAGTAATGAGTTACTTTATTAGTTACTTGAAAAAAGTAATCTGATTACGTAACTCGCGTTACTTGTAACGCGTTACCCCAACATTGCAGATGAGTACTTTCTCCTTAAAAAAATCAGCCTAAAAATCCTAAGCACGTTTTATAAATGGTTAGAATTGGGGACATTAAAATATTATCAGCTGGTTTGATGCCTCTGCTGTAGGTCTGACTTGATTGCTTTGTCACATGTAAAAGTTTAACACGTAAATCTTAATTACCTTGTCAGTAAACTCCGCGTCTCTTTGCCGGGTGGTCCTTTCTTTGACTTTTTCCGTGACACAGAATGACAAAGTTATCCAAAAGCAAATGAATAGCGGAGTCTGTTTCGTGCCCATCATTGATGACCTGCAGCGGTTCACAGCGCCTGCTCCGATCGATCAGCTGCTGCCGACTAATAGCTGTGTCCTCCGCAGACGCTCGCGGCTCCGCTGTGGTCCTGCAGGGGGCCAAAGACGGATCTCCGCACAGCTATCACTGGAGACAGATGTGCATGCTGTAATATCGAGGATCGGAACCTGAACTATAAATGAAAATCTGCCCCAATAACCTCTGAAACGCTGTTTTATACAGATCTTCATCCACTAATCACAAACGACTGTGATTGGTCCTTCCACAACAGCGATGAGAAAAGTAAAGGCATTACACCTGAAACAGTACAGCTGATAAACACAACAGTGTCAGTTCACCAGTTCAAATGTGACATACTGTATGTGAATGCATTTTCTTAGACATTTAAAATGTTTTAAAAATATAGGTATTTAAACATTTAAAATATATTTTCAAAAATATACAAAAAAAGGCCAAAAAACATATTTGCTAAAATATGCTTCAAAATATATTTACGGAAATATATTTTGAAACATATTTTAACAAATTGAGTTTTTTGGCCATTTTTTAAAGTATGTTTTAAATGTATAAATATATTTTCAAAACTATGGAAAAATGGTCAAAATATATTGGCAGAAAATATATTTATGCTAATATATTTTGAAACATATTTTAGCAAATAGAGTTTTTTTGGCCATTTTTAAAAAATATATATTTTAAGTATATTTTAAATGTATACATATGTTTTCAAAACTATGCAAAAATGGTCAAAAAAATATTGGCAGAAAACATATTTATGCTAATATATTTTGAAACATATTTGAGCAAATATATATTTTTTGGCCATTTTTTGTATATTCTGAAATATTTTAGAAAATGTATTATGCGTCTTGTATGGGTAGTTCCAACCACTTTGTCCTCAATGCTCTTTTGAGATTGTGCATTCGGAATAATGTAATTTATTTTCATTTAAAATCTTTTGTTCCTTTTATTTCCTTCCTATTTTGTTCTTCATTTGTAAATCTAAAGATGTTACAATTTTAAGATATAGCCCAACCTGTACCAACCTGATTCGAGCTGTTAAAAGGGCCTTTGGGCTCTCAGGGTTAAAGAAAAGACTTCTGGAACTCTTGCGGAAGTTATTTCAGATTTTTAACGACTTTTCAATGACAGTCTATAGTTATATAAACTGAAAACATGTGTTTCTGAACAAGCGGTCTATTCATTCTGTGCGAGGCCATGTGTTTCTTTTACCTCTCTTGACCCGGAGGCACCACAGAGACGGCGCCTGCAGCTCATGTATTTCCCTGTCAACATCCCCCAACCCTGCCTCCACGCCACATATGAACACACTGACATTGGCCATATTCATAATGTTATCTGAGGAAATAGCAAGCATTTGACTCACAGGGAATACTGTCTCAATTCAGTCACTTAAGGTGCGGTTACATTAACGAAATACAACTGGTCACTATGTCAGGTTTTCAGTTATTTTAATAATTTCACTAGTTATTGTTAATTACAGTGTTGCTATTGTTAACTAAAACTATTAAAAACATTTCCGTTCATTAAAATAAAGCTGCAATAAAATAAAATATAAATATAAGATGAAACACCTAAACTTGAAAAATTACAAATGATGCCGTAGCAAACGGAAGTAAAATAAGTTACAGCATTATAAATATATATACTGTATATATATAAGAACCTACACAAATAGATAATAGTACGTACATAATACATAATTTTAAAACACAAAAACTAGCAAAAATGAAAAAATAACAAACACACAAGATAATTAAAACAAATCAAATAAAAATTAACACTGATAATAAAAACTAAAAAAAAACAAACCACCCCCCCCCCCCCACCCCCCCCCCCCCCCCCCCCAAAAAAAAAAAAAAAAAAATTATTAATTAAAAAAAAAACTCAAAAATATTAATAATCATATATAAATATTACTAAAATAAAACAGGTTATTATTACCTATCATTATTAATATGATATTTTCATATTGTTTGTCTTGTCAACCATGTATAAATATACATTTGTCCCCAAAATATATTTATTTAGGTATTAAAGTATTAAAGTATAGTATATATATATGAGCAAAAATATTTTCTATTAGTATGTCTTATTTCTGTTTTTATTTATGGTAGCAGAGAATTTAACCAATTTAAATGACTTACAAGATCTATATCTTCATGAGCAATAAAAAAAGAACCAGTAGATGGCAGAAATGCTTTGTTACAAAACTTCTCCTGTTCAAAAGTGGCACATAAGTCCTTGCACACGGCTTGTAAAGGGCGTTTGCAATGTGATAATTCTCAGCAAATCTCATAAGAAATCGAAAGTTAGTAGAAGCAAAGGTCAGTAAACCTGTAAAGTCAATATACTTCATATAGGACATTTTTCTTTTGTTAATGGCGTTTGTTATTAAGACAAGCATCCTCATTGATTACTTGATGGATTTGACCAACTTTGAACTTTGGTGCGTCACTCATAGAGATTTAGGAGTCGACTCTTTTGATTTGGGACAGATATCAACCAGCCAGAACAGCCTAGCATAGTGGTGTCGTCATATGGACTGGCAAACGCTGCTCATATACTGAACAAAATTATACGAATTATAATTTGGTCCGTGATTTTCTTCAGAAAGCATAAAAATCTAAAGCACACTGCACATAATCTGTCAGCACACATCGTGTGGTGTGTCCATGTGTCCAAACCGCTTCTGTCCACTCAGTGACTCACAATAGAGTGGGAAGCCGTTGATTAAGAAAAGTAAGGCAGCCTTGTAATATTGTTCCTATGCAACAGGCAGAGACCAGCTACTCAGTTTGCATTTAAATCAGAGTTGCCCGTTTCAGACAGCTTGTTAGTCCCATTACAAGCAAGCACTGCCACGCTCTCGCGTCAGTCTGCTTCATTCAAAGTGGCTTTGTTTGTTAAATTCAAAGCACAATACGCATAATTAAACAAGAAAGGAAAGCAAAATAACATTAGTGCTTTTATTACCAACAAGGAGAGGTGTAAAGTCTATCACCAGAGCAAAGTTTGTTTATTTGAGTAAATAGAATTACTGGGAAAAGAAATTAGAGGTATTTAAATACGAAAAAGCTCCTGGTGGTCTATTGTTTTTTTGTTTTGTTTTTAATTAATACGACCGATGCACTTATATAGAGTTCACTAGTCTCCATACTCCTGCTGAGAATAAACCCTTTCTAATTATTCGGAACTTCTCTTAGTTGTGTTTTCTTTGTAGAGGCCCTGGGGTAAATTGATAGTTGTTTGTTGAAAATGCCATTTTATGCTGTTAAAGCAGTCGTACTTTGTTTTGCTCTGTGCAAAAAACATAGAAAACAAGTGATTTTGAAATAGTATTGATACATTTGAGCATATGAATATGGTGTTTGGCCATGCAAACATTGACAGAGCATTGCTATTTGCTTGCTAAAGCTGCTAAAGTGTTCTGAGCATTTTAGTGCATTGCTTTATGGTTGCTAGGGTGGTCTGGGTGGCTGCTAGGTTGTAAAATGATCACCCTCTGAATCTCTATTATATTTTGTTCTCTAGATATGAATCAAGTCCCTCCTTCAGTGTAAATCTGTGGGATTTTTTAACTACTAGATGAAAATCATGAATCCAGTCACTTGCACACCTCTCTTCAGCTGCTCACATGATTTGAGGTTCCATTCATTTTGTAGCAAAAACGGTGCAGGTTACACCCTGAAGTTTTGTACTTACTGTTAGTTCAAATCCCCAAAAGTAAAAGCTATACTTGCTTTCCACACAAATTTTCCACATAAATAAAAAATAACCCATCACATTTCTTTTTCAGTACATTTGTGTGCAAGCCCTGTTATATTCAGTGTTACAGGGTTGAAATAAATGTACATGTTTACTGTGAATGATACTGAGCCCCTGAACATTGAAATGCATGTCAGTCATGAAGCGGAGCAGAGCCATGCTGTTCTGGCAGAAGCAGAGCTGGTTTCTTTGGAAAATGTAACATAAGAATATGTCCTTTTTTAAATGCTGGATGGGAGATTAATATCACAAGGACAAGATCTTTAACATTTGAACACTGCATTTGCTTTTGTCTTGCGGGCATACATAAAGTCCAGTAAATATATACACTATGCACTGCTTCACATCCTCCCGATTTCCTCAGATGAAGCATGACAGCTGTCTCTGCTGCAGGTATATGTGTATAGCTGGCAAACATATTTAACTAAAATAGATCTGTTTGCCAGTCGAAGACCATATAAAAATGCCTTGAATTGCACAACACTGTTGTTGATTGCTGTGATCCTTCATATTTTGTCACTTTTTCAAATCATCCTTAAAAAAATTGTTGGTAAAAAAAAAAAAATTTTTCTGAAAAACTTGCTCACCAATGGATCCTCTGCATGAATGGGTGCCGTCAGAATGAGAGTCCAAATAGCTGATAAAAACATCACAATAATCCACACCACTCCAGTCCATCAGTTAACATCTTGTGAAGTGAAAAGCTGCATGTTTGTAAGAAACAAATCCATAATAAAGGTATTTTAATTTCTGGCCAAAATATGAGCCCATAATCTATAATAACGCTTCCTCCAGTGATAAAGCCCATCTCGTGTAGTCCTCTCACATCACATATATTTGTTTAGAATGGTTTTGGACTGTTTTCACTTGTAAACGGTGCTTGATCTGTGCAGATTTCTCTCCTGATTCAGACGAGACGACTTTTTCAATGGAAAAAGTAATATTATGGATTATGGACTTTAATTTGAGGTTAGAAACATCTTAATGATTAGTTTTACAAACATGCAGTCAAAGTTTAACTTCACAAGATGTTAACTGATGGACTGGAGTGGTGTGGATGTTTTTATCAGCTGTTTGGACTCTCATTCTGACGGCACCCATTCACTGCAGAGGATCCACTGGTGAGCAAGTGATGTAATACTTATTTTTCTCCAAATCTTATGAAGAAACAAACTCATCTACGTCTTGGATGGCCTGATGGTTTTAATCAAATTTTTGGGTGAACTATTCCTTTAAATTATCTTTAATTTCTGTTGATCTTTTTTTCTTAATCACATTCTCTGAGATTAGTTTTTTTCTCTATTGAATTTGATTTTGTCCAAAAGAAACCTATACAACTACAGGTATGTTCATCTTTCGGTTTATTTGGAAAGTCACAGATAGTTCTCTCAGTAGCTTTGGAAAGTGTTCTGGAGTGATTCCAGTCTTGGCACAAATGACTGAGGATTGGCAGGGCAATGGCAAAACTTCAGAATTCAGCAGTGGAAAAGTCAAGCTATAGTTTGAACAGAACCGTGAGATAAGCCTTTTGTCATAGACCTTCTAAAACTTTTCCAAATCTGCTGCATTGGAACTTTTTGCGTTTGTTCCTCTGCAGAGGCATTCCCGTCCCTGACAGGTGCTTGTTGAGCAATAATCAGATCAGATGATGATTGTATTAGCTCAGAGAGTGCGCCATCTTGGCACATACCCTGCATATTATACAAATTGTACAAATTATACAAGTTATACAAGATTGTACAAGCTGCTACATAAGGGGTTTATGATGACTTGCTTTAATTAGCCACTTACTGTCAGCATAATGTAGCAGTTTAAGTTTTCAAAGCACACAGCGGTTTTTAAGATAATATAAGCATTTCCAACTTTTTTGGGCCACTCTCAACACTTTCACCAGTCAGCTGTTAATCCGGAAACGCGGAGTGTGAACGGGAAGCTCAACTCCCATAGGAATTAATTGAAAATGCTCGCTTGCCAGTGGAACAATACGGTTATCGTTGCTCTGTTAAATTTCTCGAGTGACAATCCAGTCATTCCAATAGGATTCCACGAGATCTGGAGTTTTACATGAGGGCAAAAAAGTTCCCAATGCAGATTTTGCTCATTTTCAAATTGGTCTCGTGAATTCAGCGCTCTGACCAACAGAAAGCTGCTTGGTTTTCAAAGTGACTTCTGTGTAACCTGTGCTTCACTATTGACAACAGACAATGGACCTTTTGTGCCCATAAGGAATTGTGCTAATGTGACCACAGTTCAATACATTTAATATTTTGAGTAACTTACATTTTATACAGTTTAGTTTTTCTCTGCTATAGAAAGTACTCATAAAGAAGCCAAAGTTTCTTTGCGTGTCACCAAGCAATGCACTAGAAAAGTGAGTATTTACACACAGGCGTGTGTATGATGTATGACGATGTAACGAGCCAGTTAACGACTATAGCTCATGTTCATTTAGAAATTGAACTAGCATTTTGCGCTGTTTTTCTCAAGACCTTAGTACTTTGTCTCACATCTGTCTTCCAAATGTTTTTGTTCGGAATATAAACTGTTGTTATGAATATTTTCACACCAAATGAAGAAATAATTCATTAAAATTTGCTGAAAATTGTATGCACCCTCATATGGAAGCAAAATAATGCCATATGTCTTTGAAACAAAAAAAAGCATGTTGAATAGTACCAACTGAAAACATAATGCATTGCATTAACAGTGCTTGCATTTAAATGCCTTGTATTTCCAGGGCTTGCATTTTTAGGTCCTGAAATTGAACATAGTTGTTTATTTAAGCTGTTAATATTTCAATTCAAAATATTTCACACATATTTTCATAATTAAAAATGCAATAATTCATATTCCCCTTCCAGAATTCACTTCCAAAATATTCAGTCTGTTTAAAAATAAGTAAGTTTCGACAGCAATTTTGTCCATTTTATTTCCCTTTTCAAATTCGCTTCCACAAATTCAGTGGTTAGAATTCAACAGAAAATTCGGCATTGCACATCCGGGAGCTGCAGGAATAGCAATAGAGCACCGATGCATGATCTCCAGCTGCTGTCAGTCGCTCACCAGCAGTTGGTGCAAGCGGCTGTTGATGAAGACCAAAGAAACAGGTGGATCAAGTCATTCATTCACAAAAACAGATCTGCAGAAATGGAGCAAGCGCTAAATAGAGGTTTTGATTATCGGGGCCAGTATAAACACGTGGAAAATCTGATTGTGTGTATGTTTAATTCAACATATTCGCTGTTTCCCATAGCCTACATGTAAGCAGCTTTCACTACCACAAAGGAGATTATAATGCTGTTTTACCCAACACTGAAGTACAGAACTAACATTACATCTAAGGAAGACATATATTGCTTTCGGTTGCTTAGTTTCCGTAACTTTGTATCATGGCTTGTGTGACGCTGTGCTGTAATACTGCGGTTCCCCCTCATACGTCACACTCCAGGATTCCCCAACAACGTGTAACGCACCTCAGTGAACTAATACATTGATATAGACCTCAGATTTTCCAGAATACATTTTATTTATGAATTATGGCGAACTACACTGAACAAAATTATAAACGCAACACTTTTGTTTTTGTCCCCATTTGTAATGAGTTGAACTCAAAGATCTAAGATTTTTTTTCTATGTACACAAAAGGCCTATTTCTCGCAAATATTTTTTCACAAATCTGTCTAAATCTGTGTTACTTCACTTCTCCTTTGCCGAGATAATCCACCCACCTTACAGGTGTGGCATATCAAGATGCTGATTTAGACAGCATGATTATTGCACAGGTGTGCCTTAGCTGGCCACAATAAAAGGCCACTCTAAAATGTGCAGTTTTATCACACAGCACAATGCCACAGATGTCGCAAGTTTTGAGGGAGCGTGCAATTGGCATGCTGACTGCAGGAATGTCCACCAGAGCTGTTGCCTGTGAATTGAATGTTAATTTTTCTACCATAAGCCGTCTCCAAAGGTGTTTTAGAGAATTTGGCAGTACATTCAACCGGTCTCACAACCGCAGACCATGTGTAACCACACCAGCCCAGGACCTCCACATCCAGCCTCTTCACCTCCAAGATCGTCTGAGACAAGCCACCCAGAGAGCTGCTGAAACAATCGGTTTGCATAACCAAATAATTTCTGCACAAACTGTCAGAAACCGCTCAGGGAAGCTCATCTGAATGCTCGTCGTCCTCATCGGGTCTCGATCTGGCTGTAGTTCGTCGTCGTAACCGACTTGAGTTGGCAAATGCTCACATTCTATGGCGTCTGGCACTTTGGAGAAGGTGTTCTCTTCACGGATGAATCCCAATTTTCACTGTACAGGGCAGATGGCAGAAAGCGTGTATGGCATCGTGTGGGTGAGAGGTTTGCTGATGTCAACATTGTGGATCAAGTGACCCATGGTGGCGGTGGGATTATGGTATGGCCAGGTGTATGTTATGAACAACGAACACAGGTGCATTTTATTGAATGCACAGAGATACCGTGACGAAATCCTGAGGCCCATTGTTGTGCCATTCATCCACGACCATCACGGAAGGCTCATTTGAAGTTAGGCAGGAGCAGTGTGATAGGGTAAGCACGAGCCGGCCATGTTTGCCTGGAGGATCTTTACAGCACACACACCCTGGAAGCTTAGATAAACACAGGTCAAAACGGGCACTGTGGTCTTGCACTTGGGCCAGTGCTAGCGTCACGTGGCAGGAAATGGACAGGACATAGCTCCACAGCTGCGTATATGACGCCAAGAAAGCGTGAAAGCTCTATAGGCGATGCTCTGAAAACATTCGTCATGGGTACCACTTCCGGTGAGTAATGCTGGCACATTGTCAAGAACATACAAGACGCTAATACGACATCGTGTTCCAGTTCCTGCCAATATCCAGCAACTTCCCACAGCCATTGAAGAGGAGTGGACCAACATTTCCACAGGCCACAATCAACAACCTGATCAACTCTATGCGAAGGAGATGTGTTTGCACTGTGTGAGGCAAATGGTGGTCACACCAGATACTGACTGGTTTTCGGACCCCCCCGGACCCCCCAATACAGTAAAACTGCACATTTTAGAGTGGCCTTTTATTGTGGCCAGCCTAAGGCACACCTGTGCAATAATCATGCTGTCTAATCAGCATCTTGATATGCCACACCTGTGAGGTGGATGGATTATCTCGGCAAAGGAGAAGTGCTCACTAAGACAGATTTAGACAGATTTGTGAACAATATTTGAGAGAAATAGGCCTTTTGTGTACATAGAAAAAGTCTTATATCTTTGAGTTCAGTTCATGAAAAATAGGGGCAAAAACAAAAGGGTTGCGTTTATAATTTTGTTCAGTATAGTGGACGGCAAGCAAATGAGGTCAGAAGAACGCAACGCACTACATTTTCTTTATAATTGCTTTCCCTTTACCACTGATCTATAGAGTCGACAGTCCTACAAAGTTATCAATACCACGATTCGTTTTAACAATATGCAACCACTTTATATTGTAATAAAATTGGAGTTCAAAACCGCCTAGGTTTTACCGAATTTTCTGTCGAATTTTAACCACTGAATTTGTGGAAGCGAATTTGGAAAGTGAAATAAAATTGACTGAAATTTGCCTGTCGAATATTATACATCGTATTTTTAAACAGATTTAATATTTTGGTAGTGAATTCTGGAAGGTGAATACGAATTACTGAATTTGTGTGAAATATTTTTAATTGAAATATTCACAGCTTAAATAAACAACTACGTCAAATTTCAGGACCTAAAAATGCAAACCCTGGAAACACAAGGCATTATAATGCAATGGTTTTTGCAGTTAGTGCTATTCCAGCTTTTTTTGTTTCAAAAACATATGGCATTATTTTGCTTCCATACCCTCAGGCCATCCAAGATGAGTTTGTTTCATCATGGGAACAGATTTGGAGAAACTTGCACTTGCTCACCGATGGATCCTTTTGCAGTGAATGGGTGCCATCAGAATGAGAGTCCAAACAGCTGATAAAAACATCACAATAATCCACAAGAAATCCACTAGAGCCCATGTACACTCTTCAAAAATGGCGCTTTCATTCTCTTGATAAACTAAAGTTTACAATACTGTTTGTGAATGTTTGTAGTTTTGGGAAAGAATGAATTGTTCAACTGTTGGTAACGATGGAACTTGCAATTATAGTTTGCTCACTATGCTTTTACGAAACACACTCCAGAGTGATCCCAAGTGATAGAAAACACTGATGCTCTGATCTTCAATAAACTCGACCCTGGAGGTGGAGTGGAGTATAAGTGGTTATGAACGAATGAATGAAACGCATTTGTCCGTGTTTCACTCCATCTCGAATCGTGCTCGCAGAAAGCACTTGAGAAACAGTGTCTCTTCCGTGGCTCGGTACACTTTCAACTCGTTTTTTAGTCTCGAGCAAGGCATTCACATTACATGATTTGACTGATTTTTACGTAGAAAGGGCGACAGCGCACTGCATTAAAAGAAATGATCATTCATATTTTCATAACCACTGGCCAAATTAAAAAACTAAACTAAAATGAAATCATCTTTGAGAGCAAGGGGGCCCCCTGGTGTTTAGAGGGCCCTACACAGCTTGCGTATTTTGCGTATAGGGAGGATCGGCTCTGGTTTCATTTGAGTTTCACATTTTTCACATGTGATTGCACATGTGAAGTTAATGTGGTTTACAAGTCATCTGAAGTCATAGGATAGTAGTGTGACAAACGGAACAAAGACTTAATTTGCTGAAAATCTACTGCTCTACAGTACATCACTTTTATGTTCCATGTTAGAAAGAAAATGAGATTTTGTTCATTTATGTGTTGATATTATTGCATATTTAGACATTCATCTGCTGAATGCAGCATGTCTGTGATACATTGGACTCAGCTAATTAGTGCTGTGCAATTCATTATGTAACATGTTAATGTAATTTTTTTGTGTTTAAATTCCCTATATAGTACGTTCATTAGTGTTTGTACTGTTTAATTTATCTGTCATTATTGGTTGCTGTTTCTCATCAGACATATTCCCTTGACATAAGGTATATTCCTCTTTGTTTGCTCGTTTAAAATTGGGTCATCAGCATACAATATGGTTGCAAAGCACCATGTTTTAGATGAACACTGTGTGATTTTGCGACCATGAATATTACCATCAAAGACAAATGACTTTAATCAGACGGCAAAATAAGCTGTATTGGATCCCTTACTGTGACATGCTTACCATCCATCAATCGATTCACTTTACAATGAATCTCAGATAAAGTATAATCATGTCAAAGACTGCTGCTTCAACGCCTGTAAGTGAAGAACCAATATTATTATCACTGAATACCAGAAAAATGATTCAATGTTGATTACATAATATTAGCAGCATACACATCACAGTCAGATGCTACTTTGGCAGCTGTGATGCCTGATTACTGGATTAATTTGGCTATCTTTTTGAAGATTATTAAATCAGCATATGCTTATAGCTTAACTGATGGATTGGCCATTACGGTTAATGCACAACAGACCAATCAGAACACAGTTTGGAGATTCTCCTAGTATTTCTATCTTAAACCAATCTAAATTGGTTAAGGTGGTTTAAGATGACCTGTCAAGCTGGTCTAGCTGGACTCCCAGCTTGGTCAAGATGGTATTTAGTTGGTTTAGCTTAGTAATATAATAATTTTAGGCTTTTTATAATAAATAATTTTAGAACATACATATGTTCTACTATGTATTTTTAATGAAATATCATTTAATAACAAATATTTAATAGTTTGTGTCGCCGTATCAATGCAAAGCCATCACAAAATGATAAGCATTTATGGGGTTCTTTAGGGAACCAAAAACAAATCCCTTTTGGAATCTTTATTTTTAAGCGTGAACCTGTGGAAACCCAAACTAACAAGAAAATGCAACTGTTTTGTAGGTTGTCAGTTTCAAATGAATTTGTATGATTTGATTTGTTCAAAAGTGTATGATTTTTAGAACAAAAAGTAAGCATGAAGGTCTTCAGTGGGACGTAAGCAAATCATACGGAAATGCACAAATAAAATCATATAAATTCACATAAATTTGTCACCAATTTATCAAAACATGAAAAGTTACAAATTGCCATGGGAGTGTCGGTGGAAACTTGATTCAACAAGCTTGCAAAGCTTATATAAGAAAGTAAGAGGACGCAATCTTTTCCAAGCGGTGTAAAATATCCTACATTGGCAGGTTGTCGTTGGTTTGCACGGGTATCAAGACCTAGAGCAGATGAGATTTAAATGCTTTGCTCTAGGACACAACAGCATCAATCAGAAGAAGAGCACACGGTGGGATGTAAACCTGGTCTTTCCTGTTCATGCGGTGCACTCTTCACTGATTTATCCTCCATACCTGTAACCTCTAGCTTTCAAAGCTTTATCAATTAGGGCCGTGCCCATTAATCTATTATTCACTGTCTCCATGCTGTTCTGACGTCCTCTTTTCCATGGCCAATTAGCCAAAACACATCACTGCATCCCACAGATTCTTCTCTCGCAGACTGTTCTGCCACGGTCCATAAGCTCAGCAGAAACGTCACGGCCTTATCCAGGGATAGCATATTTAATTAGCCCTTCTGTTGTCGAGAGAAATTTTGGCACAGCTCATCGGGGAGAAACAGAATAGAGGGAAGAAAACATAAAATCAGCTCCAGACGTTATGTTATGGTGCTGCTGAGGCTTTGTGCTTTGAAGTGTGATTGCTGTAGCTGCATGTCTCACATCCATTAATGGAGCTCTCCAGCATGTGTTCAGACTCAAACAGTGCTGACATTTTATAGGTTTTGTATTTATGGTATTTTCTTTGCTTACTTTGTGATTTGTTTCATAAAATGTTTCATGTTATATTTCTGGCTACAAGAATTGTTCACCAAAAAAAATGGAAATTCTGTCACAAGAGAACAAGCCAGTTCTTTTGAAGTTCTATTCATTAAATAATCCTTAAAAATGTATAGATATATTAAGCAGCACAACTGCTTTTAACATTGATAATAATAATAAAGGATTCGTGAGCAGCAAATCAGCATATTAGAATGATTTCTGAAGGATCATGTGACACTGAAGACTGGAGTAATGATGCTGAAAATTCAGCTTTCATCACAGGAATATATATTTTAAAAGATATTCCAATAGAAAACAGTTATTTGAAATTGTAATAATATTACTGTATTTCAGATTAAACAAAAGCAGCCTTGATGAGCATAAGAGACTTTTTACAATTTTAAGAAACATTAAAAAACGTATTGACCCCAAACTGCTGAACGGTATAAGTGCCATGACAACTCTCAGAGAGTTTAGCTTAGTAATATACATGCTAATGTATGGCAATGTTAATGTTGTGACGAGTCAGAAGCGTGTGGATCCATTTGCAGCTTTTATTAGAAGAGTCAGACAATACAGGGTCAAATACCGGCAAGGTAGAACAGCAGAGACAAGGCTGAGACAGAGTCGAGTACCAGGCGAGAGATCGGGGCAGGCGGCAAGCAATCAGAGTCCAGGGGAAACAATCCAAGTCGGGGCAGGCAGATAACAATCAGAGTAACAGGAAACAGACCAAGAACAGATGCACATAAATCAAACACGGGTATAACGCTAGGAAATGACAGCCAGGGCAAATCAAGACTTTGCAGAGAGTCTGTGTGTGTGAGTGGTTTATATGTGTGTGTGTGTGTATATGAGGTGCAGGTGTGGATTCTTAATCAGTCCAAGGCATGAGGGGTGATGGATTGGGAGTCCGAATGGGAATGTCTAATATTCGGGAGACGGTTCCCTCTGGTGGTGCGGAGGAGGCGGTAAAGGAGCCTCCTCTGTAACAGTTAATGTGTTTGGTTTCGGCAGAATAGATCTCATTTCATGTATTTCATGTAAGAAATACTGCTGCTCCAAATATAACATATATGAATAACCCCCATATATAACAGACATGAAAACACCCAATAGCAGATCTATACAGGTGGAGCTGGGGAAGGTGGAGGGTTTCTGAAGCATGCTGTAACTGCTACAGCAAGCACTAGCTGAGTATTCGAATGTTGAGCAGCAAAGTCATTGGCTGCTGATGTGAAAAGAAACCACTCAGCTGCACCACGTGAATATGGATGTGATTATATCAGACTGAGTTAGAATGTATCGGCCTGCTCCATCTAGAATTTCATGACAGAAATTTGTATTTTATTTATTTTTGATTACAAAAATAGCTCCAAAGCAGAATCCAAGGAACACTGATGTTACTGAATCAATCAGTGCTTCAGATGAATAGATTGAATGAATAATTCAAAGACTCATTCACTTGTCACCACCTACCAGCGTAATGCTCAGACTGTCTGGGGGTGCGTTTCCCATACAACGATGCATTCTTGTGGAAGCGAACTAGCTAGTCACGACTGTTTCCCGAACAAGGTCGCACCTCCATCGTTTGAATCACGTTGGTTCAACCATATAGAATGGTTGTTAATGACGTCACGCACAGGTGGTGGAGTAATAACTTCTACTAATTCATCGATTTGAGATCTCCATGAAGCATGGCACCAGATGACTACTTTGCCTTTTTTTGTTCTCTGTCATTTTGCTTTATTTGATGTTTGATTCATCACGAGTTCCGTCTTACGTCATATGCGGGGTTCCCTTACACATTTATGCACATGCGCATTCTTCAAAAATGGCACTTATTGAGGACACGCTAAAATATATAGATTTAAATGGATATATATTTATATTGAATGGGAAATATAGATTGTACTGCATGTTAGCTTACTTATTGTGCCCAAGAGCATCATTTATTTAAATCCACATGTTTTAAAGGGTTAGTTCACACAAAAATGAAAATTCTATCATTAATTACTCACCCTCATGTTGTTCGAAACCCGTAAGACCTTCGTTCATCTTCGGAACACAATTTAAGATATTTTTGATGAAATATGAGGGCTCTCTGACCCTCCCATAGCATAACAGCAAGGTAACTACCACGTTCAAGGTCCAGAAAAGTACCAAGATGATCAACAAAGTAGTCCGTGTGACATCAGTGGTTCAACTGTAAAGTTACGAAGCTATGAGAATACTTTTTACGCGAGTGGTGGCGCGCGACCCAGACCCTGGTAAGACGTATCATGGGATCTGGGTCAGCGCCGCCACACGCTCGTGTCATGATACTGTCGTGAACGCGTGTCCAAAGTGATGGAATAAAGTAGTGTGGTAAATGTGGAATAAAGTAGTTATTTTAGTTTTCTTTGTGCAAAAAAGTATTCTCTTAGCTTCGTAACTTTACAGTTGACCCACTGATGTCACACGGACTACTTTGTCGATCATCTTGGTACTTTTCTGGACCTTGAACATGGTAGTTACTTTGCTGTCTATGGGAGGGTCAGAGAGCCCTCAGATTTCATCAAAAATATCTTAATTGTGTTCCGAAGATGAACAGAGGTCTTACGGGGTTTGGAAAAAGAGTAATTAATGACAGAATCATTTTTGGGTGAACTAAACCTTTAAGGCCTGTTCACACTACTAAAGATAACTATATTAGCGTCCACACCAGCAGACGATATTGTCTGTTTCTACTAAGCGCAGCATGTCTACCACTTTAAATTCTCAAGCTCGTTATAGCAGGATTGATTCTGATTGGCTGTCAATATGTTTATCGTTCATCAGCGGAACAAAATTGTTCGAAAGTGATTCGAATTATATGTTTCTCTGTGCCTTTATATTTATAGCTGTGGTGTGTGGAACCTGCTGTCTTTAATATTGAGAACTATTCAATATTAAATTGAGATTAGTTTAATTCAGCAAGGTCTGCAGCGGGAGAGAGAGTTGGGAGATGAGCGGTGAGTAAGTGGGTCAAATGCAAATGACAAACACCTATGTCTTGTTCCAGTAATTGGCGTGGAGAGACCGCATAAAGAGGACCGGGAATGAGCTGGCAGGGAGAGAGAGACCGACTGCTGACTGGTGGGGAGACTCAACCTGCTCTGGAGAGCCCTGTGATTTTGCATATGCAATTGTACTATATTGAGCACTGGTAGCGTGACGTTCTGTTTGTTTACTGAAACTTGAATAAAATCACCAGCAGCAGTCAAGCCGACCCTGTCCTTTTCCTTCTCAAGTCATTGACTTTGTTACACTGGTGCCGAAACCCGGGAAGGAAGCAGGAGAGCCGCCGCCGTCATGCAAACTCCGACAAGTACGCCATTTGCGGATGTCATTTCATCCCTCGCGCTCCTCCATCAAGCGTTACTGGACATGCGGACTGATCAGGAGCGACGCTTTCAGGCCATCATCCAGGCGCAGCAGGATGACCGCGAGAGGTTCCGGAGCTGGATGGACCGGGAGGTTCGGGCAGAAGCAGCCACTCAGCAGACCCCGGCTCCCCACATGCCGCTGAACAAGATGGGGCCTCAGGATGCCCCCGAAGCCTTCCTGGATCTGTTTGAGAAAACAGCGGAAGCCGGTGGGTGGCCACGAGAGCAATGGCCGTTGCACCTGATACCCCTGTTATCGGGAGAAGCGCAGGTGGCTGCTCAGCAACTGCCCGTACGGAACCTCCTGGTCTTTGACGACCTCAAAAGGGCCATCATCCAGCGGGTCGGCCGAAGCCCGGAGCAACATCGCCAGCGATTCCGTTCGCTGGACCTGGGTAAGAGCGGGTGACCCTTCGTGCTGGCCCAACGGCTCCGGGACTCATGTCGCAAGTGGCTACTTGCTGAGGGAAGCGACGCCAAGCACATCATCGACCGTGTGGTACTGGAGCAGTTCATCACTTGGCTGCCAAAGAAGACGGCATAGTGGGTCCAGTGCCACTGACCGACATCGCTGGACTGTAGGTGGTAGCGTGCCCTGGGGTCGGCGAATCCCTTCCAGCTGTCTCTCTCTCTTCCCCTTTATTTTCTCCCTCTCTCTCTGCCTCTCGACCTGTCCCTCTTCCCAGGTCCCGTCCTCCAGGTCCTCTGCGAGTCCCGCCCCGAGGGACTTTAATGTCCGCTGTTATACAATTTAGGGGACAAAATCATGGTGTGGAGGTCGCAGTTAACCCGCCCCTCCGACATCCGCTAATTCTGGGTACGAATTGGCCTGCTTTTAAGGAATTATTGGGATATATGGTTGGTACCCCTCTTGCTCGCTGTGCGGGAGGTCCCACAAGCCTCCATGGGGTTTCCCCCCTTTGAGCTTCTTTATGGACGTTTGCCCCGGGGGGGTTTTAGACGTCCTGAAAGAAACTTGGGAGGGCGGACCTTCTCAAAGTAAGAATGAAATTCAATATGTAATGGACCTGAGAACAAAACTCCCCACTTTGGGGCGGCTATCTATGGAGAATTTGTTACAGGCCCAGGACAAACAAAGCCGGCTGTACAACAGGGGAACCCGCTTACGAAAATTTGCACCAGGAAAGAAAGTACTTGTATTACTCCCAACTTCGAGTTCTAAATTACTTGCAAAGTGGCAAGGACTGTTTGAGGTCACACGGCAAGTTGGAGATCTCGATTATGAGGTGGTTCGAACAGATAGGAGCGGGGCACGTCAAATTTACCACCTCAGCCTCCTGAAAAAATGGAGCGAGGCGGAGTCCGTGATGCTGGCGACGGTAGTGAGTGGAGAAGATGATCTCGGGCCAGAGGTGAGCACTAAATCTCAATCTCTCGCTCTGGCCCCGGGTGAGGATCATCTCTCACCCTCCCAGCTCACTGATGTGGCCAAGTTGCAGGCAGAGTTTGCCTATGTGTTCTTGCCCCTACCTGGTCGAATGAATCTCATTCAGCACCATATTGAGACCGAGCCAGGCGTAGTAGTGCGCAGTCGGCCGTATTGTTTGCCTGAACACAAGAAAAAAAGTGGTTCAGACCGAGGTAGAGGCAATGCTCGAAATGGGGGTAATAGAAGAATCAAACAGTGATTGGGCGAGACCGATAGTTTTGGTTCCTAAAACAGACGGCTCTGTTCGGTTCTGTGTGGATTACCGCAAAGTAAATGCTGTGTCGAAATTTGACGCGTATCCAATGCCGCGGATTGATGAATTGCTGGACCGGCTGGGCACAGCTCGTTTTTATTCGACACTGGATTTAACAAAAGGATATTGGCAGATCCCCTTATCGCCGGTATCTAAGGAAAAAACAGCCTTCACAATGCCGTTTGGATTACACCAATTCATTACGCTTCCGTTCGGGTTGTTCGGGGCACCGGCCACTTTTCAGCATCTCATGGACTGTATTCTTCGGCCCTATGCTGCATATGCTGCTGCCTATTTAGATGACATCATCATTTACAGTCAGGACTGGCAGCGGCATATGGCGCATCTGCGGGCTGTCCTATGAGCTCTGAGAGGGGCCGGGCTGACGGCCAACCTGAAGAAGTGTGCGGTTGGGCGTGTGGAGGTACTGTATCTGGGCTTCCACTTGGGTCACGGCAGGTGCGTCCCCAAATTGATAAGACAGCGGTGGTTGCGACCTGTCCAAGACCCAAGACCAAAAAGGAGGTAAGGAAGTTCCTGGGGCTGGCGGGATATTACAGAAGGTTTTATACCTAATTATTCGGACCTCACCAGCACGCTGACTGACCTTACTAAAAGGGAAGCCCCAGACCCGGTCCAGTGGACGGAGCTGTGTCAGCAGGCTTTTACCCAAGTAAAGGCTGCTCTGTGTGGCGGGCCGCTCTAACATTCTCCTGACTTTTCTCTCCCCTTCTTGCTGCAGACAGACGTGACAGACGGGGCTTGGAGCAGTCCTGTTCCAAGAGATAGAGGGAGAGGAGCGGCCGGTGCTGTACATCAGTCGAAAGCTCTCTAAGAGAGAGACAATGTACAGCACCATTGAAAAGGAGTGTTTGGCGATCCGGTGGGCGGTTCTCACCCTCGATATTATCTCTTGGGACGTGAATTCACTCTCTGTTCGGACCATGCCCCTCTGCAGTGGCTCCACCGCATGAAGGATACCAATGTGCGGATCACTCGTTGGTATCTGGCTCTCCAGCCATTTGAGTTCAAGGTGATCCACAGGCCGGGGGTGCAGATGGCCGTGGCGGACTTCCTCTCCAGGAATGGGGGGGGGTGTGGGCGTGGTTCAGCAAGGTCTGCAGCGGGAGAGAGAGACAGGAGACGAGCTGTGTGTAAGTGGGTCAAGTGCAAATGACAAACACCTCTGTCTTGTTTCAGTAATTGGTGTGGAGATACCGGATAAAAGGGGCCGGGGAATGGCTGGCAGGGATGAAGAGGACCGAACTGCTGACTGGTGGGAGACGAGCTTGCTCTGGCCGAGTCCTGTGATTTGCAGATGCAATTGTGCTCTATTGAGCGCTGGTAGCGGCGAGTTCTGTCTGGGTTGAAGCCAAAAATTACAGCAGCAGTCAAGCCGACCCAGGCCTATTCCTTCTCAAGTCATGATGTTGTTACATATATCTTTATCGTATCTTTAGTTATCGTCCTTGGTGTGAACAGGGCTTTACTAAGAAGAAACTATGTTTCTAACCACAGATGGAGAGCTGTAGATCCAACCGCGTAAGTTTGCAGTGCTGCTTGCGAACGTTCATTTGAATTATGATTTCGGGAAACATTCAATTTAATTCAATTCAAGTTTATTTGTACAGCGCTTTTCACGATACAAATCATTGCAAAGCAACTTTACAGCAAATTAAGTTTTTACAATATTTAGTGGTAGCTTATCAGTGGTGACTGTCAATTAATGTACATATGGCAGAAATGTATGGAAAATCAATTAAAGACGTAATTAAACTGACGATGAACACTATTAACAGCAATTCTTATATGATGCAATCAAACTTATAGCAAAAATGTTTCAGGGTTGGCATCATCTGAGGTCCTCTGAGGGGTTGGCATCATCTCTTCTCAGGTGTTCTGGATCCAGACTGAAGCTTGCATCAATCCTAGTTACCACGGGATGTCAATCCTATGGCAAAAACAGAGAAACAAATAGAGATACATTAATTACAGAGATACAGATTAATAACATTTAATCTTGGAATTATGTTGGTAATAACAGAACTTACGACTATAGTTGGCTAACGATGCTTTTAGGAAACACACCCCAGAAACTCAGGTTTGAGAACTGGAGCTGACGGTTTATAATGAAGAAATATGTCTAAGAATATAAATTTCCCTGGGTCACACAAAGCCATTTTCTGTAATGATTCTGTCTTTATAGGAATAAAAACAGAGGAAAATAAAATAAAAGCATTTAGAGAGAGAAAGAAGACTGACGTTAGTCTTGAGGGTGAGTAGAAAATTCACAGTGATGAAAAAGCTAATGGATGCTTTCACAAAAACACACTTGTGTCTGTGACAGGCAGCCCTAGGCTCTGTAAACAACAAAACCAATGTGACTGAGGGCCGTTAGCCAATCAGAAACACTGCCAATGGTGTGAGTTTGGGGATACCTGTTTGTCTGTATAATGGCAGATGATGCTAGTACATGAGAAACCTAAAAACTAATTATTTTTGGCAATCCTTCTAGTGACACTAGCTGCACATAAATTGTTTACAGTGGCTTTAAGACGCAGCTTTATAATTAAACTGCCAACCGTAAAAATGCCACTTGTTAGCTAAAACCAACTATGGAGGAGGATGTTTTTGTATCTTTTGAATGAATGAAAACACAGTTCTTTTACAAATAATTTGCACCAGAGGGACTTTTTATTTTGGTCTGAGAGGGGGAAGCCTATGGAAGAAAGGTTATCGACAAAACACAAAGAAAGAAAAAGGAAAAAAAGGGGGAAAGCATTGGTTTTGGTCATTGTTCTCGATGGTAGTGTCCACTTCCTTTCCTTGTGTTTTAATTAATCCCAAACCAATCTGGAGCTCAGGTAATGGGCTTCAGAGAAACCATCTGTGTAACACATCCAGTTTAAGAGTGCTGGACTATGAACTGATAATTATGAATGACATAGATCTTTGGTGGGTAGTTAGAAGGAGGTGGTGTAACGTAAATTCAATGGAAAATTACGATTAAATGGGGTTTATACACAAACAACATGTTAGAAATTAAAATAGATATAAGTTTTACATAAACACAGCCCTCTGAAGAGCAGAATTTTTTTGTTTGTTTCAGATAAATTACTCATATTTTCACTTGTGTGCCTTGTCTGCAGTGTCTAGTGTTTTTCTTGTTGTTCTTAAGCTTGACAAGCCTTGCTGCTTTGACAGGCATTGTTTCTTCATGCAAATGTTTTAAAGATTAAATGGTGACCACATTAAAAACTCAAGTAGCAACAAAATAAGCTTTTTAGCAAGATGTGGAATCTGAATAATAACCCTGTTGAGAAACCCATCAGGCTTCATAACTAGCTTGACCAGAAAGACAATGTTGATTAGTCATTTTTTGCAATTAAAGTTACTGGTTAAGGTCTAGATGGCTGGTCTACCATCTGGACCAGCACCTGACCTCCAAAAAAACCCAGTTTTTATATAACCATGTCAGAATTAGCTCACTTCTGGGTACCATTTTGTTCCCAAAACATGGTTAAATGGATAGTTCATCCAAAAATGAAAATGTTGAGAGTAGCCATTGACTTACATAGTATTTTTTTAATATACTGTGGAAGTCGATGGCTACCATCAGCTGTTTGGTTACCAATATTTTTCAAAATATCTTCATTTGTGCTCAACAGAGGAAAGAAACTCATACAGGTTTGCATCAACTTGAGGGTGAGTAAATAACAGAATTTTAATGTTTAAGTTAACTACGCTTTTTAAATGTCACGTTTCACAGGAGTGGCGCGAGGAGACGAGGAGTCGTAGAAGAAACTTCACTAAAAAGACTTTAATAATCAAAACAAACCAAAAGGAATACAGGGCAGGCACAACACGGGAACTGGGAGACGTACGGAATGACGTAAGACACCGGACGCTCGACACTGGGAAACACAGGGCTTAACAATGAACTAAACGAGGGAATAAATGGGACACAGGAATCAAATTAACATAATGGGAACAGGAACAGGAAAGACCAAATAAGGGCATAATCAAACATGGGGGAAAACTAGGACGTGGAGCACATGGGGGAGGAAAACAAACACAAAACCTTCCATGGGCGTTACATTAACAAGGTACATACACACTAGGGATGTAACAATTACCGGTTTGACGATAAATCATGATAAAATTCCCCACAGTTAATATTACCATTTCATCCTTTAATTAGCATTAAAACCTTATTAGATTACCACGACAACTCGCGGTAAATAAATACTGTCCAGCATAAAGCACAGTTTTCAGTAACAGTCTCACGTGTGAGAGCAGTTTCGTTTTGAGTGAAAACAGGGCGGAAAAGCTGGGAGGTTTTAAGAGTGCTAAGGGAATTATACAAATGAAAATATGAATGAATTAATTATATGAATGTACCTCTGAAGGTTCAATTCGATGGCATTTTGTTTTCATCTTCGCTCCATGTAATACCAAAAGGAAGTGTTCTTAATCGCAATACTGCTTTGTCCACGGAGGTTACGGGAAACAGCTCTAATTCTGCTTTTCCATAAGCGCCACCTGCTGTCAGCGAGTGGATTTACAGAGACTTATATTTACATTCAGTCTGTGTGCAGTTTCTGTCTGGCCAAAAACGGACCGAATCTGCATGCCCTGCTGTAAATTTTGACCGGTCGATAAAAAAAAAGCTTATGTGGATTCTACACATTTAAACAATTCAGATAAGTTATCTAGATTTATTTATGGAGCAGATAAAATACATATAATCATTTAATAATCAATTATCATTTTGACTTATATATTTTCTTTCTTTAAAGGCTGAAATGTGAGGTTTACCTTTTTATTAATCTTTTTCAAAGCATTATTTGAACATCTACATTAGCTATTTCAACATGCTATTAAACTGTTGTCAGTCAAGTTGTCATTTAAAATCCGAACATCATTGGTAATGTTACTGTTTTAGTGATTATGCAAACAAAAAGTCATTTTATTTGTTGTTTGTTGATTTTTAAATATGAAACTTGGTGAATTGATTTATGTGTCGGTACTTTTTTAACATCTCCAGCACATTTCAACAATACCGTGATAATACTGATAACCGTGATCATTTTGGTCACTATAATCGTGATATGAAATTTTCATACCGTTACATCCCTAATACACACACAGTCGAGACTAGCAAACTAAATACACATTAATACATTAATATACAACAACAGAGCGTGAATCAATAGCATCATGATGGCATGGGTCAGTGTATGTGCTATGCAGAATGTGTTAGTGGGTAAAATGAAATGTCAGTTGTCTAGACACCGCTGAGTCACTAGCAGAAAGCAAGTAGCAGACAGTGCATGAAGAGAGCTTGTGTCATGCCGGTGCAGCAGCCAGCGAATGAGTCCAAGAAAAAACCCCAAGAATGTCCAGATTACCGATGTGCACAGTATGGCACGGAGGAAAAGAACAAAGCAAAATGTGAACTCCAGTACTCTAGGATATTAAATGTGTGTCTCACCTTACAACATTAAGCAATGTCATTGACTGCAACAATGGAACAAAAACACAGACGGACAACACCCAGCTCTATTTGTCCTCCAAGCCAAATTCTACTCTTTTTTTACTTCCTGTCTCTTGGATTGTCTAGAAGAGATTAAATCCTGTTTTTTTTTTTTTGCACAATTTTCTCAAGCTGAATATTGATAAAAACAGAGGTTCTTCTTGTTGGCACCAAATCCAACTTTTCAAAAAATTCAATAGCTTTTCACTCCCCATTGATAATTCTATAATCTCTTCATCTTCTCAGGTTAAGAGTCTGGGTGTCGTCCTTGATAGTACTTTGTCTTTTGAAAAGCATGTGAGCAATATTACTCGGTCTGCATAATTTCACCTACGGAACATCAGCCGTCTTCATCCATTCCTCTCATCCAGTTCCACAGCCATTCTTGTACATGCTCTGGTCACCTCACGCATCGAGTAATCTAACTCTCTTCTGTTTGGGTTACCTCACAAACTCCTTCATAAACTTCCGTTGGTCCAGAACTCAGATGCCCCTATAATTACTAGAACCTCCTCCATCGAGCATATCTCTTCTGTTCTCTATCATTTACACTGGCTTCCTATTAAAATCATTAATTAAAAAAATGATCTAAGAGTACAAGATTATGCTTCTTACTTTTAAAGCTCTTCACAATCTTGCACCCTCATTTCTCGTCGACTTGCTTCATATCTACACCCCGAAGCATACTCTTAGATCTTCTTCATTTGTTTCCTTGATGTGCATTTAGTCATTATGGGGTCCAGGATGTTTAGCTGTGCTTCTCCTCATCTCTGGAATTCTCTTCCACAATCTATACGAGAAATTGACTGTTTGACTGCTTTTAAATCATGTCTTAAAACGTATTTATTTAGATTAGCTTTCTCTGATCAATTTTAAATGATCTAATGTTAAACATCTGTTGAATTGTTGTCTTAATTTTTATGACTATCATTCAACTGTACTGTGCAAACAACTGATTTGATACTATTGTGTGTGTGTTTGTGTGCATGATAATGGAAGTCCTCATCTGTGATAGATGGTCTGGCGAAAGGGTAGACCAGATCAACGTGATTTGTCGAGATGAGAGGTAATTCAAATAGTGCTCCTCAACATTACTAATAACTCAGACACTGATGCTTTGACTCTAGATGGCAAAGAACTGGCAACATGTGAGAAGTGGCGGTATGCAAGAAAAAGAGAATGCATGCTAAAGGTTTAAATATAGATGTGACAGTACTGTGTACTGATCCATACCGGCCCACTTCGAGCACTGTTTATTACTATCATGTGATCTATCTTACCATATTCACCATTTGGACGGCTTCATGCTTCACTTTAACACAAGTTAATACTCGTTTTTGATGTTGTCACGTGACATTTCTTACCACATTTGTCACTGACATTTCAAACTGTGGCATGCAAATGAAAAGAATCATGCAAAGAAAGAAACAGAGAAGAAAATGTTCAGAAATAGAGCATTTTCCAGAATAAAAAAACATTCATCTTGCAGTTAAACACAAGTTAATAGAGGTTTTTTTTATGTATTACCAAGTTTGCCATTGTGATGACTGAAATCAGGACATGTAGTTGGAAAGAGTTTTGCACTTTAATACAGTTTTTTGATGAATTCATATACAAAACATTCAGATTTTACTTATTGCTGTCATGTGGTCTCACCATTGTGATGACTCAAAACGGTGACATGTAGTTGGAAAGAGTCATGCAAAGAAAGAAACAGAGAAGAATATGTTCAGAAATACAGTGATTTTCAAAATAAATAGTCCATCTACACAAATTAATACAGGTTTCAAGGCATTTGGTGTATTTTGTAGGTTAATGTATTCATATTTAGACTTGAATTGCCTTTTATTGCTGTCATATGTGATCTATTTGACCATGTTCACCATTGTGACGCTCAAACCGTGGCATGTAGACGGAAAGAGCCATACAAAGAAAGAAACCCATGAACATATTCAGAAATCCAGTGATTTTCCAGAATTAAAGTTTTATTTTTTATTTTTTTGTTTTGTTTTAATTTAAAGAAGTACAAATTTATGTTGCACATTTTTGACACACCCACCAAACAAGAGAAAACGCATCTCAAACCCCGTTGCACACCGTTTCCAGGAAACATGTCGTTCAAACGGGAGACCGTAGCAAAACGTTGTGCACCGGTTTGAGCTTGAACGTGCCCCAGTTGTACGCTTGTCATAGCGGTGCATTATGGGATTGAATGAGTGCACTCGATACCGTCCACTATGGTTTCGGACACCACTACAAATGGCTGTCCCCTCAAATAGTGCCCTATTTAAGGGTATGGGGGCGATTTCAGACACAGCACAGGTTTTGGATTTGTTTTCATACTTGCTGAAGGTAATGATCAGAAAGTAGTTTGATCAATAACATGCAGGCTTTGTACATAATCGACCAATCGTGGCGCGTGAGAAGATGGGATCTACAGTCAAAGCGATGAAAATACCGGTACATATTAGTGTTCATCGCGTGCCCTTTAGTTGCATTTAACACAAGTTAATCCCGGTTTTAAAATGTATTATATGTCAAACATTCAGATTTGACTTAACATTTATTGCTGTCATATATGATCATTCATACCATATTTACCATTGTGACACTCAAACCATAGCATGTCATCACAGAAGAATGTGCTTGGAAATATTAATGTTGCACTTTAACACAAGTTAATACAGATTTTTAATGTTGTCATGTGACATTTCCTACCATGTTTTCATTGTGACAGCTCAAATTCAGTGATTTTCCAAAATCAAGATTAAAGGTTCATGCTGGAATTCAGTTAATACAGTTAATAAAGTTTCAAATAAAACGTACCTTTTATTGCTGTCATAAGTTTGCCACTGTGACGACTCAAACCATTTCCTGTAGTTGGAAATAGTCACGCAAAGAAAGAAACAGATGAACATTTTCAGAAATAACAGTGACTATTCAGAATAAAAGAATCATTCTGCACTTTAACATAAGTTAATACAGGTTTTGGGGCATATTTAAATTTGACTTATCTTTTCTTGATAAGTGTGCCATTGTGACGCTCAAACCATGTCATGTAGATAGAAAGAGTCATGTAAAGAAAGAAACACACAGTGATTTTCCAAAATAAAGATTCGTGTTGCACTTTAACACTAGTTAATACGTTTTTTAATGTAGTCATACGCTACACATTAAGGCTTTTTTTTTGTAAATTCAAAATGAGTCTTTCTTGCCATGTTTACCATTAATGGCAGTGACATGCAGATGGTAAGAAACGAAGAAGATTCTCTTCAGTGTGGAATTGACTTGAACAGGCCGATAATTTTCTCTGTATTAATATATTTTTAATAGCGATTTACCTTCGTAGACAGATACCTTCATCCAGTCAAACATGATCCAAAGTGAAGTTCACAACATCATAAAAGCAGAAGTCAAGCCAGTATTCTATTTGACCTGTAACCATAGCGACAGTGACTAAAGTAGCTAAATGTCATGATGGCGGTGTCCAAAACTGCAAAGTTTGATCTGACACGACAGAAGTTCAGAGGAGGCGTGATTTTCTTAATTAACTGACTGTAGGGTGACCATTCGTGCCCTAAACCCTCATTCACTATTCTCTACACTGAAAAAAATTTGGAGTAGGATTTACTTGAAAAAAGCTTGGAAAATATTTTCGTTGAGAATTTTTGCAAGTAAAAGCCTAAACATAATTATTAGTAGCTTTAAATAGACATTTTTAAGTTAAGGTTACTTGGGAATTCCCAGTCAATTTTATTGACTCTTGGTTTGTCAGTTTTACTTAAGTAATGCTCATCACTGTAAAAAAAAAATGTTCTGTTAAAAAACAGTAATTTACTGCAAGGCCACTAATACAGTTCATTTGAAGGAGTAATTGAAAACAAGTGAGTGATTTCGGACACTGAGTGCACTGGAAGGACTGTCGCTTTTACATAGTGTGTGCTTGCTGTTTAATAATCATTTGAAACTGGCAAACTGGCAGCTCTAATAGTAAGATGAAAGGATTTATCTTGACTCTGTCATGGAAATTATGTATAAACCCTAATTAAACAATTTAATAATCGATTAACAATGAATTTATACCTGTATTGTATTACACTGTATGCCGTGGACTAGTACTTTGAAAATGAATGGATGGATGATTCAGCTGCGGGCGCCATCTTCTAGGTTGACGCGCAATTCATTTGGCACGTGATTCTCACAGTGCATTTTGGGTATTCTCTAGCCGTTGAGTATACATCGGCTGCGTTCAGCCCCGACAAAACGCTTTGCAAAACGTTTTTTAAACGGAAACGGTGGTGCGTTGAACACTCTGTTCTGAAGACGCAGAGTTCATAAATAATGTAAATATATAAATATGTATAGTTTTTTTATGTTACATTAATCAGTGTCTAGCGCACCTTCCTAAGGAAAGGATATGGACCAGAAGACATTGCAATTACTAAATGATATTTAGACAGACTTAAAGAAGTTCCAGATCTATACTTGTGCTCTTATTATTTCAGTTATTTTACCTTTAATGTAAATAAACATGTGCAAAATATACTTGCTCTTGTGAATTTATTTAGCTGTTTCTTTAATACCGCGTGGTTTAGTGGTAGATGCGGCTGCAGATTGGGCTGACATTTTTGACACAGCCACCAAACAAGAGAAAACACATCTCAAACCCCGTTGCACACCGTTTCCAGGAAACATGTCGTTCAAACGGGAGACCGTAGCAAAACGTTGTGCAACGGTTTGAGCTTTTGGAAACAAAAAAAAAACGCTTTGGGGCCCGTCACTTTGTACGCTTGTCATAGCGGTGCATTATGGGATTGAATGAGTGCACTCGATATCATCCACTATGGTTTCAGCCACACCACTACAAATGGCTGTCCCCTCAAATAGTGCCCTATTTAAGGGTATGGGGGGCATTTTCAGACACAGCACAGGGTTTGGATTTGTTTTCCTGTTTTCATACTTGCTGAAGGTAATGATCAGAAAGTAGTTTGATCAATAACATGCAGGCTTTGTACATAATCGACCAATCGTGGCGCGTGAGAAGATGGGATCTACAGAGAACAGTCAAAGCGATGAAAATACCGGTACATATTAATGTTCATTGCGTGCCCTTTAGTTCATGTGTCACGTGCTAATAAATGGATATGAGCACAATTCATATGTCAAGTGAATTTAACAGTGACAGCTATATGTAAGAGTGTTTCTTCAACTATAGATATACTGATAAACTACTGTAAAACATACTTTTCACATTCTCATTAGTTCATTTAGCTTGCCTAATAAGAACATGAAACAGAGTATGTACATACCCTGGAAAAACAATAGTGCAATAACAATTTAGTGTTTGGTGTAGAAACAATTTCACAATTAATTACAAAGAAACGGCAAGTATCACATTGAATTAAACATGCAATTTTAAAGCAGAAAAACTGAAATAAAATTTCCTTTAAAACTTACTCCAGCAATATTTGTTTTATTCACAACTTCGATTTTTTTACAGTGTACATCCCAGAAGAATTTTATTATTTTTGTTATTTCGCATGAACATGCATCTCAAATTGTGTATTATGTTTAGTAACATTGTGTGCTGTAAATGATGTGGCTGGAAATAACGCAAAACAGTTTTCTCTTACTATAGCAAACATCATAGTCCTAAATATGAATTATCATAATATTTTCACACTTTTTGTTTGGATGTGCAAAAAGAAATGGCTTAATTGCTTAACTGGAAATGACAGAAGCACATTAACTATTGAAAAATATCTGAAACCTGTTCAATATGGTGGAAGTGATGCCGCAAAAGTGGGACTTTTTTTTAAATGTATGAATAGTTTTTAATTTGATATGTAGGAAGTAGTAAAAAATAAATGATGAAGGGATTGGGCAAAGTTTCCAAGATGTAATGTGACTTCATATAACAATAAGAAAGTGAACTCCCTGGAACATAAAAGTTGCAGAAACTCTTTTAAACATCTCAAATGGAATAGTTTAAAGTGTAAGATTCTGTCTCGGCTCATTCATAATCATCTGTCAGTATTCAGTTACATAAACTGACAGTCAGCCTCCTCTCCTGTCTAGCTCATCCATATTCATACGAAGTGTGTCATGGGCCTGGGAAGATCAAACATGCTGAGTTTTTTTGGTGCCTCAACTACACATCACATTGAATCTCACCTCTGTTGTTTGAAGAAAAAAAAATGAAAAAATGCATTTCCATGCAGGTCCACCTAATATGCATGCAACAAGCAGTTGATAGCTCTGTGAAAAATGCAATTGGCCATATTGAGGTTCATGATTTTGTCCATTGATTTTGTATTAGTGAACGTCTACATCACTATTTGGGTTCACATATTATATGAAACATATTCTAATCCATGGTGGATTTCTAAAATGCTCTGATGTCCCTGAAACTATTGGCTGACAGACAGTACAAGCAAGAGGGACAGGAGTGTTTTGGCACCGTTCATGTCAATGCCAGCAGCGTGAGTCTGGTGATGGAGATATGCACGCTTGCATTTCTCTCCAACATCATCTCAGCCGTACAGGCAGTCTCTCCACTCGTCCACGCTCAGTTAACACTGCATTCAACTCGCCAGCAAAGACCACTGAAGCAGCACAGCATGTGGTGAATCATTTACACAGGATAAACTCTGCCCTGATGAGTAGCTGACTACTTCTCTGGACCAGTAGATAAATAGTCATCCAACATCCAAAAGGGGCACTTGTGAGCAGTTGCTCAAAAATAAATAAATACGTAAATAAATAAAGATCCGTTTTAAACTTAAAATGTAAATACAATATCGATCATAAAAATATCTTAATTTGTGTTCTGAAGATGAACGAAGGTCTTATGGGTTTGGAACGACTGAGGATGAGTAATTAATGAATAAATACAATTTTAATTTTTGGGTGAACTATCCCTTTAATATGGGAAATGAATTGAACTCGAAATCGCATATTTCCCTAGTAGTACATGGAGGAATTAGTATGTCCAAAATCACAGTACTCATAAAACAGTAGGTGGATGACCTATTATTTTCAGTGAGATTCTGCAGTGCTCATCCATTGGAAACTTCACTAGCCCATGAGGCCACAGGAAAGGATTTGGACACAACCATTCCCTTACAAAGCAAAGATATCTGGGATTTTGTTTTTGAAGGTTGTACATACAGGTAGACCACAACACAAACCTCAACAGATGTAAAAAGACGAGCTCTTAACGTCACAATACAACACCTAACACCAGTGTTCGAACTATACTGTGGACTTTGGGGGAGCCCACTTGTTTTTTTTTATAATGGGGGACGGGGGGGTGTTAGTACGCTTGCACTGGAGGGCTTACAATGACTTACAAAGATACATAACAGCTACAAGTGTATGCACTATTTGCTTTATGCAAGCACTATATATGATAAATCACTATACAGGATTTACCCCATTGCACTTTATCGACACAAATTGCTAGGTGAAACAACAAACAGCCACCCACAAATAGTCTATAAACAATGCATCAGGCTGTCTTTGAGTTCACATAAAAAAAGGTTAAAGTTACTCGTCGTCAGACTACAGAAGAATACCATTATTCCTCCGTTCAGTTAGGCCTAAGACATCGAGAGTCACGCAGACCTTTAACAACCCAGCCACAACACATAATTGCGAATAAAATCCTTACCTAACACAGAATCGCCCACCGAGTCCCCATCGTCTATATTTTTTTCTACCGAATCTTTGGTTAACATGTACTAAAACATTGAGTGGAATTTGCACCGCCATCGCCCCCACAACCTTGATGCTCATGACAAGAAGAGCATGTATTATCTTTATTGAAGTTAATATTTAATTCGCCTTCATCATGAATGAATGATATTTTTGTCAATTTTACACATACTCCCAAACCGAAAATTTTTTTCATGACATTACACAAAACTGGAATTGCACGTCAAAATAACACATTGTCAAAAATTTTTGAAACCCCCCAAAATTTCACAAATCACGTTTTCAGGGGAGCCCATGTCTTATTAAGTGGAGCCGAGCTCCCCCTAGCTCCCCCGTAGTTCGCAACCTGCCGAACAACCATTATAACAGTTACAAAAAAATCTGCTGTGCATGCATCTGGGAATCAGAAACCCTGAATTTCATCAGTATTGTTCATTTTTGGAATTCTTCGATTCAGTTGCACCATATCTGTGTTCGACAGCATTCCGTCCATTAGTTATCATCATCAATTTTACGCAGCACAATTTCTGTACTTTCTATCGCAGCGAGAACCTCTGGATGTCTTTGTTTCGAGGTTCTGCAGCACTTTCAATGCAAGGCTTTTGTACATTTCCAGTGCTATTTTCTGGCAGTGGTGGGGTGAGCCTGATCAGTGGGGTGGCACCCAGATAGACTGCTGCTGTATGATCTTATTTACAAGGCAATCCAGGCTCTATTACTTTCTTATCTCTGTAGGCTTGCTTTTTGGTTGGGCCAAGGCCACTATGAGATAGATGCTAGTTGAGAAAACTCCCTCTTACTTAATTGTAAGCATTTTGGTGTTTTATTTAATTTAAATAATGTTTAAATGATTACATGTAATCAGTTACACCCGCACTTCACTGCTGATATAATAATAAAGAATACAACCTTATAAAGAATCAGTATTGTTAAAATTAAAAAAAAAAAAAAAAAAAAAATGGTAAAAGAATCTTCTGATTTAGATATTTTTTTTTTTTTCATTGCAAAAGTGTTCAGTAATATTTGAAAAACTCTTGTCTGCTAAATCAAAGTAAGAAAGTAACAACATTTTATTGTACTTTTTAAAAATCTTTTCACCTTGGAAAAATATATTTAAAATTTTACATTCATGTATGGAAGATGTAAAATTGTTCTTTTTTTTTTTTACTGAAAGGTGACACGACATGCCATTTTTAGTCTTTAAATGCAATTTTTGATGAAAATGGTATAAAGGGTATTCAAAGACCATATGAAACCAAAATGAATACTAATTTTTAAGAACTTTTCTAGGATCCCTGAGTTTTATTTATTTATATATTTTTTATCTTTATCTTTTCAGATCTCTAAAATTATGTTATAACGAGTGACAATTATTACTAGACATTACTAACCATTGGGCAGAGGTGCTTTTGACCTGAAAAAAGCTATACTTTGGAGCATCATGGGTACTTTATATCCCTGTAATTAATTGTTGCAAGGAGATTTATCTAACAAAATAGAGATTTATCTGACAAATCGATGAATATAATTCAATGCAGACTAATCAATTCTCTAATCAGTAATTGGTCAACAATGTATTCGATTTATTCATATTTCTGGTGGCATGAACTATCATGTAGTTTTATCCCAATCAAACTTCCATAATCAGATGCTAACCTGTATGATTTTCTTTCTTCTGTTGAACACAAAAGAAGATATTTTGAAGAATGTTCGTAACCAAACAATTAACAGTAGCCATTAACTTCCATAGTTTGGATAAAAATACTATTAAGTCAATGGCTAATGTCAACGGTTTGGTTCTTCAAAATACCTTCTTTTATGTTCAACAAAAGAAAGAAACTTGTACAGGTTGTTCAAGGTAATGTTCAAGGTCACATATTAATTTTTACAACCCATGATTTCTGGAGATTTATGTCTCTGTATACCCAATATTTGTCTTGATTGACTACACAACTAATATGAATCATTTGAATTAAAATAAGAATCGTATTTATTTGTCAAACATTTTCCTCATTTGTCTATAATACGGAGTGTCTAAGTATGTTTATACAGCTTAGTCTTTCTAGACTGTTTTCTTAACGCTTTTCATGCGAGTTTAGATTTAATTCTCCATAATAGCTGCCATCGTCGGCACATAAAAAGAAGCCAGGTGCTAATTAACACAAGATGCACATGAGAGTGGATAATGATAATCACAATAATCACAGGCCCTGAGTCAACAACAGTCTGCATACTCAACACTTCATGTGGGCTGAGGAGCGTCAAACTTGAGCCAAACACTTCTGATCATAATCAATCAGTATAACATGATTTCTCATACATAAGAGAGACTAGAAGTAACTGTAACATGTTAAATTGGTCAATCACACTTAAAAAACAAACTACCCAGTCAACAATTTGATCTCACAGGGATATCACCATGAGCTCCCAGGATACTCGTGATGAGGTCACAATGAGCTAAAAGTGTAACCTCACAGTGGCCTCAATGTGTGCTCATACTAATGTCAGGTCAAAGTGCACTCACTGCACAGAGAATAGGTACTCAGGCATGCCCACTAGCAGTCGAGGACGCTTTTGATTGTCAGCCATTGTTGCAGATTCATATGCTGATTCTTATGTTCTCTTTGTTTTGAAAACTACATCTCTTCAAAATGCTTGTGATTTATCATGCTTTTAAAATCCTTCATAAATTATTACAATGTTGGATCCTATACTGTATAATCAAAGAGCTATTATAATTAGAAACTTTAGATTAATAACTCCTCACAAAGACTGCATACTGCATCTGGGTGAAGATTGTGTTGTTGTTATCAATAATGGTTGCGTCCCCTGGTTGCAGTCTCTTTTTGGTGTTCCTTGCCGTAACAAACGTGCTTTACAATCACAGTTACAGCAACCCAAAATAATAAAACATAAAAAAAAGTCAAGGGTCAAGAGCCCAACTAAAGCAAACACTAATCACCTTGATGGTAGCATCAAATGAAACAATAAAACATCATCACTAAATCTCTGTTAATTCTCATAAAGCTGCTTATTTGCGGGGTTTTTGTAGATGTCTGACAGAAATAAAGTCAGTCTGGTTAGTAATGTGTGAAGTTGGTGATGCTGTTTGTGGAGTTGTTTAATCATTCTCTGCTGAGATCACGAAAGATTTAATGTCTTTTGTATTTCAGTTGATTTCATCGAAGGCTGTGTCTGGAAGTCAGTTGTATGTTAGCCTCATTAATATATAAATATCAATAACTCATTTAACACTTTTTGATAAGTTAGTTCCGGTCCTTGATTCTGATTGGTCAGCAGCTGTGTTTTATTCACGATAAAGCATAGCTATGACTGCTTCACCCAAAATAACAACTCATTTTTAATATTAACTCATGTATAAATGAATATTAATGAAATTTACTGTCGAATTTCCCCCAGTCAGGACATTTCCTAATTATAGATTGATGGGCTAGTTTCCTTATCTCTGTATCACTACATGTTCATATATTGAATTATATATAAAGATATATAATACAGTATATATAGATATATACAATTACATAGTCATACAAACAGTTCTTGTCGGTCCTCGAATCTGATTTCCAGCGGTGTAATAATCTATTGATAACAGAGGCTGTGATTGGCTTACATACGTCACTGCTGGCTCAATGCTGGTTCAAAAACATGTTGTAAATCTTTTGATCTCAATTGGATTAAAAGCCCCTACCTTCAGTTGACGCATTAGTGTTTAAAAGGGTTCATATGTATGTTGCCTAAAACGAACATTATTTGGTGTAAGTTGGTTGTAATGAAATGTGTTTATTTAAAGTAAAAAACGAGCACATTATTTCCACATACTGTAACATTAGTGTTTCTCGCATCTCTATCGCCGCCGCCTTTCTGAAAGCGCGTCGATTTTACAAGCTCTATCGGTCTGAAAAGCGAGGTGTGGCTGTGATTGCCAGCTATCGCATTAACAGTGTGATTGGCCGATAACCCAAGCGTGCTGACGAAATGTTAGCGCCCGCTACCATACGGCATCCGTGTCCGGACCCCGGAGCGAACGGACAAAACATTAAAACCGATAGGCGTAGTTGCGGTGGTACGGGTGGGACATGTCCCCACCAATTTTTGCTAGGGTCGATATTGTCCCTATCACTTTTTGAAAGTAATTGAAAAATATCTTGCGGAAGTTATGTATTAAAGGGAAAACAAGATCAAAAAATCATTCTTCCTAATTTTAATCAGGGTGATAAAACAAACAAAAACAAAAAATACAACAACATTTGACTCTTCCGTATGCATAAACTGGTGCAGTGCAATAACTTACGTGATTTGGCGGAGCTGTCGCACTTGTTATAATGTCATTACATTTTGTTTTAAAACAGAGAGCTTCCATTGTGCTAAGTTTAGGAGCTAACCTCTACTAAAGATTTTTCAGTTCACTAGTCGGGCATCCGTTATATTAATATTATATTTATATTAAATTGATTAATATAATAATATATTAACCATACTTTAATATAGGCTATAGGCAGACGTATTAGGCTAGTTAGGCTCATTCATCACTGCAAGGCTCAGATCGCATAAAGGCAATATGCTCAAAGTTCTCGCGGCTAAGTGATTATGAATCGTGCGGGGGAAAAGATACATTTTAATTAGTTATTAATAAACTAGTGCTTTGCTGAGGTTCAGTGTCAGGGATGCAAAGATGAGTGTGCTCCGAATGCCTCCTGGGGGGGGGGGGGGGGACCTTCGCCACTCCACATGGAGCGTGGCCTTTAATAGAAATTCACCTTTTCATACGGACTACAAAATTAAAGAATATTACAAAATCGAGTGGGTGAGTTTTCCTTATATTTATTTTATTATTTACTCATATCTACCAAATTATAACTAACCTGTTTTGGTGTTATATTTACGAATTTAATTGCAGAAGGTGCGTCTCAAGATCCCAAAATGATCGCTCAATATGATGGGTTTTCATCGCACCACTGTCTTAAGTCATAGTAATAAGACGCGCTCTCTAATACCGATAGAAGGTGAACAGGATGGTGTTAGTTGTGGGGGGAATAAAAACAGCAGGCAGCTGTCACCGCAGCTAAGTTTAGTTTTACTTTTCTTTTTGTTTTGTTTTCATTTTGAAAAGCTTATCTTTGCTGTTTACCTCACCTTATGCTATGGAGGCTCTCTTTTTTCTTTTTTGATTCCTCAGTGTTTGCTAAACGTTCTGTAATTATTAGTCATTATACTAGCCTAATAGCAGCTGTATCCTAGGCCATGCCTCATCTTATTAGTTTTTGTTAATAATGTTTTGTAAGCTAGTTTGTTATTGAATCTGTTTTATTGTTGTTGTGCATTTTATGATGCATTTAATGAATCCATCTTTTTTTTTTTTTTTCTTAAAAGGTGAAAGGTGTATAGATATATGCAAAACAGATAATTATATTTTATTGTAAAACCTGACGAGATCGTGAAATCGAAAGTGAAAGCATCCGAAGCCTGGCTTATAACATGGCAAAAGAGGAACTCCCGTTCACAAAATTCAAATCACAAATAATAGCCTACTACTGATGAAAAAGATCGAGTTGAATGTTAACTACTTTCGTCATGTAATATTTCATATTACAGTAAATGTATATATTTAAGCATAGGCCTATACATATATTTACAACAGATTTAATTTAAAGATGGTGTTGATAAATCACATTCAATTAATGTGAAGAGCTAATGTCAGGGTTCTCAGTCCTGCTCCTGGAGGGCCAATGTTTGTTTTTACTCTGCCAAATTGGTTTTCCTTTCCTTTATTAAAGTATAGAGTTCAAGTTACCTCTGAGTGTTACAATTATAGGATATTTCAGAAACTTAAAAAAGCTACTACACTTTACTGTAATATGAAATATTGTTACTGAAAAGTGTTATAACATAATCTAACATAATTCAAATAATTTATTTACTTTTCCAACAAAGGCAGGGTTTCTGCGGGGCATTGAAAATCATTCAAATTCATTAAATTACCTTTAATAAAAGTCATTCAGGACTTCCGTTCAAAAACTCAGGAAGTCTTAATTAATTTCAAACAAATTTTTTGTATAATTAATTTATTTAAATTAATGTTTCTAATAGACACACTTATAACAGAACCTCAAGTAAACTACATGTTATTTCGTTTAGTCATATACAGGTGCGAGCTTTTTCAATTTATTACTCAGAACGACTTATTAGCCTACAACACCTTTAAAGACTTATTCAGGGAAGTACAGCAGGATGCAGGAAATGATTGAGTATTATTTTAGGTATAAAATATTATTGTAATGCTTGTAATGTCGCATTTATAGTGCGTACACAGCAGCTTGGCTGTCCAAGAATGTTTAACACCCAGCAATTCAGAGCGGCGTCACATGGGTCACATACCGCAGTGACGGGAGACGCTCAAGCTCAAGAACGTTACCAATAGACGTTCGCTAGTTCGGATCGTTCGAACGACATCGTTTGATTTCAGCATGGAATACGTTTCATATATTTCTCTGTTCATGCTCCACTTCATCTGCAGTGAATTCAACGATCTTATCAGATCTCCAGCCGACATGTTTCAAACGATCCAAACGTAACAACGCTTCCGCCAATCCCCGCCTTGAATCAATGATTGACAGAGGGTGGGCGTGGTCAGCTCGGAATGCATTTTCAAATTGAATTTTGCTACAAATATCCTATGGCGTGCATTATGAAAATGCAACTAAGTGTTCTAACTGTTGGGGGATTCTAAATGCATTTAGGATCAAATAGGACATTTATATGATCATTTTGCACCATTCGCTTGTGGGACCATGTTACACCTATCAAATCATTTGTGTTATACAATTTTCATTGCGGGGGGGGGGGGGGGCCACTTATAAAGCGTGTCAAAATTGGTGCATGGCATTTACATATTATCAGACTACTGTTGGAAATGGGCAAATGTAAATTATATGAATTTAATTTTTCCATTGTTACTTTTGCACCAACCTTTGCACGATGGGTAATGTAAATGTCAATTATAAATACAGAAATTACAATGCCATTTTGAATTTGCGTATGCATTTTTGACTCATAATTGCATTGCCATTTTGGCAATAGCATTTTAAAATTGATTTCGCTAGCCTATATGGCTTCGCAAAAAACCATGTCTGCAGTTGTGATCCCGGGAGATATGACAAAGTCAGAAGAGCCAGACTGTCCTTGTAAATTTGGAATTGCCCCACTTTATAGAAACCTTATATATTGTAGGCTACTCTCCCAGGAAACAATCCTCGTCCTCCATAAAATGCGCTGCACACATCGAATATTTGGTTTGAACTGTTCTGGAACGGTGTTGTAAATAAAACTTAACCACTGATTTCTATTCGTGTCCTCTTTGGAAGGCCAAACTAGTAGGTTTTTTTTTTTTTTTCAAACGAAATCACAGCAGGCCTTCCCGCGATGGCTGGCGGCGGCTACAAAATCAATACTATCAGGCAGAATAAAATTAGCGCTGCTTTGTGTGAAAATTTGGGCGGGCATTATGGCACATCTGTTCCACATTAGTATGGTAGAATATGTGAGTAGCTTTTAGAACGAGCCTTTTAGGTAGGCGTGGTTGACTCTTAACGTTTAAAAATAAGATATCTTTGGATTTGAGACTTTCGTCTTTGCAACTTTACAAATCTTCTTTTTGCAGTCCAGAGCGTTAACACACGTCAAATTGAAACGCATCATGATGACCTCTTTCAATGGGTTACGTTTGTTGTGCTGGTGCGCGTTGTTTTTTATGCCTTCTGGATTTAAAGCGATCTTCCCCCCTTCCCCCTGGAGGCACTATTTCGATGGAGGTGGACAGGATGAAGGGAACACATTGGGCGAAAAACGTGACTGGGGTTAGCTTTTGAATTTCAATTGGGCTTGTTTTGTTTTGCCTAAACCTTCGGCAATCCCTGTCACATAACAGCGTGGGGGGGGGGGGGTCTGTGTGGGGGGGGGGGGGGGGGGGTGTGGGGCCGGTGTGCAGTTTAAGATGATCATATTATGCCCCTTTTCACACAATATATAATATAAGTCTGCTGGTGGTCCCCAGAATGTGTCTGTGAAGTTTCAGCTCGAAATACTCCACAGATCATTTATTATATCATTTTTAAAATGCCTTTTTTGAGTGGAAGCAGAAACAAGCTGTTTTTTCGGGCCTGTCTCTTTAAATCCAAATGAGCTGCTGCTCCCCGCCCCCATTTCCAGAATAGAGCTGCCATTACAGATCGTACCTGCTAAAAACATCTGTTTTTGGTTCAGATTATTATAGTTATATTTGCTGAAAATCATGTGTTTTAGAACGCATATAAGTTTAACTTCAGATATAAGTTTTCTGATCGCACACATTCCAGACACAATGGACAGAAAGTGGCTGTCACAGTATGTGAGTACTAAACTAAGCTCTCATGCACACACAAGTTTACCTTAAAAACACATAAGTTACAGTGCTCGTCAATCGGGGGGGGGGGGGGGGTGGGGGGGGGGGGGGGGGTGGGGGGGTGGGGGGGGGCGGGGGTATCGGTTATGTCTGTGAAGGTTAACTGTTCTGCGGAAATCAATCGCATGTTTATTTTAGATCTGTGTGGCAGAAGCAATATACAGTAGCCTAAATAAATGTATAAATCCACTGCTCTCTTGTCTCCTCTGAGGCGGAGACTCTAAATAGCTTTCTGTGCTCATCTGTGCAGCCAAAGGAAGAACAGTTAGCATGTTTTGCTCAAACTTTCGGCCATGGCATTAAAACTAGTACACCGCTGTCGCTTGCGAAAACAACAATGAGCGGCGCTCCTGTAGTGGATAGTTACAGATTTAAGGGCGTAATAATTCTAAATCTCGAGATCCTATTTGCGCATTGTCGTCACCCAAGGGAGGCCGAAATCAGACGCGCAGTTCATCGGTTTTCCTCCTTTCTTCAGATGCTTGCAGAAAAAGGCTAGCCCAAAACAAGTTATTGGGTGTAAGTCTTTTCACGTTTCCCCTTGTTTGGTATAATAGATGCACGCAGGGTACCTGATTAGCATCATTAAAAACGCTGGCAAAGTCAGATTCCATCTCCCAAGGCCACTCGAACTGCTCCTCTTTGGGTCCGGGTATTGGAACGCATAGTCGTTACGTCTGTCTTGTCTGAACTCATAACACTGAAAAAACACCAATCAAGAAGCAACGTTGGCTGGGTGACAGCCGTATGACGTCCTAACCGGGGTGGGGTCTGGAGGGCTACAGGTGAGGTGTAGGTGCGGAATAGGGGGTCGGCGCAGGGAGAACACATCATCCATTGATTTTCCTTCGCTCTTCATTTACTGTATTTGTTTGAAGCTTTCTTTTCTTGTGGTAATAGTTATCTCTTTCATATCTCTTATAGGCGAGGCACTAGGCAATAGCGTTTAAGAGGTATGTGTGCATCATTTGCAATGGGCCTCGGGACGGCTCGGGTGCTCCTCGTTGTCTCTTTTTTTCCAGGAACGACGGCAGCTCCATCTCTTTCCCTAAGGGCGCGGATTCAGGATCCCCGCTGCTGAGGCACGGAGAAATGAACTCGTAAGGATCGAGCAGGTTGATCTGGCCGAGTGAGTCTTGAAGGATAGGTGGAGGTTCACTCCACTCTATCTAGTGTTTTCCGCTCTTGCAATCCGTCGGCTGTGACGATATAGTGAGCCGCTGGAGGTTTATGGTTATTTCTATTAACATTGTCCATGATGTTCCCGGGGCTCAGTGTGCGTTTTAGGCTGGGGTTCGAAATACTCCCTATGAGTGCAAGATGGCTGGCTGAGCTTCCTGCAACTTCCTCCTGCCCTGCGTATGATTAGTTTTGGAAGTTATGGATCGCGCCATGGCAAGGCTTTACTTGCCGTGAAGCGGACGAAGAAAGTGACATTGTGAGGTCATCTCAATGAACGTTATTTTTTCATCGGCTATAGACCTTCGGCAGCTCAGGTAATAGACCATTTCTGCTTTCCTTTCTTCCTGTTTTCCATACAGACATTGAGAAGGAATGGAAGAGGCCGTTTTTTTCTTCACGCATCCATCGATTCCAGCATAAGAGTTATGCTAACATCGAGGCGATGCACGAAAGTGGTTATGAGAAGATGCCCCATAGAGAGACGCTGGCCAGCTATCTCACTATGGGTGAGACGTCCTCTAAGACTCACTTCCTTGACATCTCGCTCGGATGCCAAGGCATACGCAGCAGCAGCAGCATGTGTCGGCGTCTGTCGTCTTATTGGCACAGCGATGGTGAGTTCGGCTAAGTCATATCATGAGGCTGACCTGCTGAAGAACCTGGAAAAGGATGTCAGGTCTGTAGCCCGAACAATCCGCAACGTTCGCTAGGCGCCGTATCTCTGTTTGAGGATCAGAGCAGGTTCCACAGAAGGCAATGTCTGGTAGCTTGGCGCTCTACTCCCGCCCGCTCCCGCGGGTAGGGGTAGAAGCCATCTGCGGGTCAAAGGAGGAGGGTACCAGACCTAAAGGGATTGATCGCAGACCGGGTTGACAGCGCTTTTGTCGGTATCATAGATGATACCGTCAGTATCCAACTCAGTTTCCTTCGGGAGTCTTACATCTCGTCCCTTATCGGGTTCGGCCCTTCTCACTCCGCCCTTCCTTATTCCCCTGTAACCACCATCTCTCCATCTGACCGAGGTTAGGTGGGAATTTCCTGCATTACAGTCTCCTATGCTGGAGCTATGATGTTTTGGTTGGTTCTATGGCTTCATAGTGACCACGTTACTGATGGTCCGGACCAGAGGCTTTTTCGGACGGGGCTCCGACGCGGGAACCGTGGTGTGTGAGTACGATCCATTTCTAAATATATATACAGTATATATATATATATATGTATGTGTGTGTGTGTTATTTAATGGGCAGTGGTTGTTTGTGTATAACCGCTTCTGGGCTGCTTTCTTTTGCAGTGTTTTCCGCGGCGACCTGTGGTTTTTGTCCCTTTTCCTTCTAGTGCAGCGCCCCTCTCATGGCTGGATTCAGAAACCTGGTGCTCGACTTGCAGTGTTTATTTCAGTTGTCGATATATGTCCAGATGGTAAGAAGCCGGGTTTCGGCTTCATACTTCCTGTATTATGCGGCCAGGTCACAGGCTTCTGTGGCAGCTTTTTTGATCATCAGGCCCCCGGCACGGCACTGAAAACATTTTCTGGACGTCTGGGCTGGGCTTATGCTTTTAGGCTGCCCTGTCTGGGTTACTGTATCTAGGTCGCCCTGAGGGGCCTCCTGATCACCAGGATATCCCCTTTTGTTGAGGCATCGAGCGGGAAGTTTAGGTGGCATTTGCGAGAACCTTCTTGTGTAATGCTGCCTCAGGCAGTGCTCTGCCCCTCTTCACGTCTTAGAGCAGGTTCCCTCAATCTTTCCCCTTAGGGCCAATCACTGCAGAGTTTAGCGCGTCAACGCACTGACAAACTCAGCTACCTGTGTGATTTTCTATGTAGCCTGAGTGACATTGATTAGCATGCCGTCATGTGTGTTGATTAGAGTTAGAAGTTAAACTCTGTATGAAGGGATCTCGTTGGTGCGCAGATTGGGGACCCTTCCTTAGAGGGTTGTATTGAGCTTGCCCTCCCTATTCTTTGATATTTTTGATTTGTTTTTTTTTTTTTTTAGGATCCAGTACTTTCCAGGGGTTCTGTCAGGCAGATTCTTGGAAAACTCTAAATCTATAGACTATGGTAGTGCACACATTAAGCTTTGGGTGGCTAGTTGCACTTTTCTAAAATTCACATAAGTGGTAAGTATGCACGTAATGCTTTGCGCACTTTCTAAAATCCAAATAAGTGGTAAGTGTGCACGCTAGACTTTGCGCACTTTTTAAAATCCACATAAGTGGTAAGTGTGCACTTTGCCCACTTTTCTGGAATCCTGTATGGTAAGGGTTACGCGTTATTAGCCTCGTTTCCTTTCTTTGAGTTGGTTTAGACCCTGGTACCTTGGGCTCCACTCATCTAGTGTGTCTATGTCGACACACTCTGGAAGCATCGCTACCCCTCACCATTGAGGGTTATTGTGAACATGGTGCTTTCTTTCGAGCGTTTAATTCTCTCTGATGAGTTGGATTCCTCACTCCATGGGCTGTCATCGTGGTAGTATTGAGCAGTGCTCCCCTTTTTCAAAGGGTTACCTGGAATGAGCAACACTATCCTCTGAATTCGGAGTTCTCCTCTCACATTAGAGTTGAGTTCTTCATTTTTTTTTTTTTTTTCTTCTGTTTTCGTTCTCAGGAGCACCTGGAACCACATCACAGGTGTGATTAGGCCTATTCCTCTGTGCCTCTCCTGATTCCGTCTGAGTGTTTGGCTATAGCTTGCAGAGTATCGTCTTACTCCATTCTGATTCTACATTTCGCAGTGCTGTAGGTGCTATAGCCCCTCCCTCGTCATTGAGAGTCTTGGGTTTGTGCTCCCTGCATCTAAGGTAAAAACTACTGCTACCGTTCGCACATTGGAAGCATGCTCGGGCAAGGGGTCTAGCCTCCCTCGTTTGAGAACTAGGGTGTTGGCTCGCCTTCATGTCTAAGTATCCTGCTAAGCTGTTCCCCCTTTGGAACATGCTGTAGATCGCGCTCACTCTCTTTATTGAGAGCTGAATGATTTTACTGCTAGCCACGTCCCAGGCATTATAAGGAAGCCTTGAAGATCGAGTTGATGGACTTCTTTTCTCAAACATATCATTTTGGTATGCACCATTTCCATGCATTATTTCCATCTATGGGCTGCGTTTTCAGAGTGCCACGAGAGCCCCTTAGGATGGTATTTTTAAAAGCCATGTTATGGTAAGTGTGCACGTGAAGTCTTTGTACACTTTCTAAAATCCACACTGTGGTAAGATCGCACGCTAGTACTCTGCGTTCTTTTCTAGAATCCTGTATGGTAAGAGCTATGCGCGGCAGCCTCGTGCTCTTTCTTGAGTGGTTTAAAACCCTGGTTTTGCCTTGGGCACCACTCCACCTATGTATCCTCTGGATACATACGTTAACAGGGTGTTGCTACTAGGAGTCTGATGAGACAGTTCCTTCAGCACATACAAAAAGAAACATGCGGTTGCCCCTGTGTGACAGGCCAAGACTAGAATGATTCTAGGCTCTTGGTCGTATTCCCTTAAAGTAATATATTTCTGATTCCAAGCCTTGAGCTCAACCCCGGGCCCAGGAGTCTGGCCCTAACAGATAAGTTTTTTGGGGTATGTAGCCTAGGCTTTTGGCCGTAGGGAATAATGTCACTGGCAGCCGTCTAACGTCCCAGGGGCGATTCCCATAGCAATATGGTAGAGTTGGTCCTTAGTGCTCGCCATGGTTCTGGCTTACACTCCCCTCAGCATGGTGGCGTGGGTATACCGTTCCCCATAACGACCCCTGAGAGGACGCTGTTCGAAGTTCCCTTGAAAGGGAACGTCTCTGTTTACTTATGTAACCATGGTTCCCTGATTAGGGAATGAGACACTGCGTCCTCTAAGTTTCTTGCTATGCTGCAGACGCAAGCTTCAGACGCTAGAAGTGGCTGATGTGTTTCATCGCCAGCGGGCCTATTTATGACTATTAGTTAGTGACGTCGATAGGCTTGTCACGCAGCCGGCCAACGATGTTGTTGGTGTGTTTTCAAATGTATGCTTCAACATGGGTCACGACCGAGGCGTCCGCGCTTATAGGCGACCCCTAGAGGCCGCAGTGTCTCGTTCCCTACTATTGGACCCATGGTTACATAAGTAACTGTATAAGATTTTTATTAATCGCAAATAGAGAAATTTAATGCAAGTATAGATCACTAATGAATAAGGCCATATTAAATAATCCATTTCACTTCATTTATAATCCATATGCCTGTGGTAAAAATGCCTAGCTTGGTTAAATGTAGCAGAGCCAGCAGATAGAACATCTGGAAAAGTCATCAGTGGGGGCTTGGTTCTTGTTCTTTACTGCCTATAGCTAAGATGCTTGGGGGGCTTTCTCTCTAGGATAATATATCACAAAGGAATCTCAGTATGGAATATATACTGCCCACCCTAAGTCAGACAGTTATACAAATAGAAGTACAAGATGATCATTTGGAGATGTTTCGCTGTAAAAAAAAACAAAAAAACAGAGAGCTCTCCTTTTATTCTCATTGTTGATTTCATAAAATGTTATCTCTGCATCAAAAAACGGCTCCACGATAGTGTGGTTCCTCATATGAGGAGGACGACACGCACATAACCTGATAGACTTTTCCCTTCATGATATGTCACCTTTAAGGAGAAAATTCTTAGCAATTGTGTTGTCTGTTGAATTTGCACATGGTTTGTCATAGCATATCAAAAGTACCAGACAGACATGTAAACAACATTAAAAACTTGAATTTTACCACAGGGGGTCTTTGATGGTACAATTATTTCTGCTGCATATATTCCAAAAGAGGGCAGGCAGATGAGGTAATCTTTGAGTTCAGAATAAAAACATAAAATATATTAGAGATGACCACAGTCATGACACATTACATTTTTAGTACATCTTATCAGTGAAAGTTTTCAGAAGCTATGGCAACCATGTGATTTTTTTTTTTTTTTTTTTGCATGTGTGGTCTGGCAGCAGTGCAGTAGTATTTCCTGCGGTGGGCTCTTTGATGTAGTGAAAGATCTGGTGGGTGCTTTGTGTCCTAAAAATGTGTTTCCTTTTCTGTTTAGCAGGCATTAATAAGCTAGTGGCTCAGGGGCAGCACCATGTAAATTCCAGGGCACTTAATGCTGGCTTGGGGCAGTTGAAACAACCGCCCGCTAAACCTCAGAGACGCATCGTACCTCCGCTGTCTCACTTCATCTTGGAAGGCAATGATAAATGTCGCGCATGGGGCAAAATCGTCAACCGAGTACGCGATAGTCCGGCTCTACACACGTGGGCCTCTCTGCTTAAGGCGGCCTAGCAGAGCGTTCTGAAAAAAAAAATCAAGCCTTTCTACATATCATTCATCTAATGTTTTTAATGCTCTATACAGAGAGGTCCAGTTTATCATCCCAGCAGTGATGACGCCTTGCGACATAAACAAGCAATACGTTAGTCCTTACCCATTTAAGATTCCATGTTTTTTTCCGACTTTTTCCCGCCTCACATTCTTGCTATTTAACCCTGGTGTGTTTTGTACAGCATGTCTAGTGGATGACAGCTGACTGGATTAATTTGTAGAGTTTTGTTCTAACCCTGCTCCAACTGTCGCGGGTTGTGTTGCAAAGCGAGGCGAAGGAGACAGCAGGTAAAGTTCCAAAAACATCTCAGCTAGTTTAATAACGGGCCTTCACAGCTCAGATCAGCTTAAGCCCATCACAAATACACACTTAAGTATAAACAGTGACCGAACTGTTTGTTTTTATTTTATTTTATTTTTAGGTTAATTTATTATTGTATACATTTAAATACTGTGGGGCAATAAAGTCAAAAAACGATACACACTAACAACAAAAATATCAGCAATATTCTGCTCCATTGACGGCCCTGGTTGATGACGTATAAAGCAAGAGAGGGGGTAATGCAAAATGAAATATACTGTACATTTATTAATATTCAATGCTTATTCCATGCATTTTGGAGTACATACATTAAATATTAAACGTACATTAACTGTTATTAATGCAGATACCACATACCTTGCAAATATGGATACATTAACATCATTACATTAAAAATTGGTGATTTGTATATGCATTTCTGCGTTATTAGATCTAAGGTAGGATTTTTCCCACACAAATGATCCTGACATTACTTGTGGCGATATGTGATGAAGGATCACATGCTTCAGGGTGTTATCACCACTTCATACTGAATGTCACTGCAGAGCTTTCAAATAGTGCTTTGTGTATCGTGCCCTGAAGCAGGAACGACATGCAGAAATGATAATGGCTCAACCGTGGCAAGAAACATCAAAGGAAGAGTCCATAGGGAAAGAACACTCACAGAGACGGCTGCTGCAGCTGCCAATGAAAGGGGAATGTTTACTCTTTTTATTACATTGACATAACTCACATGATGTCTTCTCAGGAGAGCGTTAGCAACTCACTCTAGAAGCCGCTAGATATCAGATGTCAGCATCTTCCAAACCTGCATTTCTGGGAAATGTAATCAGGCCGCTTCTTATGAAGGTGCAGTCGATCTTTGCTTTGGGTATTTCTCATTAAAACAAAAAAAGAAAAAGCTGAAAAGTATTTAGGAGAAGACATGAAATTGAGTGATAATAGTCTAATCAGCTCAGCAAGGGACGCTGAAATAAGTAAAGAAGCAGAGTGACTTGGCATACACAATTTCATTAGAGCTTTAAATGAGATTCTGCTCTATTAAAAGAAACAGGCTGTCCATTTCATGCTCGTTTATACTAGACGCATAGATGAATTCCTCAAAAAAGGTGAGTTGAAGGAAACATCCAATAGAGTAGAGTTTTGAATCGGCAGAACATCGAATGTTGTAAATTGGTTAAAATAAAATGTCCTGATTCACCCAGCAACGATGCAATCACCTTGCAGTTACTCATGATGTAATTCCTGGGGGGGTATCGTCTCTGACGAAAAGGGAACTAAGCTGTTGCAGTTAATCATGCTATGGGTAAATCTCCATTTGTAGTGCTCTAACTGGAAGTACGCTCAGATTTGATCATGTTCTGTGTAGTATGATCGCAATGCACTCAACCTGTGCCAGCGGATTCCCTAACTCATTCTTAAACATACTCCACGTAGATTTGCTCCTAAAGTGTAGCATATGGCACAAAATCACTAGATTTTACACCAGAACCTGGCACCAAAATCAAGCTCATTAATAACTCCCAGTCAGGGGAAGACCAATAACTTACTATTTTGACATAGCTCTACAAGACCCTCAAAATTTATCAAATCTGTATACGCTACTACTTTATCTTCATATTTAACTCTTTACTCTCACCGCCAAAGACAGTACATCATTTACTATATCTTTTCTATCCCACTCCGTAACCCACCTCATAGTGGTACATTCCTGCTACCCTGGTTGCTTACATGGTCACTCCACCCCATTTCCTCTTCGAAATCACCATACATGGAGCTTACAACACCTAGTTTTACTAAAGGCATAATCGACAAGGGGAATCACGAGTCAATATCAGTTTCCATGCAGGTATATGGGCCCAAAATCCAGGTGACACACATGGGTGGTGTCACACTGTCAAAGGTACAAGACATTAAGGAAATATGAGATACGACTATAAATGCCATTTTTTCCATACACAATTTTTATTGCTGAAAATCATTCAGTATCCTTGTTGTTTAGATATATCAAAATCCATAAAAACAAAACTGTTTGAAATAGTTGTCAGATACATATTTTAGAATAGAGTTGATCTCATTCTTTTCCACTGGCCAACTAGTATTTAAATTGTTTTAAACAATTCAAATCAAATTAAATGTATGCATTTTTGCTGATAAGGTGAACATCTTTTAGCTATTTTTAGTGGAAACAGATAGGCCTATATTTATTGCAGTGTAAATACAATTATCTGACTCTGCGTGTCATTGACAAATTATTTTAAAAAGGAAACGTGCAAATTACCATTTTCTTCCAGTTATATCATTCAAACACAGTGGTATTTTTCATAATGTTATGGAGATGCCTTCACACAACATCAACACCTCTGTGCAGCTGTGATTGTACAGTAAGCTATTATGATTGGACCTATTCAAACCGGACAATGGACAGTTCGACCACTGAATCCAGCAGTGTCTGCCATAATATCGAAATAAGTGTGCATCGTTGATCATTGTTCTCGATAAAATATTTTCTCATAACTTGAGATCTGCAGTTTAGTTTAAAGATTAATTATTGTGCACCTATTGCACTCCTCGCTGTCATTAAAACACAGCATGCCACAGGAAAAGTGAACAAGTGCATCCACTATAAATATGTCTAAATTCATATAATTTTAGTTGACTTTACGTAATTTCAGTGCTTATCTCCATTAATGAGAGTGGAATATTTACTGTAAATATGTATATCGAAATGAAAACATATGAGTTTAAGAGTATGAGTTTAAAATCGTTGTTTACTTCATTACTTTTCTCACTCCAGGAAAAAGAGTGTGTACTCATGTTCTAGAATGTCCATACAGTGCGTATATATTTACGAGAAGTAAATTTTTTATAAATCACGATATGTGCATGGAAAATTTCTATGCCTATTTTGTGTGTATGCCACGTTTATAAATGAGACCCCAGGTTATAAAATTTGGTGAAGGTATGGCGAATGACCACCCTCAGCCGCAAAGTCCCCCCCCCCCCCATTAGTACTGACTGACATGCTTGCAGTCACCCACATCCGCAGCTCTTGAGAAATATTTACACTAGGATCAGGAGGATGGGTTCTCATTCCGTGTTGCACATCAGTCAGAAAAGACTGACCATTTAAGGGCATAGAGACGTCTTGTAGACAGAGCTCTAGCCTCCAAAATGGTATTCTCTACAGCTCACGCAGGGAGGCTGCTAATTGCGCTTTCCACTGCTGGTAGGCGCACTGTAGTGCGCCGTTACCCAACGTTACCAAAACGTGACGTGTAAACTCTGCTGATCATGGATTGGCCGGAGACAACTGGAGTCACTGAACTTGCGACACAAACACAAAAGAACCGCTAGATTTAAATCAGCACAGTCAGCGAAGGATCGAACGCAACTGTTTTGAACGAGCGCACCTTTTTTTAACAACCAAAAAGTTTTGTTGTCTGCTGCGGAAGAACAGACATTCCTCTCGTTGATAGCAGAGGAGCGGATCCAGCAAAAGCTTGATGGGGCGACGCGGAATGAAAACGTTCTTTTTAGAAGTCGTGATAGTAGAGGCGGCGCAACTATAACAGCATGTGAATAATCCCGCCCACTCTAAAGCGGTACTGAACTGCAGGGGAAACGCAAACCGTGCATAGTCAAACCGTGCCGTGCCGTACTGAGCCGTGCTGAGCCAAGTCATACCACGCAGTGGAAAAGTGCCATAAGACTCCTTTGAGGGCCCAGACATTAAGGCTACACAGCTCTGCCCGGGGAAGCTGGATCATACCCCTTATTTGCGAGACGATGTCCTTCCTTAATGGAAAATTGGGGTCAGTGGGGGCTGCCGATAGCAGCTGAATCAACTCAGGGAACCATGCTTTATTCCTCCAGAGTGGGGCCACCAGGAGGACCGAACATCTGAATTCCCTGACCTGTTTAATGACCTGAGGATGCAGGGCAACCGGGGGGAAGGCATACAGGCCAGCGCTGGGTCAATCGTGGCCCAGGGCATCTCGCTGCTTCAAAAAATAAATTGGGCAGTGAAAGTTGTCTTCTGAGGCAAAGAGGTCCACCTCTGCCCTGCCAAAGACAGACCAAATCATTTGAACTGTTTGGGAATGTAGTCTCCATTCTCCTGGTGCTACATTGCCCTTGGACAGCATGTCTGCTCCCTGGTTCAGTCTGCCTGGCACGTGAACTACTCTCAGTGAGAGGAGTTTGCCCTGTGCCCATAAAAGGAGGCGTCGAGCCAACCCATGGAGGGAGCGTGACCTGAGACTGCCTTGGTGATTTATAAAGGCTACCACCGTCATGTTCTCCGAACGGACCAGGGCGTGGTGTCCTCCTCGGGTATTAAGACTTGTCTGCCTTATTAGATTACCGTTGCCCCAAAGTATACAGATATCATATACAATTCACAAAATATTACTTAGTCGTTATAAAATTTGTAAAAAAAAAAAAAAAGATCGATCTCTGCTTTGTTATTTTGATCCTGCTATATTACAAAAATGTAATCTGTTCAGCCTGTTCCTTATGGGGAAAAATCAATGGTACGGCATTTGGTTTAAGCCTGTGTGCTTATATCCATCGCCACCTGTAAGCTCTTTCATTAGCTGTGGTCTACTAAAAGCCTCAAAGGCATCAGGGCTAAAGTGGCAAGAACAAAGACGTGGGTCTTTAGGGAGTTTTGTTCGTCCACAGGCATCTTCCCATTTTTTTCTCCTATTCTTTTCGCTACGAAAGCTGTGAAGACTTGTTTTTTCGACATTCCTTTTGCCACATGCCAGGGGTCAAATTCACTGTGTTTTTCTGGGTTACTGACCCTCATTTCTTTGACAATTTGTGGGTGCCTGTCGGTGGAAATGGTAGAGACCTTCACTCCATTTTTTTCTATGGATTTAAGAGCTTCCTTAAAATCTCTGATCTCCATGGCATTAGAGCTTGAAACTTGGGTGCAGCTTATCACTTTGAAGTCTGCAACTTTTTGACTCTCCACATCTATAAACGTGTAGGTGCAGTATTTGGCACAATGACCGGGAGAGTCACACCGGCCATCTCCAAAGAGTACAACTTATTTTTCTCTTGACTTAATACTGCTCAACACTGCATTCTGTTCTTTGGCCCATGTCTTCTCAATAACTGGGAACACATACTTCTTCCTGAGTGTTGTGTATGTGTCTTCACTTATTGTTTTGAGGTTCATGTTCTTACAGAACCGTTCAAATTTAGCAAAATGAATGCCACTGAAAAGCACAGACGCTGCCAATAGCAGGTTTCCAACACCCTTGATACTGCTGACAGTAGGCTGAGACTGCCATCTGTAACTACAGCCATTAGCACATGTGAGCTCCAGAGTCAGCTGTAATCCTTCATTTTCCATCTCCCTCATATCCTCCATGGCAATCAAAGAGCCACACTTTATACAATGCTGTAGTAATTTTTTTTTAACTGTTCCTCAAAAACAACAAACAACCTGTCGTTATGGCTGTCATTTGAAGTTTGAGATTCCTGGGTGCTTTGAAAAGGCTCAGATGAACTTACATTATATTCCGAATCAGACTGTATATCTTGTGGCTGACTTCCCTCACTAAATTCATTATCTGAAAGAGGCAGATTCTGGGACTGACCATCCTGATTTACTTGTTCACCTCCCTCAGCTGCTTCAGTAGGCACTGCAGCATAAATATGGTGTTTACCAAGTCACACACATCTACTGACCACTGTACTGCTGCGTCAGACTTGTCAACATCTGTCTGCGTTGTTGCATCAATCATAACTGAAGAACACTGTACACTTACTGACTGCAGTGAATCTGACAAACCGTTTGGTTCCTCCATGAATAAGCTTGAACTTTATCCTTCAGTGGCTGCGGCATCACGTTTACATCCTACCAGTATAGCATCTAGCATTTATTGTCTCTGTCGTTTCTCAGCGCGGATTTCACTTGATATCCGGGGGCGTTTAGACTCCTCGTGGGGAAAAATCAATGGTACAGCATTTTTTTAAGCCTATACGCTTATATCCATCGCCACCTGTAAGCTCTTTCATTAGCTGTGGTCTACTGAAAGCCTCAAAGGCATCAGGGCTAAAGTGGCGAGAACAAAGACTCGGGTCTTTAGGGAGTATCTTCCCATTCTTTTCGCTAGGAAAGTTGTGAAGACTTGCATCGCTTCTCTTGTTGTCCTTCGACTGAAAATTACACCCAAAAGCCACTCAATGTGGCATTGTAACAGTAACTGTTATTTTGTATTCCAAGTTGTGTTGTGGTAATAGCAACAGGTAGCACAGTAGCTCACCGAGTGCAATCATTTGACGTCATCAAAATAATGGTGCCCCCCATAGTCCAAAATATGTATAAAGTGATGTGGGTTTTTTAAATAACGTAAATGTTTCATGTAGTTTTCTACTACATATTTCATTAAGAGACATAATTTACATTATTTTAAGCCATACATGTCTTAATGTTCCCTTTAAGGCTGACAGTAAGGTTTTTATGGCAAGCAAAACCACCATTATCTCGAGGCAGTTGATGTGTAAGCATTGCTCCAGCTTTGATCAGGAGTCTAACGCCGGTCTGCCCTCATATAGAACTTCCCAACCCAAGTTGGAGGCATCTGTCGTGACCACCTTCCTTTTGGAGATCAGTCCCAATGGGACACCTGATTGAGGCGAGAAGTTTTCCAAGGGGCCACAGCTCTGATGCAGCAGTGTGTTACGCTGAGATGAAAATGTCCCATACGCAAAGTGTGGGATGGGACATGGGCTTAGAGCCAATACTGGAGGGGCCACATGTGAAGCAGGTCCAGAGGAATCACAAAGGAAGTGACTGACATGAGGCTGAGCATTCTCTGGAAAGCCATGAGGGGACATGAAGTCCCCAACTTGAATGACACCACTATCTGCTGAACTATCAGGGAGCATACTGGCATAATCCATGCCCGCAGCTGGGCAGAATCGATAACTGTCCCCAGAAAGACTACTCATTGGCTGGTAGACAAAGCTCTTGGCTAAATAGATTTTCAACCCAATCTGCTCCAGGTGGCTGAGCAGCAGCGACCTATGAGCGATGAGTTCCCATTCTGATCTGGCTAAAACCAGCCAATAATTGTGGTAGTTCAAATTGCGGATTCCCATCTGTCTCAGAGAGGAGAAAGCCGCATCTACGCACTTTCGTAAAAGTGCGTGGGGCCAGAGTCCAAATGGCAGGACTGTATGTTGATAGGCCACTCCCTCAAATGCAAATCTCAAGAACGGTCTGTGATGGGGGCTATCAGGATGTGAAAGTAAGCGTCTTTCAGATCCACAGACCGATATAAAAACCTGTCCCCGGAGCATACTTGCGCGAGGATCTGTTCCAAAGTCAGCAATTTGAACGGCCGCCTCATGAGCGAGCAATTCAGATGCCTGAGATCAAGAATGGGCCTGAGCCCGCTATCTTTTACGAGGAAGTAGCAAGCAGTGTTTGCACTTCATACCGGAGAACGTGAGCATCATTGTCCCATACCGAAGTTTGAATATTACCTCTGAAGTGAGGTGGCCTGCGAGCGAACCTCAATCTATGGTTTTTAGTACCCAACTTGACACATCCAGGATAGCTTTCCAAGCCTGAAGCCGGATGGCAAGTGGTGTGAGTTTTTCGAGTGGCAGTTCTGCCAACTGACATTCGTGGTAATGAGGAGAGGAGAAATGTTATTTGGAATATGTGGGTTCGCTATCACAGTGGTAGTATGTTTGGGCATGTGCTGAATGGGAAGAATGTGCCACGCAGAAAATATGGGAAGAAGGCTTCTATAGGATGAGGCTTCTGAGATCACCGGTCCAATCTCCTCTGGGGCATAGAGAAAAAAAAAGATGGGACCTTGACACCTATTAAAACCAGGGTAGCACTTCTCTTGGTCGGCTGGAGGGTGGCTGCTGAAGGGGTGCGGCCAGGCTCAGACTAAGGCTTGGGCTAGGGTGGCGCCAACTTGGCAGCTGCAGAGGAAGGACTTGTCGCCCGTCTGGCGACTTGAAACAGCCGCCACACTGGAGCGCTTCGGGCATGTAAGTGCACATGCTAGATCAAATTACAAAATTAAGCAAGATAAAGTGCCATGACGGTCACCTACTCAACCATCCCTAGGGACACAGCACGGCAGGGCAAAACAGTTCTTTGGGAGAGACTGGCGAGTGTAGGAAGGCGACCATGTCAGCTTCCCTGATCTCGGTTAGATTCAGCCAAAGGTGGTGCTGGCCATGTCCTTGCCGATCACCTGCGCAGTGGCCTCAGTAGCACATAGAGCCAAGTCAGTTGCTGTGTACATCTCTTTGAAGGCGTCAGAACTCTGAACAGACTCGGAGAAGCTTTGCCTGGAACACTTGTGATCAAATCATTGTGAATGTGATCAAATCAGGCTTCAGTATCAGAGTTTCCCCACAGAGTGATTAACACAATGGGAGAGACCGTTCTAAAGGGAACCTTTTTTTTTCAGAGTGACTGTCAAATTCCTCTGGCTCCACTTTACACTGCCTCTTTTATAATGAAAGTGTCTTTCCTATTATTATCATGCCATCTCCAAAGTGGAAAATGATTATTTAATTAATTTCATGGCTTTATTATTGTACCAGCAGGAGTCTGCAAACCCCATAGTGAAATAACCAAGAACGACCTTTCTGTAGAACGTAAAGCCATAGTGTTTTTTCAAGTAATGGGCAGAGGTAATGATACACTATCATATCATAATGATGTGAATATGTTTTAGCAAAATCATATTCATGCACTGAAGGTATGATTGGTCAACATCTGACCCCATTAAGATTTAAACCAAGGATGTCTATTAAAAAACAAACAAACATTGAATTGTTTTTGAATATAACAAAAGTGTTTGATTTAAAAGGATTGACTAATGTTTTTTTACACTCTGTGTAAAAGTGATTTACATCAGCTGATGCTTCATGGACAAGAAGAACATTCATCTGAAATGAATGATGGTATAAGCTGATCTCAAAGGATGGTAGCACTTTAGTTTAGAGACCAATTCTCACTATTAACTTGTTGCTTATTAGCACGCATATTACTAGCATATTCCAAACCCGTATCTGTTTCTTGGGAACACTTTAGAATAGGGAACACATATTCACTATTAGATAAGAGTTTTCCCTGAACAAACTCCTAATTTGGCGCTTATTAATAGTAAGGTAGCTGTTAAGTTTAGGCATGGGGTTGGATTAAGGGATCTAAAATATGGTCTTGCAGAATAAGGCATTAATATGTGCTTTATAAGTACTAATAAACAGCCAATATGCTAGTGATAAGCATGCTAATAAGCAACTAATTAATAGGCGAGAACTGGTCCCTAAAATAAAAGTGTTACCAGTTTCTTTCTTCTGTTGAACACAAAAGGAGATATTTTTAATAATGATGGATGTCATTATAGATGTCAATGGCTACCGTCAGCTGTTTGGTTATACACAATCTTTGTTCAACAGTGAGATTTTTTTTTTTTTTTGGGTGAACTGCCCTTTTAAAAAATTAAAATACAACTTAATTTCTTAAAGTACTGTAGCTTTAATATCTAAGGCAAGGGATTTAAATACAGGATATTAATGTCTAAACAAATATATCCAATTTCATAATTTACAAAATGTCAGTGTGATCACTCAGTCCTAAAAATAAGATTTGAAAAAAACTGTTTTGCAGTGAACTAGAGCCAAAGCCATAGTGAGATAATGCATGCCAAAATGCAGTCTCTCCCAGCCAAACGGGCATTTTCTCAATTTAAAATATAATGCATTAAAACTTTGTGTTTATTATAGAAAACATTATTATTTTTACTTTTTTAAATATATTCATTTTGTATATTGATGCATAAAAAGGTTACCTTTGGAGCCATGTAACAATGAAAAATGGACACAAGAATTAGCTTCATTCTTATATTTTAATTATACATGCAACCAAATACATGAAAATAAGATATTACACAGCATAACACAGATGCACAGAGTATTTATCACAGTGTGAGGAGCAATAATGCTGTTCACTCAAATCAAAATGACTTACCAGCTGTTTTACCCAATAAAAAATAAATAAAAATAAAAAGTTTTAAATTTACTATTTATGTGGTGAGTGACACTTTGGGTGTCTGAATTTTTATTTAAAAAAAATGTTTTTATTCAAATTATAGTAATGTTATTTGTCTAATAATTGTCTATGTATGTGGAACCACTCGAGCAAATGGTTTTTTGTGGAATGGGATTCAAGCTGTTTTCAGTGAAACAGTGAGGGTTTTAGATAGATTGTCATTGATTCTTCGTGGACAACCAGCAGACCTGAGCAGTTAAAATGTACCACAGCGAAACCGAGAGGACAGTTCAGACAAACTGCAGGTCATTTTGACAGCACAAGACACAGTCAAGGCACATTCTATGATTACCATCATGAGCCCGTTTAAGAAGGGATGGCATTACACTTGAGGGACTAGACAGTGATTTGAACTGAAACAATATGAACCACTTTGAACCAAAGTGAAGAGGAAAAAAATCAAGCTGACGAACAGCCAAACTGAGCATATTTACACAGTCCAAGCAATACCAGAGACTAAATACTTTGACTTTTTTCTAAATTCTGACTTCATCAGAAGTGACAAGAATCAACTAGAATGCTACAGGAAACCAACTGTAAGCTCTATATAAAATATTTCATAGAATGCACATAGCATGAACAGCCTCGCATATGAAATCTAATATACAGTTTGTAGGCTGTTGGATAAGAGTTTCTAGAGGAAGACAGGGCTAGCTAGCACAAGGGTTATATCTTATTAACTTATTGTTCCGAGTCAGAAGCCTATAATAGACTGTTTTCTTAAAACCTCTATAAAATCCAGTTCAAAACATTCATACAGTAAATGTAGAGGTTTATTATCATAATTTTCTCCTCCGAACTAGTGAAGCTGTCACAGGGTGTTAGAGATGATGGCGCATACATTTTGGAAGGGTTTTACATTTTGGCAGGTGGCATGAAGTAGGGGGCTTCATGGGCGAGATACGACAAAAGCGACAAAAGGGCGGTCCCATGTCTACAGGAGACTCGGTAAAACGCCCGGGGGTGATCCGTAATTATGCCTCGCCAAGGGAGCAAATATTTGGTGACCGTTGCTCCACGTGCGCGATGGTGGTGCTGGGGTCCTTCGACCTGGTTTCTTGAGAGATTAGAGAAGGGAGTGAGGAATACCAGACCTCCCCGGAAGAAATAGTTCTCACGTGCGCAGGGGGACGGTCGGGAGTGGGACAACATATCCCCTTTTGGTCCCTGATCGACATGTCAATATAATGATCAGTAGGGTCCGACAGTTAAAAAACGGGCTGTTAGGCGTAATGAACAGGGGTTTGGGGGAATGGAACTCAGGATTATCAGTGAATCCGGGTGGAAGGGAGGCCAATGGGGGGTGTTGGGTTAAGGGGGAGCGTACGGGAAAAGGTCCACGGAGTGACGGGAGCCGCAGCACACACCAACAAAACAGTGGCGGAACCGCCATCTTTACAAGGGAGTCTGGGTAGGCGGCGGAGACAGAACGCATAAGGCCAAGAACACTGATGCACACCCGAAACGGCACGGCAAAGAACAGCGATGAAAATAGGGGGGGAAAGGCAAAGAAAGGAAGGGCAGGACATGTGAAGGGCAGGGGTAAAGACACGAAGGAGAATACTGGCAGACGTTGTCTCCCACGCCAAGAACCAGATGCGTGCGGACTAAAGAAGTAGCAATGGTAGCAATCCACAAGCGGGGAAGGTAGGACAAGGCAACAGACGAGGAAGGGGGGGGGGCGTGGGGGGGGGGGCACAGGAGAATACGGGAACGGCGTGGTGAGGCGTTTGGAGCAAGATAAGTCGAGGGGGGAGGTGGGGGGGGCAGCGACAGAAACCACATAGTGATAGTGTGTGTGGGTCGATGCCATCTATACACAACCCTGATTGGTCCTGTGGTGCAAAGCCTGGTAGAAAAAGGGGGGTGGGGACAGGAGAGGCCGGAAGAGTGCGTGTTAGGAAGGGGGGAGCGGGGGCTGCGCGCAGAAAGGAAACCCAGGGGGGGGGCACAGGGGGTTTGTAGGGCAGCTGTCCGGTGTGGCCATGGGCGGGAGACAGGGGGAGAGAAAAAAGCACCCCCTGGAAAAGAACAGGGCATGTGTTGGGGGCGGTGGGGCGTCCGGGAGAGGTGAGATCATGCGGAACCCGCGGTAGTTGGGCCACGAGAAACGTGCCAAGTGGAGGTGTGGGGAGAGAAAGGGAGAGCGACACCGAGGTAGGGGACAAGGCAGGGGGTAGGAGGGGGACCGTGGGCCAACTCAGGGGGAGGCCAGGGGGGTGGTTAGGTTGTCGGGTGGGTGTGGGGTATGTGTTGGCACGGGGAGGGGGGAGAGGGGGCACGGGAGGAAGACAGCCAGAAAAACAAAAACGGGGGGCGGGGCGGCAGGGCAGGCGGGGCAAGTGCAACAAAGGGGAGTAGGGGAAAGGGGGGGAGGCGTTGCGAGACCCCGGGAAGACGGCAGGGCGGGCCGGGGAGGGGGGGAGTGGGAGAGGGGGTGTTTTGTCGGCATTTGTGTTGGTTGGTTGTGTGTGGTTGGTGGGAAAAACGAAGGGGACGGCGGGGCAGGGGGGGGGAAGGGCGGCGAGGACGCATGTGAGGGCGGAAGACGCGCACGGGTCGGCTTGGGCCCAACCACAGAGGTACAGGGCAAGGTAAAGGGGCAGGGGGCGAGAGTACAGGTCGGATCGGACGAGACACAGGACAAACAACGCGGGGGGGGGCAGGTGAACTGACAAAGAGGGCACGGGGGGGGCCCCCACGGCGTGGAGCGCGGCGCCAGCGGTTGGTTGGCGCGTGGGAGATGTGGTCCTGAGGAGCCAGGGGGGGGGGGGGGGGGGGGAGGAGGAGAGGGTCCAGAGGGCGAGGGCCGCCGGAAGGCCCCAACAAGAAGCGGACAGGGATATGGGAGGGGTCTCGACAAGGGGCGCAGGGGTTCCTGGGGTGTCGGTGGTTCGGGGGGGGCGATGGGCCTTGGGGCAGGGGGGACACGCGGGGAAGCGGTGTCTGTGTGCGGGCGGCAAGGGGTGTGGTGGGAGAAGTGGGTGGGTGGGTGGGGGGCGGGAGAGCAGCACAAAAAGCAGAGGCTCCAGCGAAGCACGGGCAGGGGGAGACAGGCTGCGCAGACGGGCAAAGGCGGGGAAGGAGAAGCCAGCGCGCGGGGGGGGGGGGAAACGAACCGGGGACAGGCAAAGAGGACGGGCCGCAGCGGGGCAACAGAGGATGGCCGCAGCGGGGGCCCCGGCACGCCGGACGCCCGGAAAGCGGAAGGAGGAGGGGCATGGACGAGTGCACATGATGAGGATGAGGTACATGTTGAAGTGTGACATGAAGCACATGCAATAGAGGTTTCTGGGACAGGAGATCATAAGGATGAGGTGGAGAAAGAACGGAGCCCAGCAGACGATGAAGATCCCCAGAAGGATGGTCAGGGTGATGGCTGCCTTCATGCTGGCTCTCTGATGGATGGAGTTGTAGCCTGGCAGAGCAGCGATGCGTTTGACGTGAGAACGTGCCAGCATGAACATGTGGCTGTAGAGGGAGGCCATGAGCGCGAGCATGATGAAGAACATGGAGACCAAGCACACAATGACAGACGTGTTGTCAGAATAGATTATGAAGACGATTCCACAGCCGGTGCAGAAGGTCCAAATTCCACCGATGATGAGCACGGCCCGGCGCACCGTCATGATGTTGTGATATCGTAAAGCGTAAAAAATCGTTACATAGCGATCAACGGCTATAGCTAGAAGACTACACATGGATGCCACCACAGAGATGCAGATCATAGAGTCAAAAACGTTGTCCATCTGTCTGATGAAATGGTCCTCCACCACCAGCTGGCGGTTGGTGAGTAAGTAGATGACGATGGTCTCCCAAGCGTTGGAGACGCTCACCAGCATGTCAGCCACGGCCAGGCTGCAGACGAAGAAGTACATGGGAGAGTGTAGGTTTTTGTTTTTCACAATGGCGCAGATGACCAGGATGTTCTCCAGCAGACTGATGATGCCAAGGATGAGGAACACCTCGATGGCGATGTTGAGCTGCTCGCATGCTTTAGGCTTGGCGTGGGATGGGGTCTCAGTGGCGTTGAGGAGGTCTGAGATGGGGCTGGAGTTGACACGGGTATTGTGTGTGGGCGGTGCCAAGGTGGGACAGGTACCTCTAAGTTGTTCATCATGGGTGGGTTGGGGGTTGGTCTTGTGGTTGGGATCGATTCAGTGGGAATGTTGTAGACTTTTCTTGGAGTCACTGGGTTGGTAGACAGGGCATCTTTAACCTGCACAAAATGAAACAGATAATGTTTAAACTAGGAAGGGTATCTTTAAAATTAAGGTTTTTTATTGACATTGATGGTTCCATGAAGAACCTTGGAACTTCCATGGGGAACACCCATGGAACATTTCTATTGAAACGTTCTTCAAAGGGGAGAAAGGTTCTTCGGATGATTCAAATGTTCTTCACACAAAAAATGTTTTTTTTAAGAACTGTTCACTGAAAGGTTTCTTTGGGGAACCAAAAATGGTTCTTCTATGGAATCACCAATCCAGGTTCATTGAAAATGTGCTTGTGGCAACTTTCCTGCGTCACCGATATTATGTGCTTTACTACACATTTCGCAGCAGTTTCAGAGTGAAATGTCCAGTGAGTGGCGCCAAAACGTGCATTCAATATGTGATCGTGGCCACGTTTTTATTACGTTAGTACAGGCACGTATTGCTGCATTTTTATTATATTGGTTTAGGCATGTGTTGTTGCGTTTTTATTATGTTGTTCAGGTACATATTGCGGCGGTTCAGAATTCAACTGACTAGTGTCGCTAAAAGGTTAATGCTCTATCGTGTTGGAAAATAACATACCGCCTAACCCAACCCTAAACTTACCCGATTAACGAATGCAAAAGTGATATAAAAACGCATTCGCTGTATCGGGTGAGCTACCAAGCAACTTACTGTGTTAGAAAACCTATAAGAGGAACAGTGGAGAGATGAGCACTAACAGTCATTGTTTTTGGGGGCAATTTTAAATCTCGCAGCATGTTAAAATTGTTTTGAGGTCATAAAATAATATTGTGCAAGGAATTCTGTGAAAAATGAGGCTTTATTATTTAAAACTCTGGCCCTGTAGCGTCTGCATAGGATCATGCATGATCTTTGGTTTTTATGGCTTAAGAGACCCTTTTAGTCTTTTGACATTTGCATATAAATTACACGGCTGGCCCCACAGCCTACATTTATATGGTTGCTAAATATCCAAAGGTTTTCCCCAACCATCCAGAAGATACTAAACAGAACAACATTCTGGTTTCCCCATCTGACTTCAAACACATTCCAATGAGTAGACATTCACACTCAATGCCTGGGTGGCCAGTGAACCACCTCCACACTTACAATACACATAACACACACACATAAAAGCATTTTCTTTATTTAGACGAAGGATTGGTGGGTGTGCTTGTGTTTGGGGTTCGTAAAAGGTAGAGGGTATAAGGCAGGGGGAAAGCATCATGAAAGCAATGAAAATGCATATAATAGTAGCCAAATAAAAAAGAAAACTGGTGGTATTGTATACGCAAAATGACGTGGGAGGGGCAGAAGGAGACAGGGCAAGTCCAGTGGGGGGGGCACTTAGTCAAGAACACGAGGGTTCGGGTGTTGGAGTGGGCCAGACTATGTAGACGCACTTCAGGAGAGCGGTGGGCAGGGTGGAGGGGTGAGGGATGTGCCCCTAGACAGGAAGAGCCAGGGGTGCACGCTTTAGTGGAGTAGGAAACTCTAATGTTAGATCCAGGGGTAGAAGGTAGCTGCCTGAATGGAATATCTTCTAGCCATCGGCCTGGGGAGCGTTTTAACGATCGGCCTCTGGATGCTCGAACTACGAGGGGGGGGGGGGGGGGATTGTCCAAAAAAACGACAGAGGAGGAAATGCATCATAGGGCTGGTGTGTACCAGACTGAGGGTAACCGTACCATTCGCCAGACCCAATCAACATCAAAGGGGCATAAATGGACGACAAGAAATTTCTCCTGCTCAGAATTCACGCCTTGTATTGGCCAGGGCACCAAAGATGGAAAGGGGGAAAAGCCCGAACCCAAAGCAATCTGGCGCAGGGGACCTTGTTTGTGACGACCCGCGTATCTGCTGGGGACGCACGCCGCGGGTCGGAGTTGCGCAGGGGGCCGGCAACTAAGGGGGGGTCGAGTCGCGGGGCGCAGAGAACCCGGGAAGCTCCGCGCAGGCTACAACTCATCAGAGCTTCGCCGGTGGGCAGCCAGCCGAAGGGGGGGCGCAAGGGGGCGCAGGGGCAAGGAACGGGTCGGGTGCGCATTGTAGGGTATGGGCGGTGTTGCAGGCCGAAGGGGGGCCCCCCGGGTGTTTGGTGCAGGGGGAGGGGGGGGGGGAGTCGCGGATGAGGCGCAGGAGGGGGGGGGAAGGGGGAGGGGGAGAGACGGCCAGGTGGGGCGCCGCGCGCGCGCGCGCTCGGCCGGACTGCCCGGCGGTCGAGAGGGACAGGGGGGCGGAGGGGAGGGGGCGGGGAGCGGGGGGGAGGGAGAAGGCCGGAGATGCACAAGAGGTCGAGGGGGGAGAAAAGAGCCAGGAAAAGAAGCCGGCCGAGAAGGGAGAAAGATGATCAGCGCGGAGGGAGCGAACAGGGAAATCAGGGGAGATGAGGCGGGAGAAGGAAGGCTAAGCAAGATATAGAGGAGAACGAGGGAGAAGGAAGCAGAAAGAGTCCCGGATCCGTGGAGCGAAGGTCGACAGCCGGACGGGGGGGGGAAGGGAATAAAAAGGGGCGGCAGGGGACGCTCGAAAGGGCATGTTCAACTGGAACAGCACGAGGCGTACGCAGAGGAAGGGGTGGTGAAGGCAGGGAGGGACATTTAAGCATGTAGCAGATGCTTGTATCCAGGCACCGGACAAATGAGAACAATAGAAGCACTCAGACACCATTGAGAGAAACAACACAGTATGGGAAGTGCCGAGTAGGAGTGGGAGCAGGGCTGGCGAAAAAGATGGGGCTTAGAGGGTTTTGAAAATGGCTAAAACGCAGCTGTTCGAACGGAGATCGGGAGGTCATTTCCAGCAGCTGGGAACAGTCAGGAAAAGGCGGGAAGTTGATTTTGTGCCTCTTTTGGATGGCACCACAAGGCGCCGTTCCTTCCGACGTAAGCTTCTGGAGGGTGCATACGTTTGAACTAGCGAGTTTAGGTATATTGATGCAGCGCCAGTGGTTGTCTTGTAGGCAAGCCTCAGTACCTTTTGTAATTTGATGCGAGCAGCTACTGGTAACATGTGTAACCTGATGAGGAGAGGAGTAACGTGAGCTTTTTTTGGCTCATTAAAGACCACTCTTGCTGCTGCTTTCTGGATCAATCGCAGAGGCTTTATAGTGCATGCGGTAAGGCCCGCCAAGAGAGCATTACAATAGTCCAGTCTGGAGAGAACAAGAGTTTGGGCAAGGAGTTGTGCAGCTTGCTCTGATAGGAAGGGTCTAATCTTTCTAATGTTTTATAAAGCAAATCTGCAGGACCGGGCCATTGTAGCAATATGGTCTGTGAAGCTTAACTGATCATCGATCACAACTCCTAGGTTTCTGGCTGTCCTGGAAGGAGTTATGGTTGACGAACCCTGTATCACTGTATTTCCCTGTGAGCCTGGGTAGAGAATCACTGTGAAAACCCTTTTGGAATCTATTTTTATTTTAAAATGTGAGTGGTGCTCGCTCATGCAAAGCTTGCATCCAGAATGGTAGGGTGTTGTGGCTAACAGTGCATTGCTGTTTGGTTGCTAGGGTGTTCTGAGTGGTTGCTAGGTGATTGCTTGCAGGTTCAAGTGAAAAGCGTCCAATCTCTGACATTCTAGATATGCCTTGAAACCCTTCATCAGTGAAAGTCTATGGGAATTTTCCCGTTGAACCATCTTTCTGGGGAAAAAATGGAAATCTGATCACTTAGAAAAGTAATAGCTCACTTTTCTTAGAAAAGCCTCCTGATTTGAGTAATAATTTATGTGTGTAGCAAATTTTATTTGATCTAAATTGCCAAAATGCATAAATATTTGAGTTACATAAATTATTTGTCATTATTTCATATTAACAGTTTGGGGTGGTGATATTTTTTAATGTTTTTGAAAGAAGTCTTGCATGCTGCAAGTCTTCATTTTATTTGTTCAAACACAGTAATGCTGTAAAATATTATTCTAATTTAAAATAACTGTTTTCTATTGTAATATATTATAAAATGTAAATTATTCTTTTCATAGCCTATAGTATTGACCTTTTCAGCATCATTACATTAGTCTTCAGTGTCACAGAAATCATTCTAAAATGCTGATTTGTTGCTCAAGAAACATTTAAATTATTATCAATGTTGAAAACAGTTCTGCTGCTTCTTATTTTTGTAAAAATTTAGTGGTTTTTTTTTCAAACTGTTTATGACTAGATATTTTCAAAAGAATAACATTTATTTTAAATAGAAATCTTTTGTAACATTATAAATAGCTTCACTATCACTGAATAAAAGCTGAATAAAAGAATTAGTCAAAAAAAAAAATCTTACTGACCACAAATGTTTGAACTGTAGCATGACAGCCGAGATACATGTAAAGTGGGACGTCTTGTCCCAGGTGGTTTATTTTAACCCTGTCATGGGTAAGGAGTTAATGATTTTCATGTGGTATATCAACTACATTTTCTAATATTTCCATTTCCCCATTTAATATATTGATGCCTCATCAACCTGTACTGCTAACTCATCTCTAAATATGTTACACGTTAGCATTAATGCACACCAGTCTTAAGGAGGGCACCTTCCTCTATCCCACCATACTAAAGGGTCTAGGTTTTTTTGCAAATCCCCTAAATATAATTCAGAGTAGCACTGAAGCTTACTTTATAGTATACCTCACTAAAGAGCATAAAGATCACAAAGAATTCAGGATGAAAACCAAACTGCACGCACGTGTCTGGTAATAGAAGCTCCACTGTATGACATTTTGAAAAATAAATAAATAAAGGTGTATTTTTTTTTAAGCTTTCCCCCTTTGGGGAAAAAATGTCGCCCACAGCCAGAGAACAAACCTTTGATCACACACAGACGCAGTCACGCAGACGATACCTAATTACACTTATGAATTCTTCTCTGGCACTAATTCATCATCTCTCTTTCTCTCTAATCTTTGAGATAGCACTTTAAAAGGTACAAAAATACATGATCACGCCCCAAGGTCTTCTAGCTACTGCACGACATGAAATCTAAGCACTACGCACATCCTCAAAAGCATATGATCATCTGTTTTGTGACAGAAGGCCAGTACGGTTTTGAAACAAGCCCATTGTTCATAAAAAAACAGCCCTGCAAGTATTTTACCAGTAAATTACTTTTCCTGTGAAAGAGGAGATTTATTGTGGCTACTGGTGAGCATCGCTCAGGTCTCTGGATAAAGGATCCTCTATCTGAATGTGTGCGTCAGAAGGCTTTTGCTCAATAGTGTGCATCTACTGTCTGCTGATGACTCTACAGTAAATGAGTCACTGCCCGACAGAACATAGAAACAAGAAAGTAAGAAGTACACCGATTCACAGTCAAATCAAAGGACTGTATTGACAGCTGATGACAGGAGAGCAGTATATAATACGTGCTGAGAGCTGGATGTGTCAAACAGAAACACAGAAAAGATTAAATATGTTGAGTTACAGTCTTTTCCTCCTACCAATGAGTTCCTATAGTACATTTCAGCATGGACTAGTTCAGTTTATGAGCGATTGAGCCTTGCATACTATTAATACTAAACAATTTATTTTGCAATATAATTTGTATATTTAATTTAAATGTGTTTAAATATGTTTAAAAGAATATGTTATTTACATTTTAATGAAAACGTATTATGGTTGAAATGTGGTTGGAGTTATTGCTGAATGTATGCCTCAAGCTTTTATGGTAACCTGAAATATACTTTACTGTCATTTCTATTGAAACTTGTATGTCATGTATTTAAAAAATATTCATTATTACACATTTGTCGCAATTTAGTATGTACATTAACTTTAAATATAATCAAATTTAGAATGTTAGTCAACACATCAAAATAAATGTACTTCTTTAAACACGACAAAATATTATTAAAGCATGATGATTTAAACTGTACTTTTAAGTAAAACTTAATTTGACATTATTATAGTGCATTTCAGTGTATTAAGAAACAGTCATGAAAATGTACCTTAGTGGCCTTTTATTTCATTAATTTTGTTATCTGTAAGCACAGCTTTTTATATATATAATTTGAAGATCTGAAGTACATTACAAGTGCACATTATATGCACCTTTTTAAGGCATGAATAAGGCTTAAAAGCATGTGGCTTGTTGAGAAAAAGGAGAAAATTGAGCATAAATCCCATTGAAAAGGGACACTACACATATCAACTGTATAAGGGTGCAAAAATCATATTAGAGACTGAAGCTGACTGTCTATCAACACACACAACAATGCAATAAATGAAGGAATATGGAAACAGTGTTGCATTATAACTGTGGAAAAGTCCTTTAAGTAAGGTCATTTGCGATTTGCACTGCAGTGGTGACTCACGCTCACGCCATCAATAAACTGTGAACTAGAGTGAGTGTGAGACAGCCACAGCGTTTCAGTCCAGCATTCATTTCAATCGGTACATCTTGAAGCAGTTTCATTGTTTGTGGTATAGTCCCTTTCATTTTAATAGGTGAGACTACATCAAACATCAAATGAAATGCATGTCTAACATAATGACTATGATTTGGACAAGTAAGACCTGTTCCTGGTGGTTTATCCATGAAGTACCCTTTATATTGGTCCTGGAACATGTCATGGTTGATGACGGAATAATTGAAAGCTTAGCTACACTCTCAGAGAAAAAGCGTACAAAAGCCGTCACTGGAGCAGTACCTTTTCAAAAGGTACAAATTGGTATCTTATTTATCCCTAAAGTGGGATGTGTGTACCTTTTGAAAGGGTACTGCTCCACTGACGGCTTTTGTACCTTTTTCTCTGAGAGTGTATAATGCAAATGACATAAATTGAGTTTATTCTAATATGATGGATTTTCAGAATCGAGGCAGAGGGATGCATAAGTCAACAACATTGCACATAAAACAACATTGCACAAAGAACAACTGTGAATATATAATGTTTCTGTGGGAATATATCCTTTGCAAACTTTAACAACAATGTCAGGTGACATTTATTAAAAAAATACTAAATCCTTGCAGGTCCCAGGTGGCAGAAGAAAAAATCTGTGATAGATTCTAGATTAGTGCAAACACTTTAATATCAAGATTTGACATTTCAAAGGATTTCATGTTGTTGTTGTTGTTGTTTTTCCAGAAATGTGCCATCAATAGATAAAAGCAAAGCTATCACTCCCATTAGAATAATTTTCCCATAACTGTAGTGGATCTAGCATGCAATTGTTGAAATTGAGTGTAATTTTATTTAGTTTTTCAGTATTAAAGGTGGGGTAAGCTATTTTAAAAAAACGCTTTAGAAAACTGATTCGGCCGACTAGCAAATCAAACTTGTAGCCAATCAGCAGTAAGGGGCGTGTCTACTCATGATGTGGAGGAGAGAGTGTTTTCAGGCACAGGACGGACATTAGCGAGCCGAGCGACGGAAAGATAGAGATGGCGGATAAAAAACAAAAGAGGAAAACATCTGCAAAACAAAAGAAGGCTTAAGGCAATAAGGCAAGAAGTAGGACTCGTGTAAATATCGGATCAGCTTTCCAGCGCTGGAGAGAACTCAAGGAGCGTGGAACGCAGAGGTTGCTTTGTTGCTTCTCGATAGATGAGTAACACTGTGTCTGCAACAGCTAAAGTCTGTAGTACACTGGATGCGACAAAGCGACCGTTGAAAATCATTTGAAATTTGTGTCAATACGTCATGAATAGAACGCAGCAGCAGTTTTCTGTCGGGGATTTGTCATGTCATGCCACGCCGCATCCAGTGTAGACCATAGATATGTATATATACTGTATCTATGGTGTAGACAGCATCACTGATTATAATGAGTTCTATAGTATTTGTTTCACAGAACTAATCGTTGCCTGGGTTGCGTACGTATGTGTGGGGCGGAGCTATCAAAATAGGGGCGAGACACTTTTGGGGTAGGGGCGTGTTTGTTTTGGTGATTTCAAATGTCAACATTGGCTCCCAGAAATCGCTTACCCCACCTTTAATGATTTAGAAGTGCTTCTATTGACTTTGTGATTAACATTGTGCAGAAACATTGATTTTAACATGCTATAGTTATCATCTAACTTGTTCTAACTAATTCTCTCTCATCTAACAGGAACTTAATTGGATCTATTAAGTTGGTTCAACAAAACATTATTTGTTTAAATGAACTTGATTTAGTCTTGTTGTGTGGACCCCAACTAATTGAGTGGAAATG
>JADLZN010011990.1:60000-255000 GCA_018155175.1 Sinocyclocheilus anophthalmus | reverse complement strand
AATAAACGTTGTTCAGCCTAAAAGGGTTGAAATAAATTATTTTAATAGTTATTGATGTTATCTTCCCTTAGGAAAAATGTAGTGTTCTTAACTGTTGTCACCATTATGTTATTTTAGTTTCATTATCATGGACTTTCAGTTTATTTCACATCACGCTCCTGTCTCCTTCGTTCTAGTTTTCCCGCCAGCCAGCAGTAACCATAGACACCCATTATAATCAACACACCTGTTCTCCCTTTAGTTCATTATCACTGTGTATTTAAGTTCCTCTGTGTTTCGCAGCTTGGCTTACTGTTTGGATTACCTTCTTTTGTATTCTTTAATAAACTGTGTTGTTTTGAATCGTCTTTGTCATCTTTGGGACTATACGTAACAATTGTAGTGTACTTGAAATCTTAAAAAAGTAGAATTTCCAAAAAAACCTATACTTGCGAATAATATAATATTAATGAATAAGGCCACTTAAGTGTACTTAAAGAGAGTACACTTTCAGAACTGTTTTTAACACACTAAAGTACACTTTTAAATAATGTCAAATTAAAAAATTATTTTAAAATACATTTTAAATGATTATATTTAATAATCTTTGGTCATGCATTAAAGAAGTGCACTTATTTTGATGTGCTGACTGGCATACTAAAGCACTGGTGAAGCACTTGATTATAATTTTATCTGTAGTGTTTTATTTGATATTTTATTTGAATTTAATATATTGTAGTAAATTATAACTGCATCATTACATATGTGTAATTACAAAAATATTTAAATACATGACATACAAATTTCAATAGAAATTACATTAAAATATATTTAAGTTTTTTTGTACATGCTTGTCAGCAGTTACCCTTTAACCATATTTCAAAGACAGAGTAATTATGAAATTACATGTAAAGATGTACTAAAGTTCTATTTAACGTTTTTTTTTTTTGTTTAAAAAAAAACTTATTTTTTTTTTTTTAGGGGGGTTTTTTTTAACAAGTTAATTTAAATATTAAGTCAATAAAACACTCTTCATTTTTAATTATTGACAAATTGCATTTAATATAAATGTAAACTATAGCTAATGAATTTGCAATGATTTTAAAAAGGCTAGCGATTTTGGTCATTTTGTCAGGAATGCTTTATAGTGATAAATCATCAAAACCATTGCTAATACTTACTGATGCTTGTGCTGTTGTTTTCCCTCCAAAAATTATGTCATTTCCTGGAGGATGATGTCATTGAGAAACTGGATTTTGTTAGGAAAGTGATGGAAAAAAAAATTAACTGATCACCAATTAAAACAACATTCCCAAGAAAACATATTCTGTTTAAAATAACTGATTAGAAAAATAGGAGGAATTATTGTATTATTATTATATTTTATATTTTATTATAAAATAGCATTGATTCTAAAATCTCAGTGAATGAATCCTGATGTCTTTTTCCTATTGTTTTATAAAAGCATAAAACACTTGAGGCTCAACATTAAAGCCATTTTACTCGAGGTAAAGAATTTTCTTTGAGAAAACTAATATGATTTCCATTTTTTAAATAATGTTTAACGGAAATATTTTATATAATATATTAAGCTGTAGACAGAAACATGAATACATGCTATATAGCAGGAATGTGTCACGGTTCATGGGTCCGTGCGGCCCTTTTGCGTCTTGTCATGTGTGACTTTTTGTCTAACACAAACATTCGCATGGAGCGTCAGGAGGATTGCTCTTCATTTCAGGCATTTTCCAGGGAGCTACGGAGAGTGTTTGATCATGCCGCTTCGGGCAGAGAAGCAGCACGACTTCTCGCCGAGTTGCGCCAAGGACAGAGCACGGTCCCAGACTATTCGATCGAGTTTCACACATTGGCTGCAGAGTGTGGGTGGAATGCAGAGGCACAGTGGGACATGTTTTTGTTTGGGCTTTATGATTCGGTTAAAGATGAGATAGGTTCGTCCGAGTTGCCTACTGGTGTGGACGAACTCATAGCTCTAGCCATTCAGCTGGACACCCGATTGCGGAGGCGGGCTCAACAACGACTCCGAGAACCACCGTTCTCCTCACAGAGTCATTTGTCATCAGTCACTAGTAAAGCTGTGTTCTCTCTTCCAGAGCCCAAGCCCATGCAGGTGGGAAGGTCCCGACTCTCGCAACAGGAGAAGCAGAGATGCAAAAGAGAGGGACTATGCTTATACTGTGGCGCCACCGGACACATCGCAGCACAGTGTCCAGTAAAAGCCAACACCCGCCAGTAGGTAAGAGGTTACTGACATTCCTCTTGTTCGGGCACTCATCTTTCATCTTTCATCACTCATCTTTCTTACCGACACTCCCACTGCTCCGTTGGTTCTGGGTCATCCCTGGCTGGTCCTCCATAACCCTAACATCAACTGGAGTAACGATACTGTGCTCGGTTGGAGCGAATATTGTCATGCCACCTGTTTGTTGCCTGCGTGTTCTCCCGTCTTCTGTTCTGTGTTTCAGGAGGATCACTTGGACCTGTCTAACGTGCCACGTGAGTACCTTGACCTGAAGGTAGTGTTCAGTAAGTCTCGGGCTGCTTCTCTACCTCCTCATCGTCCCTATGACTGTGCAATAGACTTATTACCAGGTACGTCTCCGCCTAAGGACAAATTATATTCACGTTCCACTCCGGAGAGGGAGGCTATGAAGAAATATATTTCAGATTCTTTAGCAGCCAAGATCATCCGCCCCTCTTCATCTCCGGCTGGTGCGGGGTTCTTTTTCGTGAAAAAAAAGGACTGCTCTCTTCGTCCCTGTATTGACTATCGGGGCTTGAACGACATCACGGTGAAGAATACTTATCCTTTACCGTTGATGTCATCGGCTTTCGAGTGTCTGCAAGGGACGTTATTTTTCACAAAATTAGATCTCCGCAAAGCTTATCATTTGGTTCGCATAAGAGAAGGGGATAAATGGAAAACCGCTTTTAATACCCCCAAGGGGCACTTTGAATATCTTGTTCTTCCCTTTGGCCTTCCAACGCTCCAGCGGTTTTCCAAGCACTCGTTAACGATGCTCTGAGAGATATGCTAGATCAGTTCATTTATGTCTACCTGGATGACATACTGATATTTTCTCGTTCTCTCCAGGAACATGTTCAGCACGTCAGACGAGTGCTTCAGAGGCTGTTAGAGAATGGGCTTTTCGTCAAGGCAGAGAAATGCGCTTTCCATGCACAGTCTGTTCCTTTTTTGGGATAAATCATCTCGGCCGAGGGGGTGCGCATGGATTCCCGAGAAAGTTCAGGCTGTGGTGAATTGGCCAACCCCAGATTCCCGCAAGGCCCTGCAGAGGTTTCTGGGCTTTGCCAATTTCTACCGGCGGTTTATTCGCAATTTCAGCCAGCTAGCTGCCCTTTTGACGGCCTTAACCTCAGAGGTGGGGGGTGGTGGGTACTATCCCAGCGTTCCACCACGGACGGCAAGGTGCATCCCGTGGTGTATTTTTCTCACCGCTTGTCCTCTGCCGAACGCAATTATGATATTGGTAACAGAGAGTTGTTGGCAGTCAAGTTGGTCTTGGAGGAATGGCGTCATTGGTTGGAGGGTTCGGGGGTTCCTTTTGTCGTCTGGACCAATCACAAGAATCTTGAATACATCAAGTCCGCCAAAAGAATGAACTCTAGGCAGGCCCGGTGGGCTCTTTTTTTCGGCCGATTCGATTTTTCCATTTCCTACTGTCCAGGCTGCATTTTTGATCATTCGGAGCGCCCGTCCCTGCCCGACCCCATTGTGCCAAGGAAACTTTTTATTTCTGCTGTCACATGGGAGATTGAGTCGAAGGTCGGCACAGCCTCGCAAGAGGTAACGCCCCCGCCCGGGTGCCCACCGAGCCAGCTGTTTGTGCCAGAGTCCGTAAGATCTCTGCCGACGCACCTGGAGCAAGGCGAGGTTGACCTTCCTGCAGGTGGGGGCGTGCACCAAGGTTCAGGCCGATCGCCACCGGTCGAAGCCTCACGTTTACGTCGTCGGTCAAAAAGTGTGGCTTTCAACCAAGAATATTCCTCTCCGATCCGTCAGTAATAAACTTGCTCCCAAATTCATTGGCCCGTTTACTTTCACCAAGATTATTAGTCCGGTGGCAGTCCACCTAAAACTTCCTCCAGCGTACAGGAGAATCCATCCGGATTTCAGTATCCAAGATTAAGCCGTTTTCATCAGTCATAATCCACTGTTCTGGTTCCTCCCACGCCGGTATCGTCGCGGGAACCACTATTCGTTAAAACGTATCTGGACTAAAGTGCGGAGGGGACAAGAGTTCAGATACTTGGTGGATGGAAGGTTACGGTCCGGAAGGAGAGAAGTTGGTGCCTGCTAGGGGACATACTGAGACCATTCTCTTATCGCTGAATTTAATAGCAGGGAAAGTTTCTGGGAATGCCAGAGGCATTCCTAGGGAGAAGGGTCGTCACGGTTCATGGGTACCGTGCGGACTTGTGAGTCTTGTCATGGTGTGTACTAATCATTGAGTGGCAGCTGGCGCTCTATCAGAAGCATGCCAGCTGCAATCATTAGCGCTGCCTTATAAGGGCTCTTGTGTCAATGTGTGTTTTGTCGGTTCGTTTTATATCTAGTACTTGGTCAGTCTCTTGTCAGTTCAAGTCCAGCCAGTGTGGGGGTCTTAGCCTCGCTTGGGTACGCCGGCACATGCGTGGAGAACTATGCTCGGGAGGTGTCATGATCCGACCGAGGATCATGATTGTGATCACACTGTCTCAGTCTATGTGGTTTCTAAATAAACCCTTATATTTGCCCTTGCACTTGGATCTGACTTTATATCCCGTGAAAAGAGGATCAATATTTATAATTACATATAATTCACAAAGTACAAACATGAATGGTGGGAATGTTTTAGTTGATGTAACCTTAAATAATCACTGCCATGTGAGCACACACACCCACACACACACATAGCGAATGTATATATGATAAGTTAAATAAACGGGTCACAGAGTTATGTGAAAGCACTAAGGTTTCCTCACATTTAGTGCCTCATTCTTGTGGTGTGCTGCTGCCACAAACACTGAGCTCTTTTACAGATCAGTGAGGGATTTTTTTTTTTTTTGGATGATGCCTCAGAATATTTCACAATGAATGTATTTGTTGTCTGCTGTGTCTTGTTGTGGAAAAACATGTGCAGAACAGCTTGATTTCTAAAGAGAGCTTCAGAATGTCCTGGTGTGACACTTCATGAATAAAACATGTTGGGAACACCTTGTGCTCCTCCAGTCTAATGACGCTGAGACCTCGTATCTGAGTGCTGGGATAATGAACTGTTTTGTTTACTTTTCACAATCCTTAAACTCTCAGCTTATGCTCTTGAGACATATAGAATGGATGAATCACAGACGCGCACGTCACAGGAAGTCTTTACAACAAACACGCAAAAATGGTAATCAGGGTGCATTTCTATTCCACACGATATCCAAAACATTTTAAGGTGTGTTCTCATGAGTTTTTGAATTTCAAATAACCTTGCAGCTTGAATGGACAAATAGCTGTTTAAGTCTATTGTTTGACTAGCTGCTATTTCTAAGAAATGTGAACAAGAAACTATTTTCACTGCACTGTTTTCTGAAAACCTGGTTTTAGAGTTAGATTGACAATATACTGCTAGCATGTGCTATTAAATTATATATTTTTTTTAATTAACTAAAATTACAGTATCACATTTTATATTGTTGCCCTTGTGAAAAAGATCACATATGCATACTTTTAAAGACTACTTATTATGGAAATGATATGCTTTAAAATAAATTATATTCTTTAAAAATATAGATTTAAGTGTGAACTGAATATTATTTAATAGCATGTTTACTGCAGTTCAGTGAAGATGTATTATAGTTTACATTTATACTAAATGCAATTACCTGAAATAATTTTAAGTGCTTCTTAAGTAGGACTTAAATACATCTTTATACCGGTTTTTTTTTCACAGACCAGGCTTAAGCCTAGTCCCAGACTAAAATGTAAATCTGAACTGAAAGAAACTTGCACTGACTGATCTTAAAATATTTCAGTGCCTTTGTTTTGTCTCAAGATGGACACCAGTGATGTTTTTTCTAAGGCATGTTTATAAAAATTACTTAAATTTCCTAATTGAACTATGGCCTAATCCTTGCTTAGTCTAAGACCTGTCTGTGAAACCAGGCCTAAATGTAATTTCATAAGGTCTTATACTGTCATTGAAATATGGTTTTAATTTTGTTATTAAGATTTAATTTTGATATTTAGATTTAATTTAAAAATTTTAATAAATATTAACACACTACATTTAAAATTGTGCTTTAGTTTGTTAGTCAACACATCAAAATAAGTGCACTTCACTAAAACACGACAAAGTATTATTAAAACATAACGATTTAAAATGTACTTTAAAGTAAACCTTAATATTTTATTATTAGCGCCACTTTTTAAAATTGTTTAAGAACCCTGACGTCAGTGGCCTTTTTTACATTTTAATATTTGCAGACTATCTTTAAGATTTGAAGTACTACAAGTGCACATTCAATACAATTTAGCACACTTCTTTTTCTCATGGGTGTGTTGCTTTTTACATTTTTGTGCTGTTTCGTGGATTGTTTTACTATATGGATTTTTTCTACAAAAGGCTTTTTATTAGCAGGTTCTATTATGACAACTTACCCAATATAGTGTGACAACATGCTGATATTGTGGGTCTCTGTATCTCCTGTATATATTTGTATATAGTACAGAAATATACTGGAGCATGCATAAATCCAGAAGTGTTGAAGAACAAGTATGAGGAAAAGATGCAATGTTCTCTAACAAGTCATTGCTAATATTTACTTTTTAAAACAGGTTCAGGTTCAAGTTTCTTTATTGCTTTATTACTAGATTTGGTTTGCAATGTATGACTTCATACATCTTGACACACTTTTAACAAACAACACAGACAGTAGACAGCATAATAAATATAATAAAAGTCCTCCAAATTCACATCATCACTTGCAATTTTTCTACGACTTGTCATAGCTGCTGGAACAAAGTTGTTTTTGTATCTCTCTGTTCTGCACTGTGGGAATATAAACCTTCATCCAGAAGGAAGAAGCTGGAATTCACTGCGCAAAGGAGTCATCCATTAACATCACTGTAACTGTCAGCCTACTAAATCATTTAACAAAGAATTTCTCTTCTAGACTTCCAAGCCGAGACACTGAAGGAAAAGATGAAAATTGATTCAATAAAAAGAACAGAATCAGTCATCATGGTTTTGTCAATGTGAAAATGATAGTTTCCTTAAACAAAACAAAACAAACGCTTTTTACACACAGCTTCACAATTTGTCCAGTCCAGTTCTGGGTCAATAATTGTCCCAAGATATTTATAGGATTTCACACATTCTATGTGTGAACAATTTGTTGTTGTCAGAAGATTTTACAGCTGAGAAAGTTAAAAATGCATATTACAGTATGATAATCTCACATTTATAGAATAAGCTACAAGCTACATTTGCAACAATGTGCTACATATTTGCTATTTGGCAACAAACCGAGCATCCCACAATCATTTTAAAAATATCCTCAACACATATTTTGGCCATTTTTCTTACATAACACTGTCTTTACATACAGTATGTGGCATTTCTCAGTGGTGTGATGCAGATCTGTGTTGATTCCCCAGGGCTCATTAAAGCAGGGAGCGACTGATTCAGGCCTGTGGATTTAAACCCCACTCCAAATAAAACCTCTTTATCTAGAGCTACGTGAATGTTATTGCTTTTTCTAAAAGAAGCTAGAAGACATTCTTGACCTTCAGTCAAGACTCTATCTGCTGTGGTTTGTGTCCCATGCGCAGCTGCAGAGGGGCACACCACACACCACACACACACACAACACACACCACCACACACAACACACACCACACACACACACACACCACACACACACACACACACACACACACACACACACACACCACAACGCACACACAGAGGAGAGCGCGGCGCAAGATGTGGAATCATCTGCACACACACCCACGCAGCTCTGACTCAATCCCACGAACACGCTCTGCAATGTCTCAAACCCAGTGATCCACCTACCAGCATTTTTGGCATCAGAGGTGCTTTCCAAGTTAGTAGATCTCACATTCTCAACATCTATTTATGCCGCGCTTACAAAGACAATACAAAAAGCACATAAATAGTACAGATACTGTACATACAGACAAACACACACACACACACAGCTGAAACTGACTACATTGCCATTCCCTATAATGGTGGAGAATATGCTGTCTATTAGCACTGAAATGCCAAATGAGAGATCATTTGGACCATTTGCTTCAATTAACCAATTAAAAAAAAAGCTTTTCCCAGAAGTCCCTCTGCATCAGGGGCGTAGCCAGAAATGTTTCAGTGCTTTAAATATAGTTATGGCAACCCTATAAACTGCCCGCTGGAAAGGTAGCTAGAAGCAGGAATATGTATGCAAAAGTTAACTTGGACAAAACATCTTCACACTCCAGCGTTAGTTCTCACTCATTTGTGCGCATTTTACAGTCATTGCATTCGAGACTGTATTGCATAATGTACAGTAGCACCAGCAGTGCATGTGTGGCAGCGGTACAGTAGATGTCGAATGGGTCTGGCAGTTTATGTATGTTTCTAAGCCATCTTCTGAATCAAGTGTGCATCATTGATCATTATTCAGATAAAAAATACTGTCTTTACGCTCTAATTTCTGCAGTATAACACAATTTAAGGCAGAACTTTCACAGCCAAGCAATCCTCCAAGCAGGCCTGGTTTTACGGAGGTGCTATAAGCACCCTCAGTTGAAGCTGTAATAATAACATATCAGCGAAAGAGATTTGGCGAACGAGCAGTGCGCATTTGTGTTTGCGCTCTGGAAAGCACCAAAAGATTGTATTTACAACGTGTTTTCGTAGCACTGAGCAATGTAGCCAATCACAGACATACCTGTTTAATTTTATGAATGCAATGGCCAAGCAGAGGCATTAACGCCGTTTGATGTTGTCAAGTGCTGAGTTCTGCAAGCTCGGGAATCATCTCATTATAACAAAGTGTAGACACAATGTAAATAAGAGATTCATTGCATAGTGTAGAGAGTTGATTTTAACGGAACTTCATAAGATCGCCATAAGATTAGTGACAGCTTGTTAGTAATTATAAAGGAAGTGTTCTTTGCACCATAGCAATGGATGGGACAAAAATGTAGGTCACAATAGATTTGCACCTCACTATTTTCAGAAGCACCCAGATTTGATTCTGGAACTGGACCTGCCCCGCTGCCATTAATACAGTAGCCTATGTCTACTTCTAATAATTTAACTTCTCGATAATTATGTCAAGTAATGTGTATGCTTAACCTAATTCATGAAAGTAGTATATTTAATCTGAATGTGTAAATATATGTTTACTTCATCGCTATCACACAAGAGTGTGTGTGTGCTGGGCATGCTGTTTTCTGTTTATAGATGCTGATATGTGTGTGACAAGATTTATAGATCAGGCCTGTCTGACTGACGCAAGTATATTTTTTGTTACATGAATGAATTAAATCATGAAGAACGACTGGAGACGGATTGGAGATGCTTTTTCTTTGTGTTATAAGCCTGCTGCATGCTTTTTCAACGGCTTTCAAAAAGTGGTGGGGACATGTTCCACCCGTCCCACCCGCAAATTAGGCCTATGCAGCACAAAGGTTCAAAACACAATACTTCTAAAGCATTGATTAGCCTAACATTAATGTTAATTTTAAAATGTACTAATACATTATTAAAATTAAAAGTTGTATCTGTTCACATTTATACCTGAGCTAACGTTAACAAAGATTAATAAACAATTAATGCATTAACTAACGTTAACTAAAGGAAGTTTATTGTAAAGCAATACCTCAGTCTGAGACAATCAAGTGAAGTGAAGGGACGTGTGGCGACCCATACTCAGAATTTGTGCTCTGCATTTCACCCATCCAAGTGCACACACACACACACAGTAGTAAACACACACCGTGAACACACACCCGGAGCAGTGGGCAGCCATATTGCTGTGGTGCCCGGGGAGCAGTTGGGGGTTCCGGTGCCTTGATCAAGGTTCTCACCTCAGTCGTGGTATTGAAGGTGGAAGAGAGCGCTGGTTATTCACTCCCCCCACCTACAACTGCCCCTAAATCCCCAATCAAGTGTGTCTGTCAGTTCACGTTCAGCAGAGTAAACATTAAGGACCATAGAAATGAGCACAGCTCCAAATATGCAGTTTGTTGTGGAGAAGAGTATCGAACACGCGTGGTTCAGAAGTTTCTGATCGATAAATCCATCACCCACTGGTGGTCTAGTTTCATATGTAGATGGTCCGGATTCATTGCTAAGACTTTTACTTTTTAAAGAATTGATCTGATTGATGTTTGTTTCAATATTTTCAAATTCAACTCCACAAACGCGTGCATTTTTGTATTGTATATTTTGTATCATGGATTGTCTTTGTAAGTGCGGCATAAATAGATGTTGAGAATGTGAGATCTACTGACTTGGCAAGCACCTCTGATGCATTCTATTATATCCTTACGTCGAAAACATAGCATTGTGGGTGGAACTAACAGAAACGGAGGAATCATCATTTTGACAAGTGTATGGTATGAACCTACAGGAAGAGGGAAAACTAAGAAACTGCCTGTAATTGACCATGAAAACTCAAGTTTAATATTTTTAAAAACTAAATATATAAAGTTATAATGAAATAAGACGTTTATTATTATTATCGTTTAATAAATTACATCCATTTGGAAAATTACCAACTTCTCACAGTTGAAAGTAGGTGGGCCCATACCCACCCGTAGCTTCACCACTGCACTGCAGATTTTCACATGTCACTTTTGTACTGAAATAAATATTTAGTAAAGGATGTTTTAGCTTCGGATGCTGCTCTCCAACATGTCAACATCCTTACAGTAGATCCATTTACAAACACTTTACAAATTGATTGAACTGAATCATTATCACCGATCAGTATTTTTCCCAGATGTCCTTAAGTTGCATTATTTTCATAATGACAATTTAAGCAACTAATTGTTTATGATTACATTAGATTTCGTAAAATGTTGTTGCTGTGCTGCTGCTACTATCCATCAATTATCATCTTGTGAAGTGAAAAGCTGAGTGTTTGCGATAAACAAAGCTACATAAGGCGTCTGAACTTCAACGTCCAAAATCCAAAATAATGTTTCCTCCAGTGAAAAATTAAATTTATTGTTGTTCTCCTCGCATCAAAATCCAACAACATATTTGTTTAGAACAGGTTTTGACTGGTTTTGCTTGTAAACCATGCTTGATCTGTTCAGATTTCTCTCCTGATTCACACCAGATGACTTTTTCACTGAAGAAAAAAAAATATTATGGATAGCGGACTAGTTTTCCACTGGAAGCAATGATTTGAAGTTAAAAATGTCTTGATGTATTTGTTTCTTACAAACATGCACCTTTTTAGATTAGATTGTGTCAAAGTTTTGTGTAAAATGTTATTGTTTTATAAAAAACATGCTGTTAAGACTATGTTTGTGACTGGGTCATATTCTGCACTATATATGGTTCCAACATGTCACATCACTGTTTTCCTCCCAAACATTTGAGCAATACTCAATTCAATTCATTCAAAATAATTGTTTTGATTGACTCATTGCTTTATTAAGTAATTAAGCAAGTAATTAACTCATATATAAATCAGTGTAGACCTACACAACTCTGGCAACAACCTCACAATATGACCTACTGTATGACCTACTCTTTGGCATGCTGATTATCATTTGTATAACCACAGTTTAACTACAAATACCATGGTTAAACTATGATCAGTGTAGCAAAACCATGGTTAATTTATGGTTACCATGGTTTAAATCAGGGGTGCCCAACTCGGTCCTGGAGGGACGGTGTGTCCTGCAGAGTTTAGCTCCAACTTACCTCAACACACCTGCCGCAAGGTTTCTATTATGTTTAGTAAGAGCTTGATTAGCTGTTTCATTTGTGTTTAATTAGGGTTGGAGCTAAAACTCTGCAGGACACCGGCCCTCCAGGACCGAGTTTCGGACACCCCTGGTTTAACTATAGTAACCATGATTTTATTAAATTTTTTGAGATAAAACCATGGTTAATTTTTCGCCTACAGTACAAGGGCTGTGCAGATACCATATTGATTGATCGTTTTCTGTTCAGTCTTGTATTGGTACTTCAGGTCTTCCGATGTTTGAATCTTTTATTTATATATTAATCCATATTATATGTAGTTCAGGTAACGAAGAAGCAGGACTAAGTGAGCGTGAACTCAGCATCATGCAGGGCGGTCAGAGACACTGACTGTACTGAACAAAAGGGAAGAGAAGCAGATGAGTGTTACATATCCTACCATTCCACTCCTACATTACTACTTCAGCCATATCTTTAAGTGTCGGAAATAGTAAGAGTGCTACTCCGAATTCAGCCACTGAAACAGATCCAGCGAACAGCCGTCTGCTCAATCGATAAGACTGAGTCATTGGCGCATGGTAGGCTTTGAGACATACCCACAGTCACGCCGTCAACACCCTCAGTTTGAGCCAAAAGTATTCCAACAAAAACTGAATTCAGTCTTCGGAAACAGCTTTCGATCTCTGAACCTGATGAGTCTAAGCAAACAATCTATTCAACCCCGCGACAGATGGAGGAATCACGCACCAAAATATCCACAAGCAGCAGAAAACCATAAAATATCAAAGTTATTTAGTTCACATGCAACAGAAGTTTGTCGTGTTCTGTGTTCGCTTATGCTAAGTTACCTGTCGGAGAGTAATGGTGGTAAGATATCATTCATATTCGTAAACTACATCAACTTCAACATTTAGCTACAATAACATAATACCAGCAGTTCCTTCTTATGATACATCTATAGGACGAAACAATGTATTTTCGGTGGGTTTTTTCCACATTTGAAAAGTTAGAAATGGCATTTTTTGTTGTTAAGGGTCGGGAAACTATACGCGCTGTAGATTGAATCTTGATGAATGAACGCTGAATGAGATTTCAGCACTAGATAGCGGACAGCGCCGAATCTGATCGGCACTTATTCAGTGAATAAATGAATGGACGAAATACAGTCTGATGAAGTAAAGTCGACATGCAGAGTCCACATGGTTAACAAGCTTAATAAACACAGTCGGCTATTCAGCATCTACCACTGCTCTCTATTCATGCAAACGAGATGGAGGTGCTTTTAGCTTTTGACACAACGAATGAACGAGTAAATATTCTTCAGTACGGTGCAGCAAACGAATATAGCAACATATCTGTCAGAATAATGGTGCATAAGTTTCGGTGGGACGTAGTGCACTTCATTAAGGCACGGCAGAAATGACAAAGCTGAAGTTCAGTAATTTACTCACTTGTTTGGAACAGGAGTGCTGAATCTGTTCACCGCTGAGAATCTCAAAGACTGTGTGTTTCTTTCCGTCCAGAGGCGTTTATTCGCGCTGGAGGAGGATGTTTGAGGATCTCCATGTAGAATGGGGCTCTGCTGCATCAGATGCATATATAGGATCGGGAACAGCGACAGCTCCACCTCCAGAGCTTCCTCACACTAGGAACCAGGCTTCATTAAACACTGGAATCAAAGTCTCAGTTTTCCATAGTGTAAAACCAGAATGCTAGCATTTTTCTAGAAAAGAGCTTAGTTAAATATATCTTATTAATTTGTAATACACACAGGTCTGAGCCTTTGCTGCTAAAATGCATGTAAAAGCATTATATACTAGTCAAAATGTCAAATAAAATATAACGTCGCTGAAGAATAATGATTGCTATTATACATTGAGTATTTTCTTTTATCCAATTTAGTGCGTGTTATAATATAATCTACACATTTTACTTTCTATACTATTTGTGGCACCAAATAGAATTGCAATAATGGCAAGTGGATGATCTTTTTTTGCACATCACTTGCTCACCAGTGGATGCTCTGCAGTGAATGGGTGCCGTCAGAATGAGAGTCTAAACATCTGATAAAAACATCACAATAATCCACAAGTAATTCACACCACTCAAGTCCAGCAATTAACATCTAGTGAAGTGAAAAGCTGCATGTTTGCAAGACACTAATCCATCAACACGTCTTTAACTTCAAATAAACAAGTCAATAATCCATAATAATGCTTTCTCCAGCAGTGAAAAAGTCATGCCCTTGTTGTCTCTAACGTCAAAATCCACCAACATAGTGGTGCAGACATGAATTTATTGACCATCATGTAATTCATTAGCAGACAAAGAGATCACACCCTGAGTGTTTTTGCTTGTGAACGGCGCTTGATTTGTGCATATTTCTCTGCTGATTCAGACAAGACGACTTTTTCACTGACGAAAACAATATTATGAAGAGAGGACTCGTATTTTAGCTGGAACATTTTAAAGTTAAAAACCATTTTGATGGATTTGTTTTTTACAAACACACAGACGTTTACTGATGGACTGGAGATGTGTGGATTACTTGTGATGTGTTTATCAGCTGTTTGGACTATCATTCTGACGGCACCCATTCACTGCAGAGCATCCACTGCTGAGCAAGTGTTGTAATGCTACATTTCTCCAAATCTGTTCCCATGAAGAAACGAACTCAACTACATCTTGGATGGCCTAATGATGTGTACAATTTTAGAAAATATAAATTTTTGGGTGAACTATTCCTTTAATGTTAAGAATCAGAATCATCTTTATTGTCAAGTACTCTGGGCTGGGGCGTAGTTTGTGGATCGTCAATAACCAAAACTAGCAAGTACGGCAGCCACAGGACAACGGCGCCAGTGCGCTCACCACACACCAGCTACAGGTGGAGAGGAGAGAGAGAGTCATAGAGCCAATCAAGTGGATAGGGATTATTAGGAGGCCATGATTGACAAAGGCCAGGGGGGCAATTTGGCCAGGACACCGGGATTACACCCCTACTCTTTACGTGAAGTGCCATGGGATTTTTAATGACCACAGATAGTCAGGACCTCGGTTTAACGTCTCATCCGAAAGATGGTGCTTTTTGACAGTATAGTGTCCCCATTACTATACTGGGGCGTTAGGACCCACACAGACCACAGGGTGAGCACCCCTGCTCGCCTCACTAAAACCTCTTCCAAAAGCAACCTAGTTTTCCCAGAAGGTCTCCCATCCAGGTACTAACCAGCTCAAACCTGCGTAGCTTCAGTGGGCAATAGCTACAACAATTTCCAATAGTTAATGGAAACCTCGAATCAGTTATTAATTAATGTTTAAATTCTTTTATAAGTGCTAACTTCAACATTACGGCACGATAGGAGCAACACGTTATCAACACAATATCAGCACAATCCCCGAATACTCTGCGTGCATTCACCAGCGCCCGAGAGAAGTGTGATAAGATTTGCTCGAGCCATTCCTATCATGCAGCTGATGGTCAACCCATCATCGCTGATCTATTTGAATCGACCTTTACGAGAAACAGTCCACCACATTAAATGCTGATGGCACCCGAAAGTCGAACGTGATCGTAAAAAGGGCAAATAACTGAAAAAGAATGATGACCAAAACATACAAGAGCGAGGAAACAGTCTGTGAAGCAGCACTACATTATATAACTCTTTTTAACTATATACTATATACTATAGATTATAGGCCTATTACAACTGTGGCATGTTCTAGCTATTGGTTCTAAATGTGCAGGCAGTTGTTTCTTCATAACAATGCTATATTGATTCATTAAAAAAAGTCATTATTGGCCTGGTAATGATTAATAGGCTAGTCTTATTATAACAAATGCTACAGTTAAGGACTATGGTACATGCTTCAGATATTCCAAAAGATGGCATATAATAAATCATTAAGAGCCTGATGAACTGATGAACAGAAGTAAGAAATAAACAATACCAATATAAGAAAATGTTAAGTTAAATTGGCATGTTGAATTAGAACATTCTGTCAAACTATAGCCTAAGTGCCTAAATAATATAAAATTAATTATATATCCTATGTAAACAAGTTATTGTTAGCTATGCTGTTACTGTATTCACAAAATAATATATAAGCAAACAAACAAATAAATAAAGCTTTTGAGTGAGCATGACCTGGGACTCTACAAAAACAGTTCACACGTCAACCCCTACCAAGGAATTTGTCTTCATGTATTGATGCTAACAAAGACAATTAAAAATACAACAACAACAATAATAATAAATTTAATATTAATAATAATAAATATAATATATCTATTAATATAACAATAATATTAATAAGAAAACATTGTAAAGTGAAGTTAAGGAAATATATTAAATAAGAAGCAGAAAAAAATATAAGAAATTTATTAGAAATATATTAGCTGTACATTTGTGTGTGATGTGTAAAAGTGGAACAGTGTAGATGTTCACAGTTGAAGGCATTTAACTGTACATTTGTATGCATTAGTGCAAGATGTGCCAGTGCAAATTTAATGTAATGTGTACTGTCCATGGGGGCAAATAATAAACCGTGATGGGTAATGGGAAAAAACAGTTTTTGTGGTGTGAGGTTCTGGTCTTGATGGACCGCAGCCTCCTGCCAGAGGGGAGTGACTCAAAAAGTGTGTGTCCAGTGTGAGAGAGGTCAGCCACAATCTTAACTGCCTGCTTCATTCCCGTCCTGGGAATGGACAGGTCCTGAAGAGGTGGCAGGTTGCATCCAGTGACCTTCTCAGCATGTTGCAGTCTTGTCCTTGGCAGTGGCAGCAGTGTGTGTGATGGAGGTGATGGGGGAGATGGACTCAGCGATGGAGGTCACCAACGTTGTCTTTGGTAGGTTAAACTTCTTAAACTGCCGACATCCTTTGCTGTGTCTTTTTAATCAGAAAGTAGATGCTGAACTCCCACTTAAGGTCATGGGTGATCATAGTTCCAAGGAAGAGGAAAGAATTCCACAGTGTCAACTGAGGAGTTACACAGGCTAATGGGGGCAGGTGGGCCTGGCTTCTTCCTGAAGTCAACCATCATCTCCACTGTTTTCACAGCACTGATCTCCAGGTTATGCTGGCTGCACCCGGTCACCAGATGGTCGATCTCCCAACTATAGGCAGACTCATCCCCCTCAGAGATGAGTCTAGTGTGAGTGGCGTCATCTGCAAGCTTCAGCAGTTTGACAGACTGGTGACTGGAGGTGCAGCTGGTGGTGTATATAGTGAAGAGGAGAGGAGAAAGAGCACAGCCTTGGGGGGAACCAGTACTGATGGTTCGGTTGTCAAATATGTGTTCCCAGTCTCACATGCTGTCTCCTATCAGACAGGAACCCTATGATCTACCTACAGGTGGAATCAGGCACATTCAGCTGGGAGAGCTTGTCCTGTAGCAGAGCCAGTAGGATTGTATTGAAGGCAGAGCTGAAATCCACAAACAGGATCCTGGCATAGGTTCCTTGAGGAGTTCAGATGCTGAAGGATGAAGTGGAGGGCCATGTTTACTGCATCATCTACAGACCTGTTGGCTCTGTAGGCAAACTGCAAGGGGATGCTTATGGAGGTCTTGAAGCAGGCTGCCACATGGCATATCTCCACTCAGGTATTAAAGATGTCTGTAAACACTGGAGCAAACCGAGCAGCACAGTACTTCAGGGTGGATGGGGAAACAGAGTCTGAGCATTCTAAGGCAATGTTGCCTGGGCACTTTCCCATTGAGAATGGGTAACAAATTTCTATCTGGATACTTTTGCATTCTGCTCTTTCAGTGGGGCAACATGATAATTAACTTAATTTCTTTTTCCTTCTTTCTTTATTTACCAAAATAAAGTGTACTGCAGACTTTGTTGCTGATTTTCCCCAGAGAAATGAATGGGTAATTATATTGTTGACATGTTCAGCTGCTCAAACAGAGCTAATGTGTTTACTGTTGAAGATTAACCCTACATATGACTTACTTATTAGTCTCTCTTATTTATCTCACGTTTAGGTGACTTTTTTTTGCACCCACATTTCTTTTAACATGTAGAGAAAGATGGACACCGTTGATGCTAGTTTCTTTTTGTCTTGGAATCCCTGCATTAAATCTTGAAGTTCTCCAGGTTTATTTTAGGATAGGACTCTTCTAGGTCATCCAGATTCATCTGATGAGTGACAACGCAGCATCAGGATCAACATGTGAGAAATACTCTTAAACTGAACCCATGACTGTTTTTATAAATGGGAACAAAAGGCACATTGAGAAGGCAGTATCAGGGCATTCTCTGTTACCACTGCCTGAACAAATTCCATATAACTGTGGGAGACAATTACTGATGACAGAAGCTAAAAAACAAGGGTTGTCTCTAGGGGTATTGATTATTAATACATATAAGCGCAGCACTAAATGTAAATTGTGATTACGGTTCTCAGCAGGGCATCTGCTAATGAGAAACTTGTGATGGCAGTCACAAGTTTGTTCTTTTTAAATGTTCTTGCTCATCATGGATGCGTAAATAACTCATTTTAGAGTTTAATTCCTTTTAAAGAATTTTTCTAAATCAACCACTGTGCCTCTAAAGTAATTCAAAAAATGAATATTTGGAATTTTCATTATAGAATAAAAGTTTATGTAACACTTTAAGATGATAAGGTGTTAAGTTTCTCTATTACAAATGCGTTTCGGGCCCTATATTTAATAGGAATGTATAGATTGGACTCTATGTATGTTTTGTTGTGCAGAAATGTTTTTGATGTTGTCTCATGTTCTTCTGTTTGGCATCAGACATTTTTTCCAGATTGATGTCTTTATATTTTCATATGCTGCTACACAGAACATCTTCCCGTCAGAGATGGCATGCTATATGGTCCTTTTATATTATATCTGAATATAGTTTATGAAAATGGCGTGGTTCGAAGCTCTCTTGAAGTTTTCTGAGGCACTGGGGAAGTTATTTTTAGTGTTCCCTAGGGCGGACAGACAATTTCCTCCATCAATAACCTCCATTTCCTTTGGATTTGATGAATCCCTTCATCTCTAAGAGAAGCACTAAACAACTGCAAATGGTCTTGAGATGAGATAGCATATTAATGTATGGTTGGTTTAAAGGGGTCATATGATGTTGCTAAAAAGAACATTATTTTGTGTATTTGGTGTAATTAAATGTGTTTATGCAGTTCAAAGTTTAAAAAACACATTATTTTCCACATACTGTACATTATTGTTTCTCCTCCATGACCCGCCTTTCTAAAATGTGTCGATTTTTACAAAGCTCATCGGTCTGAAAAGCGAGGTGTGCTCTGATGGCCGCTTCCAGTGCGTTGTGATTGGCTGAATACCTAAAGCGTGTGACGGAAATATTACGCCCATATCATACTGTTGATGATGCCCTGTCCGGCCGGAGCGACGAGAGAAAAACATTAAAACCCATTATAAACGAGGCATTTGTTGCATCCAGTGGGGGACATAAGAGGATTATAATGACTTATACTGTCTTTTTACGTGTTGCGTTGTATCGCGACGTGTAAACATAAAACCATGTCTGCATTTGTGATCGGAGAAATGACAAACAAGCACTACTCTATACTGCTCAAAACTCACGTTTTGTGATTCAGAACAGCCGGCATTGTAGTTTCTCTTCCCAGGATCAGGAAAGCAGTCCTCCATAAAATGTGCTGCACACATTTGAAATTTTGGGTTGAACTGTTCTGGGACAGTTTTGTAAATACAACTTAACCATTGATTTGTAGTTGTGTCCTCTTTTGGGAGGCCAAACAAATTAGTTTCTCTTTCACAATGAAACACAGCGTCACACACGGCGGGCTAGAGTGAGCGGAGGCCGCGGGCTAGAGTGAGGAACGGCCGGCGGATTTGACGAAGGAGGGCTTGCGGCAACCACATGTGACAACCCCGGGCTAGACTCCGCTTCGTCCTCGGTGAAAGCCAATCCGGCAAACCACAGCGCGAAGTTGACCAGCACGGATCAGCTCCAGGCACAACGAAGCGGATATCGTCCTCCTTTGGAAGACCAAACAAAGTACTTTTGCTTTCACAACAAAACACACAGCACCTTCACAACATGGCAGCGGCGGCAACAACAATACTACAGCGAGACTAAAAGTTACGCCTTCTTTCTTTGCGTGAACATTTGGGCTGCGTTATGCAAATATTCCCACATCGTGACGTAGATATGTGGGGGCGTGTTAGAACGAGCCGTTTTAGGCAGACTCTTAACTTTTATAAAGAATATCTCTTTGGATTTGATACTTTAGTCTTTGCAACTTTACAGATCTTCTTTATACACCAAGAGCCTGTAACACTCCAAAGAGAAAAGAAAAAAATGAAATTGCATCATATGACCCCTTTAACTTAAATATAGTTCTGTTGTTGTCCTCAAAATAAATGACAATAACACTGCCTTAAACATGAGCACTAGAAACAAAATGGCACAACATAAGAAAATAATTGATTAAACTACAGAATCCAGTATCAAATGAGTTGGTTTAACATAGGTTGTATGTAGTAGTTTTTTATATATATATATATCTGTAACTCAACGCCTCTGTATACTGGGTAAAATCAATTAGATTTATTCCAGCTTGTATGACCTTCTCTTTGTGGATGTGTCTCAGTGCTGTGACACTAGACTGAAAGGAATCATTATTAATGTGGCATCAGGCACTAGATCCTTAAACATGCACTGCTGGGTTGATGAAGTTTCCTGAACATAAAATAAATGAAGCAAAGCTGCGGTCTGAACCTACATATAATTCACAGACAGCGGTCCTTAACAGCACACTGAGTCTGGATATGTGATCTCGTGATGTGCTTTTAATCAAAAACAACCGCTTTAATGAAGTACTTAGGGTGTATGCAAGGCAGGTTGTTAGATTTAATATGTGCAAAACTAGCTGCCAGACACGCAGTGTCTTTCGGTTCACAAAGCTGTTGTTACCTGCGAATGCGCTGAAAAGAGAAGCAAACAGTCTACTTTTTACATTTACATTTACATTTAGTCATTTAGCAGACACTTTTATCCAAAGTGACTTACAAATGAGGACAATAAAAGCAGTTAAAACTAACAAAAAAGGTGGAACAGATGTGTTTTTAGTCGTTTCTTGAAGATGGCTAAGGACTGCTCTGATTGAGTTGGGCAGGTCATTCCACCAGGAGGGAACAGTTAATGTAAAAGTCAGTGAAAGTGATTTTGTGCCTCTTTGAGATGGCACAATAATATGCCGTTCACTTGCAGAACGCAAGCTTCTAGAGGGCACATAACATAATCTGTATTTTAAATAAGATGTTTGTGACACAAGAAAGATGCATGATAAGAGAGTACGACAACAAAGAGTTCATAACCTGCCCTACCAAAATGTCCATTGGTAAATGGAATCCGGGATTTTCTCTCTCAAAAAAACAAAAACAAAAACTTGTCATACAATTAATCTTTGTGGCCTGGGAAATTAAGGATGCATTTTGAAGCTGCGTTTGAAGTAGCCTTTGAAATGGGACAGCCTTAATTCCGCCTCTGTGACACATTAAGTTTCAGCTTTCATAGAATGCAGCACTGAGACACAGCTATAGTCATAAAACGTTCACATAAGTACACTTAAAGTCAATAAATTCAAGACTCTTGACAAGACGAATAAAATAACAGAATTTTGTGCAGACTACACATTTATTTGTCAGCCTATCTCTCTTTCTTTCAGTAGTGGAAATTTAAATGTGAGATTCTGGAAACGCGATCTAAATTTAGCGGGAACGGTCGGGTCGGGAAGAAAATTATTCTAAGAGGACAGCGGGTGAACAGAGTGAATATATAGCGGGAGCGGGTGGGTGCGGAATAGAACCTTGCGGGAGCGGGACTAAAAAACTAAAGACTAAAAAATAGTCCTGAGCAGACCTATAGTTAGAGGAAGAAGAAGGCAAGCACGGTTAGGGTTGATCAAAATGGTTGGATGCATTCGAAAGCTGAATTTCTAAGCTTTAAAATGATTCCTAATTATTTAAAAAAAAAAATACATACATAAAACCATTGATCAATTTGACTACATGCATTGTGAAGCTCAGACTTTCAAATGATATCAGATTTTTTGTTGATCAAGGCAGGGGTTTGAAAAATATGATTAGTAATATTTTCACGGAGGGGGGGTGCCCCGCCCACGGTACACTCCGGTTTAGAGGGACTGCTCAGCGCTCATTAAAAGATGATCAAAATAATTACATTCATTAAAATGATACATATTTTGTGTTATTCCATTCAGGGGTTGCTTAGTAATTTGATTTTGAATTATTTCGTGAGGGTGTTGTTCCGAGGGGGTTTAAGGTTTGACTTGAATTTGTATGAATTATCTTAAGACACAAAATTTGTTTAATATTTTACGCAACACAGTAGGAAGTTTCAAAGTGTCAGAGAAAATAAAAATGTTTTACAAAAATTGTATTTCTTATTTTTATTCATCTTGTCGGGATACAATTTGTTTAACATTTACAACACAATATTAAAAAGTGTCGCAGAGAGAAAAAACTAAAATGTAGGTTGTACAAAAATAGCATATTAGCTATTTTTATTCGTCTTGTCAAAATACTAAATCAGTTTGACATTTTTCTGTTAACACAGTAGGAAAAGTGTCGCAGAGAAAAATAAATAAATAGGACATCTTTCATTTAAAATTATAGGCTAAGCAAAATATAAACAAAACCGAGTTGATATGCTGTTCTGAATGGATGTCGGGAATGGGAAATTGTTAGACCGCCCGCTCCCGTTCAAATTACAGCAGAGTTTTACGACGCTACCCGTGTTTTCAGGAATTTAATCCCACGGCACAAAAATTAAGTTCGGGTCCCGCGGTTGCAGACTCGGAAACGCAGTGTACCGCCGGCGGGCGCCCCCCTAGCGAAGAAAAAAATAATAAGCATCTTTTTCAAAATATCTGCCTTAATCAACACAAAATAGGTGTCACTTGAAAGCTTGGAGTCTGGCCTTTACAATGCATGTGGCCACTTTGATTAACTCCTAAGTAGTGCTGAGTTATTTGCGGATAAATAGAAAAAAATGTTTTCATAATTTATGAAAAACAAATTTGTGCCATGTAGGCCTACTCTAATATGTCAGAAACATCATACAGCTCAGATAGTCATGTGTCATATGTCATTTGAAAGGTCTCATCGAGTAGAATAAAACAAGTATAATTTTTGGGGGCTTTGTCTAAACTTGTGTGAGGCATTACTTCAAATTCAAAACAACAATTTCAAAACTGTGAAGGGCTACATTGGTTCCAAATGCTGTAACTTTTGATTACTTCACCGCAAAATGTAATTCACATACAGCACACATGTTGGGGAACATCGCCAAAAAATCATTTTTTTCCTACCTTATTTCTTTCATGAGATATTGAACGTCAAATAAGAATGATATGAAAAATTTCCCTTGACCACACTAATTTTTCTTACATTTTATCACCTATTTCTCAGCATGAGAATATTCAGATGCAAAGATTTTTTTTTCCCATAAAAATATAGAAAAATTTATATCAGAGGATACCTACCTTTTGACTCTTCTTGCTAGCCATTATTTTTGTGTATGGCACTCAGAAAACAGTTTTTAAAAAATCCTTCAGGGAGTCAAGAGCTAAACAAAAAGGCCTGTTTTGTTACAAAATACTTTAACTTTTGGATACTTTATGCTATCACCACAAAATGTGAAACAGATACAGCTAACATGCTGGGGAACATCATCAAAAAAAAATTTTTGGAACATTTTTCCTCCTACCTTATTTCTGTCCTGAGATATTGAATGTCAAATAAGACAGATATGAAAGATTTCTCTTGACCAATCAGATATTTCTCAGCAGGAGAATGTCCAAATTAAATCATTTGAAAAAAAAAATTTCCCACTGAAAGTACAGAAAGATTTCTATCAAACGATACCAACCTTTTGACTCTCCTTGCTACAGTCTTCGAGTTATGACTCATTATTTCATAATGTCAAAAAAAAACATCGACTTCAGTAAGGCAAAAGGTTAAATGACCTTCTATTTTATTCATACTATATTATCTGGAATATTTTTTTAAAGTACACTTTTAATATTTGAATTAAAACTACAAGTGCACATTCAATACATATAAACACACTTAGTTTTAACAAGGGCATAGAAAACCAAACTTTTTTAAAATGGTTGTACAAAATCAATAAATCAAGTGTCCAGGTCTGTCAACTGGCCCGAAACCCTCTCACACTGACCCCAGGTCAGCGGGTCATCTTTATTGCTGAGCCCCGCCACCTAGCAACCACCCATTACAATCTGGCAACTGCAGAGCACTACAAAACACCTCAGCAACCACATACCTCACCCTACAACCCATAATACCCAAGGACTGCTGCTTCTGCTTGACAATGTTAAGATGAACTGCAGTGAACTAGTCTATCTGAAGATCACAACAGTCAAGTGATGCTTCTGTTTGATCTCCTTATAACAGCCTCATTGTTTTCCAGAACGTTCACAAAGCCCCAGGAGCGTTTAAAGTTAAGACTGTCATTATATATGGTTGGATATATACATGGATCTAAAGAAATCAGTTATTTTTTTATTTAATATTTATGATGTTTTGTATCATTAGTATTCCAAGCTGATGATGTTCTTTGCAGACCTTGCAATATTACGATGGTACTGAGCCAACGTATATGAAGCACTTTAACACAACAAACTAGTGCATTAGAGAATAATATGGAGGAGAAACACATTGTTATTCTTTCTAATTAAATCACTTTCCTTTTTCTCTCTTCATTAAGCTTCTGCTGCATTCCCATGTTTAGTGCCATATGCCCTTAAAGGGGTCATATGATGCGATTTCAAGTTTTCCTTTCTCTTTGGAGTGTTACAAGCTGATTGTGAATAGATAAGATCCCTAAAGTTGCAAAAACTAAAGCCTCAACCCAAAGATTCTTCTTTAAGAACAGGTTAAGACTCGTCCACCCCTCTCGAAACTAAGCGCCTCGTTTAAACACGCCCCCACATATCTACATCACTATGTGGGAAATTTTACACAGAACTCCACCCAAGTTTCACCAGGACGAAGGCTAACTTGATTCTCGCTGTAGTATTGTTGTTGCTGCCGCCATGTCGTGAAGACACTGTGTTTCGTTGCGAAAGCGAAAATAATTTGTATGGCCTTCCAAAAGAGGACACAACTAAAAAAATCAGTGGTTAAGTTCTATTTACAACACTGTTCCAGAACACTTCAAACCCAAATATTCAGATGTGTGCAACGCATTTTCATGGAGGACTGTTTACTGATCCTGTTAGAGTAGACTACAATGCCGGCTGTTCTCTGATTCAGTTCCCCTGTTTCCCCTTCGGCACGTATGCTGACCCTATACAGTCTATGATGCTGACAAATAATGCTGACTCACAGCCTGTAAGTAAGTTTTCATATTTAAAGGATTTGCCACTGGTGATTCAAACATGAGTTTTGAGCAGTATAGAGTAGCGCTAGTTGTTTGTCATTTCTCCAATCACAAAATGCAGACATTGTTTTATGTTATGCGGCGCGATACAACGCAACGTGTAAAAAGACAGTGTAGTCATTGATCCTTAATTATTCCCCACTACTGCAATCGAAGGCGCTCGTGTTATAATGTTTTTAATGTTTTTGTCTCGTCGAACTCCCCGCACGCATCACAGTATGGGTGATGGCTAACATTTCCGTCAACACCAGACCTGAAGGTATTCGGGGCAATCAAAACAAATGCACTGTATAGCTCCACTCAACACCCTCGCTTTTTCAGAACCGATAGTCTTTGTAAAAATTCGACACGTTGCAAAGGCGGGCTAAGGAGAAACACTAATTTACAGTATGTGAAATAATGTGTTTTTGAACCGTACACCGCATAAACCCATTTCATTACACCAAACATCCCCCGAGCCCCAAAAATACTATCTTTTTTTTATCAACATGCATATGACCCCTTTAACACTATATGTCCAATCTGCACATTATAAAATTATGAACAAACTTCAGTATATATAATATATATATATATATTATATCTAGGGTATATATATATGATAGATATAAAGGGGGGGGGGGTATAAATGTGCATTTTAAACGTAATTCCCCTCGCGTTCTTAAACATAATTAATTTCCTACGTAACCAAATTAATTACATTTCACAATGACAGAAGACAATGTGTTGACCATGAGCCAGAATCATTTGATGGAAACTTGTACATCATCACGCGCACAATATGAGTAATTGGCTTCACACAAAGGAAACCAAAAGGATCCCAAAGGAAGTTGATGGAAAAAAATCCCCCAACTTCATTTATTACAACATCATCATCCGCAGCAGAAAAATGCTCAGTATAGGAAGAAGGAAGAAATTAATGTATTTTCCTAGGTTCTGACCGCTTATTTAAAAGCTTTACAGCGGTCCTGGGAAAACAAAACTCATAATGCTGATGAAGGATTAGAATAAACTGCTGCTTTTAATAAGAGCCTTTTTTAATACGTATGAGAGAATATGCTTGTTCTCCACTTCTGTTGTCCTTTGAGAGGGGGATAATTTTTGCTTAAGCTGAACTTCACTCTTCAGAGATGACTAGAGGTACCTTTGAACCACTTCACAAAGCTGAAGCTCTGGATGCATGTGTAATGAGCAAAAAAATCCTTCCATGACATTCAATTCAAATTCACAGTACCCTGCTGTTGGGGTGCTTATTTCATCATATACAACCGTGAGAACATGTATAAAAACGCTTCTTGTATAATAATGTCAGTACTTAAAAGATGCTGTCATACACCCTTGCTGATTCAATTTATAGTACGAAGAGATCATGTCACCATAAAAATAAATTGCCTTCCATCTTGATCATCCTCGTCTCATTTCAAATCTTGTATGTTGAAAACAATTGAAGATATTTTGAAGAATGCTGCTAACATATTTTGGTGAGCATTGACTTCCCTAACATAAAAAAAAATAAATACATGCATAAGGTATTTTCATACTGTGCTTAACCCTGGGTTATTGTTGTTCTAAGCCCCTCATATGCTGTTTCGCACTTGTAATACAGAATTTTGTGCTTTTTACCCAGGGTTAGCACCGCTCCGTATTTTGTTGCCAAATGTTCACAGTTCTTAGCCTCTTGAAATAGTTAACCTGGGTCATTTTATAAGTGTTTCTGTTCACAAACCTGCAGTTTAAAGTAATAGCTCACTAAAGAAAATTGTAATTCTGTCATCATTTACTCACCTTAAATGTGTTCCAAACTTGTATGAGTTTCTTTATTCTACTCAACAGAAAAGTGTACATTTCGAAAAATGTGGTCAACTAGGACTTCCAGGCCCAACGATTGGTTCCCAACATGTCTTCAAAAATAATTGGTATGGTACAGAAAATAAACTTGAAAACTTTTAGGATGAGTAAATGCATGATTAATTGTTAACCCCAGTTTAGGTATTCGGGACCCGATAGAGTATCAGATAATCATATTCAGAAGCATAAATAATGGAAGGAAATTGGTTGGAATCATTCGCTATGATCGATTTCACTGTAATTAGTGTGTGTCCGTTTTCTCAGGACTGGAGCTTTCATGCGTCCTCAAGGTCTGCAGGGGATTCATCAGACCCTCATGAAAGAGCCTCTCGGTACACCGCTGCCTTATCGCACACTGATAAAGCCTGCAGGCAAAATCCAGACTGTGAAGGTGACTCATAAGTGAGCCAGTGTAACTCCAGTCAGCTGACTGAAGATGAGGAGGAGGAGGAGGAGAAATAGGGACCTTCCTTTCTGCGTTCTGAGAAATGATTGAGTATTATCGGCTGTATATGTTTTGATCTCCAAGGAAATCATGTTTGTCCTTTGTAGAGGACATTTGTTTGGTGTGCATGCCACAAATTAAAAAAATGTACAGCATAGCTTTGGCCATGAGCACATCCCGTTCTTGGCTTTAAAAATGGCTGACATCACAGTTAAGCAAATGGTATTGAATAAGAAACAGAAGGTCTGTTGTACTTGTACTGGGCAGTTTTGTTCATTTATTCAGAAAATGCTTTGCCTAGAGCTTTGACGTTTTGTCGTCTTGTTTGACGTCAGCAGCCATTAGCCATGACAGAGAAATGTATTATTTCAGATTATAATAACACTTATGAAAGCCAATGTTACTTTAAAAACACCCAGACCTGGTCATTTTATGGAAGGGATGTTATCATTGTAACAGTGAAATAAAAAGCTCTGTAATGTGATTAGATCAAACAATGCATTTACAAGGCATTCATATAGCAATAAGAATAGACTGAACATGAAATATGCATGCATGTATAACTGTTACATAGAGAGAAAAATCAAGGATTTGTTGTAATATTGCTACTAAATAGGTCAGATATGTCTCATTAGAAGAAGAAATCACTTTTTACATTTAACTTGAGTTAACAATCTCAAAACTGCACAAAACTAAATGACACTTGTGCAGACATGTGGCGAGTGCTGTTGCGCATTAATTTGATCAATTTAGTGAATATTCTTCTATTGAGCATCGAATTACAAACACCTTTTTTAAAATTATCATATTGCAGATGATGAATGGAAAAAAAAAATCAACAAAATGTTGCTTGCAGTACCTTAAATGTCTTAATCCTGAGAAAGCAATTGCTTTACCACTATTTTGCCTTTGGCTAGACATTTCATTCTTTACGATTCATGAAATGTAGTTGGGCTAATAAAAATGTCTGTTAAATGGTGAGTGTGGAAGTACAAAACGTGTGTTGCCATAATTGATTTTCTGAAACTCAAGACACAAATATGACAGAGTTAAAAGCAGTTAGCGAATGTCTCAAAACCTGTAAAAAATGTGGAAGACACTCTCATCCAGGCTTCCATGTATACTTTTTTTTAACTGCTTGCAGATAATATAATATTAATGAAATAAAATATAAAAGGCCACTTAAGTGTACTTAAAGAGAGTTGACTTTCATGACTGTGTTTCTCAACACACTTCAGTTCACTTTATATTAGTCAAATTAAAAGTTTTATTTTAAAGTACATTTTAAACATTATGCTTTAATAATCTTTTGTCATGCTTTAAAAAAGTACACTTATTTTGATGTGTTGACTAACATACTAAAGTACTGTTTAACTGTAGTGTGTTACTTAGATTAATATTTCAAGTTAATATATTTTAAATGTACTAAATTCCAACTTTATCATTATAAATGTTTAACTACTAAATATATGTTTAATACATGCCCTACAGTGGTGTGAAAGAGTGTTGGCCCCCTTCCTGATTTCTTATTTTTTTGCATGTTTGTCACACTTTAATGTTTCAGATCATCAAACAAATTTAAATATTAGTAAAAGATAACACAAGTGAACACAACATGCAGTTTTAAATGAAGGTTTTATTATTAAGGGAAAACAAAATCCAAAACTACATGGCCCTGTGTGAAAAAGTGTTTGCCCCCTAAACCTAATAACTGGTTGTGCCACCCTTAGCAGCAACAACTGCAATCAAGCGTTTGGGATAACTTGCAATGAGTCTTTCACATCGCTGTGGAGGAAGTTTGGCCCACTCTTCTTTGCAGAATTATTTTAATTCAGCCACATTGGAGGGTTTTTCCGAGTGATGAACCGCTTTTTTTAAGGTCATGCCACAGCATCTCAATAGGATTTAGGTCAGGACTTTGACTAGGCCACTCAAAAGTCTTCATTTTGTTTTTCTTCAGCCATTGAGGTGGACTTGCTGGTGTGTTTTGGATAATTTTCCTGCTGCAGAACCCAAGTTCGCTTCTGCTTGAGGTCACGAACAGATGGCCGGGCATTCTCCTTCTGGATTTTTTGGTAAACAGTAGAATTCATGGTTCTGTTTATCACAGCAAGTCTTCCAGGTCCTGAAGCAGCAAAACAGCCCCAGACCATCACACTACCACCACCATATTTTACTGTTGGTATGATGTTCTTTTTCTGAAATGCAGTGTTACTTTTACGCCAGACGTAATGGGACACACACCTTCCAAAAAGTTCAACTTTTGTCTCGTCAGTCCACAGAGTATTTTCCCAAAAGTCTTGGGGATCATCAAGATGTTTTCTGGCAAAACTGAGACGAGCCTTTATGTTCTTTTTGCTCAACAGCAGTTTTCGTCTTGGAACTCTGCCATGCAGACCCTTTTTGGCCCAGTCTCTTTCTTATTGTTGAATCACTGACCTTAATTGAGGCAAGTGAGTCCTGCAGTTCTTTGGATGTTGTTGTGTGGTCTTTTGTGACCTCTTGGATGAGTAGTCGCTGTGCTCTTGGAGTAATTTTGGGCGACCGTGGGGGGGGGGGGCCACCCAGGGAAGATTCTCCACTGTTCCATGTTTTCTCAATTTGTGGATAATGGTTCTGACCATGGTTCGCTGGAGTCCCAAGCCTTAGAAATGGCTTTATACCCTTTTCCAAACTGATAGATCTCAATTACTTTCTTTTTCATGTGTTTCTGAATTTCTTTGGATCTCGGCATGATGTCTAGCTTTTGATGATCTTTTGGTCTACTTCACTTTGTCAGGCAGGTCCTATTTAAGAGATTTCTTGATTGTGAACAGGTGTGGCAGTAATCAGGCCTGGGTGTGGCTAGAGAAATTGAACTCAGGTGTGATAAACCACAGTTTTAACAGGGGAGCAAACACTTCTTCACACAAGGCCATGTAGTTTTGGATTTTGTTTTCACTTAATATTAAAAACCTTCATTTAAAAACTGCATGTTGTGTTTACTTGTGTTATCTTTTAATAATATTTAAATTTGTTTGATCTGAAACAAAGCGTGACAAACGTGCAAAAAAGTAAAGAAATCAGGAAGGGGGCCAACACTTTTTCACACCACTGTATGTGTTCCAATAGAATTATGGGTGTAATATATATTTTAGTTTATTATAGATGTTTGTCAGTACATTCAGCAGTACACTTAAAACCATATTTCACAGACAATAGAATTAATTATGAAAATGCATATAAAGATGTGCAAGTCCTACTTAAGTTGGTCAAAACAAAGTATGGCTAATTGCATTTAATGTAAATTAAAATTTAAACTGTACAAGAATTTGCAATTAACATGCAATTTTAATCCTATGAAAGTGAAGTGAAGTGTGGCCAAGTATGGTGACTCATACTCAGAATCTGTGCTCTGCATTTCATCAGCACCTTACCCATCCATGCACACACACACACACACCACACACACACACACACACAAAGGAGGGGCCATTCTGGTTTGGTAAATGTTTATGGGGACATTCCATAGGCGTAATGGTTCTTATACTGTACAAACCTTATTTTATATTGCCCTACACCAACCCTAAACCTAAACCTACCCCTTACAAGAAACTACTGGCAATTTTTGAATTTCAAAAAACACCATTCTGTAAGTGTTTATAAGCCTTTTGAATTACGGGGACACTTAAAATGTCCTCATAAATCATCTTCTTGTTGTAATACCTATGTCATAACCATGTTATTATAAAAATTTGTGTCCTCATAAACCACACACACACACACTTAGCAGTGGACTGCCCTAATTAAGCTCAGAACCGTACATTCAGTGACTACACTAAGTAATATATATATGTGTGTGTGTGTGTGTGTGTGTGTGTGTGTGTGTGTGTGTGTGTTATCCATTCATTTCTGTTATTTAACTGTGTAAACATGAAACAACACCATTTTAAAATAATACTGAAAACAATAAATGTTGTGCAAAGAAATTAAGAAGAAGTTTCATCTAAATACACAATGCAACAAATAGCCAACATTATCAAATAACATCAAACGTTTGTTCTCCAGAAGTCTTGAATATCTGCTAATGCGTTAGAACAAACCATTAACCAAAACCTTTTTAAAGGAGAACTGGGATGATAAGTTGTTTCCCATCTGAAGTAAATCAATGGGTTGTATTAAAGCAGGCATTGATGGGGAAACCACAGACAGTGACTGTAAATCTCTCCAAAAATATGTTCTCACAGCCAGAGGTAAGATTACGTCATTTCTTCCTTCTCTGTGTATTCATTTCCTAAAACAAACACATCATATTACACCAGCCGCATATGCCTAAACTAGACTTTTAAAGACAATGTGAGTGGTGTTTGCTCGATATAATGTTAGGGTTTGGGGCGGTATTGGCAAGAAGAACGAACAAACACGCAGTAAAACAAATTATAAGTAGCACACAACACTGTTTCACATTATCCTCTGCAGTGAATGGGTGCCGTCAGAATGAGAGTCCTTGTCTTGTGAAGCGAAAAGCTGCATTTGTTAGAAACAAAACCAGCAGCCATAGACCTGCATGTTCTACTAAAGAAAAAAAAAGTGTGAGTGTGTGATTGGTTACAGCTGTGTGCAATCAGTGCAATGGATGATGGGATATGTAGTCCGGGATGACATGCAACAGTTTGTGTAGTGCGAGAGTCAATGTAATGAAAGGGTGACCTCTGGTGGCGATCGAACGTAATCTGGCCAGGATTCTGCAGTTATTTGACACACAAATGGATGAATGTTCAACATCATAACCTGTCTAAATCACTAATTGTGATTGTGTTATCCAAAACATTTTTTCATAACCGAGGCATAATGTGATGTAATTAAACAACGCTTTATACAATATCGTTCATGACGCATCTTATTGCTATGTCGGAACTTTCAGACATATCTGCATTACACTGGCTCGTTCACCATTATGGTGTAAGATATTTGTTTTCACAGTGCGAATACAATTACTTACCTCAGTTTAACAAACATACAACTATCACCTGTCTGAACATCGAGGCTGATCTGCTTGCTTCCAAAAGTGTTATCATCAATGTTTTATATCTACAATATCCTCCTATTTATAGTTTGTATTATTATTATTATTATTATTATTATTTTTTTTTTGTTGTTGGTGGCCTTGATTTTACTATTACTACCATATATTATTATTATTCTTATCTATTTTTCCCTTCCTATCGCCAACGTCCCCCATTCCTGAGAATGAGTTTATTTTAATATTGTTATTATGGCTATCGATTACTAATTACTAATTCATGACTATTATTTCTATTTGTCATCTTCCACATCCTCCACTTCCCCTCCTTTCGGCTAATTGAATCTAATTATTATTAGTGTTGTTATTATTCTATTTTGTTGTTATTAGTAATTATTTATTTATTATAATATAAATTTTTTATTAATATAAGTTTGTATTATTATTGATTACTATTACTATATTCTTTTAGTATTATTGATTAGTTATTATTATTACTCTTATTACTTACACCTTCCTCGTCCTCCGCCTCTATTTTTGTGTTATTAATGATATTATTATCATCATTATTACTATTGTCATCATTACTATTATGGTTTTCTACTATTGTTATTACAATATGTACATGGTTCCGTTTTTCTATCTTCCATCCCTCACACCCATCACACCCACACACACGACACAACCAACACTTCCCCCCCCACACACGACACGACACCCAGCATCATTCATGTCATGTATGTTTTGTTGGTTATTTTGTATTTGATTTGTCACTGGTAAATTGTATATCTGTTTGCATAATAATAATAAAAATAAATAAAAATCATCATCAAGTGTTTTAAGACTTGTCAGTTTAAACATTAAAGTGTCTTAAGCCATTCAAGTGCAAGACAGCACAAAAGAGATTTCAATGCGGTACTCGCACACTGTGATAGATCGTTTCTGTGCGCACGCTAAAAGCCGCAGCTTGGGCAGCAAATGCGAGTACCAAATTGAGTTATCTTTCGCATCTTCTTGAACACGTCTTGTTTCCAACCCGCTCTTCACCCCAAACCAGAGCAGGTTCACTTCTTCCGGCCGTAACAGCAGTAGCGCTCGGCCCCCTCGCCGTATCGGCTCAAATGCATAAGCAATTAGATTATTGTGGGCTCAACAATCCTTTCAAGTTCGTCTTCCTCCATTTCAAAACAAGCGTGTTCTTCTTCTTCTTCTGTGGAACAAGCGTGTGTTCAAAAAGTAAAGAAATGCTTATATTACTTCACTGGCCAATGGAGCAAACAAACCCTGTGACGTCACACGCGGTGTTATTGCAAGATGGCGGCGCCCTTGCTCCAAAAGCTATCCACCTTTTTCCTGAACACAGAAGTCTCGTCCGCCTCGTACACAAGATGCTTAACATTCCAGGTGTCTGGTGTATATTTTAAAAGTTTCAGTTTAACTAATTCAGTCAATCGTTTTACTCCATTTTAACATGGATTTCTATGGAGACCGGAAGACGAGAGCACTCAAACGGAAGTTAGAATCCGTCATGGCCGCGCTCATCGGTTACTCAGGAAAAAGGTGGATAGCAAAACTTTTTTATTCATTTATTTATTTTTTATTCATTTTTTAATTATTTTTTATTATTATTATTATTATTTTTGTCCGTCAAAACAAGCTCCTGGCAATATGTTCTCGTATGTTTCTCTCAGACGAGGCTCAATTAGATCCCATGTCCAAGTCTGTGTAGTTCCACACAATTGAGAGCCTCATCCTTAACGGCGAAACGAGGTTATTATATTTCACTACAGAAGCGCTCCCTGTCTGTCTCCTCTTGCATCTCTTCGGTTCAGAGGAGTCCGTAAGTTTTCTTCCCCAGAGAGCTTCTGGTAATGACAGAAGGGAGACACGTTACATAACAGCCCTCTGCCTCGAACCGGCATTCGGCTGGAAGCTCCCAGTGGCGGCTTTCGTCATAATATCAGAGCCACATGTTATATAATTGTGTGTTCCTAATCTTTTATCTTGTGATTTTGACAGGCTGATTACTCTGACCCTCATTAGCATACAGGCTCCCTTACATTCCCTGCTCCCCTTCTTCAGCACATGACTGTCAGAGGACAGTTCAGTCACAGCAGCCAACAAATACAGTGCTGCAATTGTCATTTTCATAAATGTAAACGACTCATTTGATCAGCGAGGATGATACATTACCGAAACAGGGCGCTTCAAGCAGCGGCCTATAGTCCGTGTTCACAGCAGTTTAGTAAAAATGTGATTCTGTAAGACATAATAATGAGAAACCTTCTCATATGAGTTCATAGGGAAAAAAAGAATAATAATTTTACTTAGTATCTTGTAATGAGAAAGTTTCTCATAATAATGACTTACATCATAATGAGAAACAATGTCATTATTGAGAGAGAGTTCCCTTTCGACGGTCTTTCCCGTTGCGTCGCTGACGCTTATGGGGAAACTCCTGTTTACTCTGATACTGAAGCCTGATTTTTTTCACGTTCGTGTAACTGCATGGACCAATGGCGCTTCAACCCGCCAAAAGGAGAGGAGCCAACCACTATATAAGTCAGCTATGAGTGCCATTTCATCAGAATGTTTCTCCTTCAGCAATGAAGATCATCTCCTCGCTGACTCTGGAAGCAAGAAGCTGAAGAGGAAGAAGCTCAGCTCAGCCTCCTGCTCGCCCCCGTAAGAAGGAGCCCCCACCAGCGGAAGAAGCCAGAAGCCTTCCCCTTTGGCCATCTGGTGCATTTAAGAGTACATTTCCAGTGACGTTGTTTCTAGGGCTGCACGATAAATCTCGATTAACACTAAATTTCACGTAAATTGACCTGTCTAGTGCGATTATAATATCGCAAAGGTTGCGATTATGTTTTTATGCGCAGCTTGTCCGTGAAGCACAGCTCTTTGATCAGTAGGAAGTACTGCACATAGGCATTTCCTGGAACTACACGTGTTATGGTACATCTTCTGTGGGCCATATTTGGAGTTTCTGTGCTTATCATACTTCACTGACAATCTGAGCATAAAAAATAATCGTTTGCGGTTTATTTTCGATTTATCGTGCAGCCATAGTTGTTTCAAATGTTGCGCTGCGAGTATGGGTGCAGATGGGCATGGTTAGTGCATCGCCTGTCTGGGCAGCGCCCATGCAGAGGCTGCCTTCACCAGCACGGAGTGCTCTCACTGCGAGAGCATGAGTCTCGCCCTTCTCCGCTCGTGGATCACCTTCTTTAATGAAGAAGAAAAGCCTTCCCCTAGAAGAAAGAAACCGTGGAGCAACGGGGCTCAAACACAGGGCTCGAGTGAACTCATCCCGGTGCAGCTCCCGCAAACTTCACTCTCCCCCCATTGCCTCGATTTGCCTGTGTGCTTCACACGTGAGGATCAGCGCCCCTCTTTGGCTGCAAGCGGCTTGATTTACTTCGGCGAATAATAGGAGGAGGCTGTCGCTGATGACTCCATGTCATTGATGGCTTCAGATGCTGAAGAGTGGGCGTGTTCTGGTAAAGAGCCTGAAACCCCGCCTCCAATGCAAACAAGACGGCCCAGTGTGGACAGCGAACTGATCCGCGTTCTAACCAAGGCTGTGGAGGATCTCAGCCTGGCTTGGTCAGCTCTGGAAGAGCCTGCCCGTGGCCTCTTTGACGAGTGGTACCTGAAGGGAAGCCGTCAATATTCCTCCCGCCAATGACCCGCCCCGTTCCTGTCGGCAGTTCACGAAGAACTCACCAGGACGTGGCGTGCGCCCTACTCGGTGCGTGTTAATCCCTCTACTTCTGCCACTCTCATCACTGTTGACGGCACTGAAGAACAAGGTTATAGAAAGCTCCCCCTCTGGAAGAGGCAGTCGCTGCACATCTGTGCCCTCCATCAGCCCTGGGGTTGAAAGCCCATGCAGTGCACCCATCTAAGCCCTGCATGACTACTTCAGCCCTTGCAAACAGGGCTTATTCAGCAGCTGGCCAGGCTGGCTCAGCGCTTCACATGATGGCGGTGCTCCAAGTATTCCAGGCCAAACTTCTCTGCTCACTGGAGGAGTCCGGCCAGAGTTCTGACGCCCTCAAAGAGCTGCGCACAGCGACTGACTTGGCTCTCTGCATGCTACTGAGGCTACTGTACAGGCCATCGGCAAGACCAACGCCAACTTGGTGGTGCTGGAGTGCCACCTTTGGCTAAATCAGAATGAGAATCAGAATGAGCTTTATTGCCAGGTATGTTTACACATACGAGGAATTTGTTTTCGTGACAGAAGCTTCCACAGTGTAACAGAATGACAGTGACAGAACAAAAAAACACAGATAATAAAAAAAATAGAACAAGTAAAATAAGGAATAAAAAATATACAAATCGACAATTGTATGTACAGGTATATAACAATAGACAATTGTATGTACAGATATATTATGTGCAAATTTGAGGTGTAGACTAAGTAGGTGTGTTATATAAATAAGTGTATGAGTGAATAAATAGTGTGTGTTCCACAGTTATTGTCAAGTGTTCATGAGATGGATTGCCTGAGGGAAGAAACTGTTCCTGTGTCTGGCCGTTCTGGTGCTCAGAGCTCTGTAGCGTCGACCAGATGGCAACATTTCAAAGAGGGAGTGTGCTGGATGTGAGGGGTCCATAGTGATTCTGCCAGCCCTTTTGTTCACTCTGGATGAGTACAGTTCTTGGATAGAAGGGAGGGTTGTACCAATGATTCACCCCCCCCCCCCCCACACCCACGCTCATCAATGTCCGACGACCCTCTGTAGTCATCTGGTCACTTGGTAGCTGAGCTGAACCAGACAGTTATATAAGTGCAGAGGACGGATTCAATGATGGCGGAGTAGAACTGTTTCAGCAGCTCCTGTGACAGGCTGAACTTCCTCAGCTGGCGAAGGAAGTAAAACCTCTGCTGGGCCTTTTTAACAATGGAGTCTATGTGAGTGTCCTACTTCAGGTCCTGTGAGATGGTGGTGACCAGGAACTTGAATTACTCCACTGCAGTCACAGTGCTGTCCTTGATGGTGAGTGGGGGGAGTGCAGGGTGTTTTCTCCTGAAGTCCACGATCATCGCCACTGTTTTGAGCGTGTTGATCTCCAGGTTGTTGAGACTGCACCAGATAGCCAGCTGCTCGACCTCCTGTCTGTTAGCAGACTCGTCACCGTCCTGAATGATGCCGATGAGTGTGGTGTCGTCTGCAACTTCAGGAGCTTGACAGAGGGTTCTTTATAGATGTTCAGTCGTTGGTGTACAGGGAGAAGAGCGGTGGAGAGAGAACACAACCCTGAGGAACTCCAGTGCTGATCGTACGGGTGCTGGATGTGAGTTTTCCCAGCCTCACTGTCTGTCAGGAAGCTGTTGATCAACTGACAGACGGAGGTGGGCACGGAGAGCTGAGTTTGTTTGGGCAGGAGGAGGTTTGGGATGATGGTGTTAAAGGCCGAGCTGAAGTCCCTGGTCTGTCTAGATGTTGCAGAACATAATGCAGTCCCATGTTTACTGCATCGTCCACAGACCTGTTTGCTCTGTAGGCAAACTGAAGAGGATCCAGCAAGGGTCCAGTGATGTCCTTCCGGTGGGCCAGCACCAGTTTTTCAAAAGACTTCATGACCACAGAGTTGGAGCCACAGGCCTGTAGTCATTAAGTTCTATAATTTTGGATTTCTTTGGGGATGGGGATGATGGTGGAGCGTTTGAAGCAGTAAGGGACTTCGCACAGCTCCAGTGATTTGTTGAAGATCTGTGTGAAGATGTGGGCCAGCTGGTCATCACAGGATTTCAGACAGACTGGTGTAACACAATCTGGGCCTGGTGCTTTTTCCTTTTCTGCTTCCGGAAGACCTGGCGCACCTCGTCTTCGCTGATCTGAATTGCAGGTGTGGGGGAGAGGGGGGTTGCTGGAGGTGTGAATGGTTGTGTGGAGTGGTGTTCAGGGCGGGTGTGGGGTGTTGTTTCAACCTTGCAGTAGCCTCATTTCCGATCGTCTGCCCATTTTTGATTCTCCACAGTGCTGGGGGATGGTGTCTTGTAGTTGGTTATTTCTTTCAGACTTTTCCACACTGATGCTGAGTCTCTGGAAGTGAACTGAGTCCTTATTTTATTTTTTCAGAATAATTCCTCTTTGCCACTCTGATCTCCTTTTCCAGTGTGTATTTAGCCTGTTTATACAAGACATTGTCCCCCTTCCTGTGAGCATCTTCTTTGGCCTGATGGAGCTGTCTGAGTTTTGCAGTGAACCATGGTTTGTCATTGTTGTATGTTAGATAGGTCCTGGTAGGAATGCACGTCTTCACAGAAACTGATATATGATGTTACGGTCTCTGTGAGCTCGTCCAGATCGGTGGTAGTAGCTTCAAAAATACTCCAATCAGTGAGGTCAAAACAAGTTTTTAAATCCTGCTCTGCTTCATTAGTCCATCTTTTTACAGTCCTTAATACAGGTTTAGCTGATTTCAGTTTCTGCCTGTAGGTCGGTATAAGATGAACCAAACAGTGATTAGAGAGCCCCAAAGCTGCTCGTGGGACAGAGTGATATGCATTCTTTATTGTTGTGTAACAGTGATCCAATATATTACTGTCTCTGGTGGGACATGTGATGTGCTGTCTGTATTTTGGCAGTTCACGGGAGAGATTTGCTTTATTAAAGTCCCAGAGAATGATTAAAACAGAGTCCGGGTGTTGTTGTTCTGTGTCTGTGATCAGATTGGCGAGTTTCTGTAAAGCGGAGCTCACGTGTGCTTGCGGAGGAATGTACACACTTACAAGAATGAACGAACAAATCTCCCTCAGCGAGTAGAAAGGCTTACAGTTAATGAAGAGCACTTCTAGATCTGAACAGCACATCTTCTTTAACACAGTTACATCTGTACACAACCTCTCATTGATGTAAAAGCATGTCCCGCCGCCACGCGATTTCCCTGTTGATTCTACATCGCGATCTGCTCTAAACAGCTGAAAGCCCGGCAGACTCAACGCGCTGTCCGGAATGGCGTCTTTCAGCCAGGTTTCCATGAAACACAGAGCAGCAGAGTTTGAAAAATCCTCATTTGTCTGGGAGAGCAGAAGGAGCTCGTCCGTTTTGTTGGGTAGAGAGCGGAGGTTCTTCAGATGGATGCTAGGCAACGGCGTCCTGAATCCGCGCTGCCTTAGCTTCACGAGCGCGCCGGCTCTCTTCCCCCGTCTGCGTGTCCTGAAGTGCTTGATCAGCGCCGCTGCTCCCCCGACTACAATGTCCAGCAAAACATCAGAATAATCGAAAACCGGTGAAATATCGGGTGGTGTGTACTTTCGAATGTCCAGCAATTCGTCTCTGGTGAAACTGATTGCAGGGATATAACTAAAGACAGGACAAACTAACAAAAACATAAGAAACAACTGCGGAACGCGCCACGGAGGCAGCCATCAGCGTTGGCGCCATCGCGAAGACATGTCCCTGATATCTGACAGATATCAGGGACGCTGACAAGGTCACCTTCCTACACTCGCCAGTCTCTCCCAAGGGACTGTTTGGCCCTGCCGTGAATGGATTTGCTGAATGGTTTACCACGGCACAGAAGTCATTGCAGGCAATGCATCACTTCCTGCCAAAGTGCTCCTGTGCAGCGGCTGTTTCAAGTCTACAGAAGGCTCCATCCTCTCATCAGCCTGCCAAGCCAGCGCTGCCTCAGCCCAAGCCTAAACCTAAGCCTGGCCTTCAGCAGCAGTTAGGGTTAGGGTTCGGCTCCTGTTCAAACCTGGAGCAACGGTTACACATCAACTGCCTCGAGATGATAGCGGTTTTTCTAGCCCTAAAAACCTTCCTTTATCAATCACCAAGGCGATCTCAGGTCACACTCCCTTCACAGGTTGGCTCGACGCCTCTTTTTACAAACTCCGCTCTCAGCGAGTGGAGTTTGCCTTGTGCCTATTTTGATAACTCTGCAACACACGTACGAACACAACGCTGGCAGTGACGATGGCGGAATCTGCTATGTCTGCTGGCCGAGGGTATGATGTCATCAGTAAGTGAAAGCGATGTGTCTTACTATGGTAATTCAATGTAAAAATCACGTAAACTCAATCTTCCCGAAACAATACAACCTCTGTGTCCGATTCCAGGCCTTCCCGCTCCTTGAGTTCTCTCCACCTCTGGAAAGCTGCTCCAATATTTACACAGGTCCTACCTCTTGCCTGATAGTAACCCTTCTTTTTAATGTTTCGCTCCTCTGAAATGTTCCTCTTTTTCATCTGCCATCTCTCTCTATCTATAGTCAATTAGCTAGTATCTGTCCTGTGCCCTCACTGAGCACTCTCTTCTCCCTATCATGACTAGACACGGCCCTTACTGCTGATTGGCAGCGAGCTTTTTTTTGGGTCCGACACTGTGGTCAAAACGTTTTTCAAATATTGCTTAGTGCACCTTTATATCTGCTTTATAAATACTATTAAACAACCAATATGCTAGTAATATGCATGCTAATAAGCAACTAGTTAACAGTGAATAATGTTCTTTAATCTAAAGTGTTACTGAATGTTTTTATTGGAAAAAAATTCATTTGAAATAATTTATAACAACAAAATATTCTGTTGTGAATGAGTATCAATACATCAGTATTGGTATTTATACTGACCTAAGTCTCACAAACGTAAAGTACAGTAACACTTCTCTGTAAAAAAAAAAAGAAAAGAAAAATGGCCCACGCTTTAACTTACTAAATGCTCCAGTCAATTCAAATGTTGTGAGACTGATGTAAATCCAGAGGAAAAAATGTGGTCAAACTTAAACTTTAAGACTGATTTGTGGGGTTATTCTGACTGATTCATTAAAGAGAACCAGCTCAAGATGCACCAGTGAATTATTCACACTAAGACTAGAAAGGTTAATTAAGGAAAAATTAAGGAAGATTTCCTGTTCACTGTTAATGAACCTATATATAAATGTGAAAAACATATAAAACAGTATCCAGGTACTAAATAGGAAATACAGCCATGCTGTGGAGCTCTGATTTAGACTATAAATTGTTCTCCAAGCTAAGGGTGAACACCTGCTCAGGGCATAGAGGTAGATGCTAATTACTGCCATTAGCATTCAAGAGGAAGGAACATGAATAATCATCGATATACCAGAAGAAGAACACAAATCTGAGCACAAACAAGTCTGATATTTAGAGACTGTGCACAAAAAATCAGGGAGTCACATCTCCAACAACAGCTTGCATGGATTGATTGAGCAGTTGCAAACAAAAAAGTCATTAATGTGGAATCAGTGCTTCTCTAGGGAAGATTGCCCGAGAGAGAAAATAATTGAGATGTCACCAGCGTTTCCTCTGAAACTCTACGAGCAAAGACAGGTCAGGTACCATGTCACAGCACCCGTAATGGGATCGTGGGATCATTGGGGTGCGAGACTTTTCGTTGTTGGCAACCAACTGCACGTCCAAAACACTGAGAGTGCATAAATCACACGCTACTCAACTCTTTAAATAAAGCTTACAAAAGGGAGATTCACAGCAATGCCATTCACTGAAAGATCTTAAAAGAACCCTTTTTCTTAGTGTGTGAAACACATTTTAATAATATAAAGATCCTATAAAGAACATTTTGTGTGCTGGAAATATCCATGGACGTTAAAGATTCTTCATGGAACTATAGATGTCAATAAAGAAGCTTTATTTTCAAGAATGAAGCTCTTTTTGGCTGAATATTTAAAATTTCTGCTTTAACAAGCGCCATATTTTCATGTAGAGTAAGATGGGGAAAGATTAAAGATGGCACAAAATCTCATCTCAATGCATTTGATGAATGGCTGTACTCTTCTTAATGTTGTTATTTCATGTGTCTCTGGAAAATAGTGATCTGTGTACTGTATGAAGTTGAATATCAATAGGGATTTGTGGACAGTGTTTTGTGTGTGTGTGTGTGTGTGTTGAGGATAATAGTGTAAAGACAAAATTAGACATCTGGGGTAAGATGAAGATTTAACTGAATACATATTGTAATTCAATCGGGTTATTCAACATTTCCATGAGATATGTACATTTTAGAGATCTATTTTTAAAATATATAAAAATGTAAGACTATATAAGAATGACATCAAAAATTACTTATACACTCTGTAAAAGTTTACCCAGAGGTTTACCTTTTTTAATAGTTTTACATTTTGGGCTATTATAACTAAATTAGCACATTTTCTATATGTTTCCCTTAATAACACATTGGCTGGTGCATCATTGTCCTGCTAAATCTAAATATGTTACAAATTATAATTAAAAGTAAATGCACATTGTTCTTAAGTCCAGTATCTTCCTCCATCTTACCCTGCTTTCTAGTTAGCAAACACTCTCAGTCTGTATACTGTGGTAATCATTCATTTCTACTTCACTTGAGTGAAACAATGTCCACATCTCTGATGACACTCAGCAAAGAATCTCTCAAGATTGCTTTCCCATGTCATAGATGACTCTGTAACATTGCCATTTTGCTCAGTCTGCCCACAAGTACACTCCATCTTACTCATTGATTTATTGTAGGTTATTTCCGTCTGGGAGTGTGACAAGAATCGATTTTACTTTGGTTGAGGAGACTGTGTGTGAACTGTCGATAACCACAGCTACCTAATCACTTTGCACCCCCACTGTTGGCCAAACAAATCCACTGGACCTGACCATCTTAAATGACACAAACTAGCATTTTATTGCATTCACCTTCCAGACAAACAATTATGAGCCTTAGCGTCAGGAAGAGTAGCCTATATCGATTTACAGCAGGATACGACGCTCCTATGGAGGACTGAGTCAGACTCTAGACTGTCCGGTGTGTGTGTGTGTGCGTGTCGCACATAATTACAGTTTCTACAAGGAAGGCATCAAAGCACAAAACAGATCTAAACAAATATGTGGGTGGATTTTGATGTGAGAGGACAACAGGGGACTGACTTTATCAATGGCGGAAGCGTTATTATGGATTTTGACTCATATTTTGGCCAAAAGCAATGTCTAAAGTAAAAACGTCTTGATGAATTAGTTTCTTACAAACACACATCTTTTCACTTCACAAGATGTTAACTGATGGACTGGAGTGGTGTTTATTACTTGAGGATTATTGTGATGTTTTTATCAGCTGTTTGGACTCTCATTCTGACGGCACCCATTCGCTGCAGATCATCTATTAGTGAGCAAGTGATGTAATGCTACATTTATACAAATCTGTTCCCATGAAGAAACAAACTCATCTTGGATGGCCTGAGAGTGAGTAATTTTAGCAAATTTCATTTTTGGGTTAACTCCTTTAAACATTTGGTATTAAAGGGTTTAATGTGTGCCCAAACAAATATTCCTCACCGCTACACAACCACCAGCAGCAGTGAGCTGTTGACACATGAAGGATGGATCCACTGATCTTGTTTACACACATTCTGACTCCTCCATCTGCATGTCTCCTCAGAAAGATGCGTCAGACCAGGTGACGTCTTTTCAATCTTCTGCTGTCCAGTTTTGGTGAGCCTGTGCCCAGACTGGCCTCAGTTTTCTGCCGTAACCTGACAGGAGCAGAAGCCAGTGTTGTTTCTGACAAACATTGCAATGCACGATTATTTTAGCTACTGTTGTCATCCTGTCAGCATGAACCATTCTTAACTCTCATTAAAAAAGCTATTTAGTCCACATCACTGCCACTCTGTAACAAGATGGTTGCATGATTATATAATATCACACAACACACAACTCACAGTGAGAACAGGCAAATCTGGTGCAGTCCATGAGGATGAGATGCGATGTAGTGCTTAAAGCAGCTGGTGGAAACACAATAATACACACTGTGACTTTTGATATTGACCCTCCTTTGTTCATGGATTCATTATTCCATTTATGTTCATACAGATGTTTACACATTAAGACATTTGCTGGTATTAAAAGCAGTTGAAATGAATTTTTGCTGAGTTTATGGGTGATTCTATAATTGGAGATACATTTGGCATTGCAGAAAGTTAAGAAAAAAAACTTTTCACCAACAGAAATTCTTTCCATTATCTTATTGAAAACATTTCATTTTAATAATTCAGTGCTTGCCAAACACAAGTTACTAATGAGTTTTAACAAGTTTTTTTATGGTAGTTTGTCAACTCGGTTACAGACAAATTAGGCAATGTGTAGAAATAACAATTAACCATACCAGGAAAAATCCTTTGTTTCATTAGACAAACAGTCCTTACATTCCAACATTTGAAACCGAGATAATATTTCACCTATGCATACCTTAAAAATTAAAAAAAATACCTGTCTTCACAGAACCGTCCACTTGGAGCAAATATTTTTCATCTGAAAATTTATTATATACAATATCCAGTTAAAAAAAAGAAATGTTGTTGAAATATTATAAATCAATAATGTTTATTAGGATTTAATTGTTTTTTGTGAAAATAGTTCATAAACAGAGTTAACCCTTTAAGTAACAGAATTGTAAAGTAACAGAATTGTCCAATGGACTGTCAATTCTGTTACCGCATTGTTACTCTACCTTGGTGACAGAGTTTGACGGTAACAGAATTGACCATTTTCTTTATTTTTTTGCCAAAAACTCCACTTGCTAGCATAAATATTAAGAGCACATGGCACTACTGAAATCATGGTTAAAAGACTTTTAAATAACACAAAGCGTGATCAATGAAAAAAAAAAAATGTTCCTTTTGATATTGTGGTAACAGATTTGACACTTTATAAAATAACTCTTGGTGTAAGAACTTTTAGATTCAAATATTTTCTTAGAGAGAGCACATAGACTTTTCAGTGCTTCAGATCTTAACAGTGAGGGAAAGTGACATAATTTCCCTTATTTCATAGTTGTGGGAGATAATTCCACTCATTTAAAAGCAAAGTATGGTACGGTAACAGAGTTGACGCAAGATTTACAGACACACATTTTTATAAGAAAAACGTTTTTTTTTAAATAATGTTGTAGAATTAGGTAAATTACTCTTTAGGCCTTTTACAAATAAAATGAATGAAATATTACAAAAAGAAAAGTACAATAAAATATTTTGATTACACAATGATACATGATGGAAAAAAATGCACCGACTAATTCGGACAACAACAAATCATGATTTTCAGCTATTTAATACTTTTTGCAAAAAAATATTATATTGTTATGGACTGTAACATCTTTTAATTCATAATGAGTAACAGTATTAAAATAATTAAAAATATAACCATTTGAAAAAAGCAGGAAAAACAATAATGACTTCGGACACCAAATGTACCAATGCAATTATAGAATCACTCTTATACGTTAGAGCCACAAGTCATTTCTTTATATAGATGTGGATTTAATAATTGTGAATTGTAGTATAAACTTTTAAATTTGAACTCCCATAATATCACTTAATGAGAGTGATGTCGTTTCCTGCAATGACTGCTAGTCTTTGAAATGCAAAAGTGGAGCGATACAATTTTTTGACCATGTAACTTTTTTTTTTTCCAGTTAATTCATTAATAAACATTCTTAAAAGTTGTTAATGGAATATTGAACACTATTGGTTAAAAATGCATTATTTTCAATGGTGAAAATGTTTTTGCTGCTTAATATTTTGCACTGTGATAAACTATCATTCAAAAGTAGCTTCTTTTTTTTTTTATTAACTCGTTTAATATTCCGAAAACAGGTTTGAATTCCCTGACAAACTGCAGGGCCTGCATCACTGCTCTACACAGAGAAATCAGAAGAGTTCAGACTGGAATACACATCCTTCCTGATGTTCAAAGACAATATTTGTAGAGACACCGCACTATACCATCATTACTTAACAAGTGGCAGGTACAGAAAAAAAAGGAGAGGAGAGGAAAGGAAAAAACAACCAAGACAGATTTCAGTCAAGCCTGAAGGGAAGGGTGGATTACAATCGAGGTCAAACCCAAAGGGAGCGTATGACTGCAAGCTCTACAGAGTTATTAGACTGCTTGACTTAAAGAGAAAGGGTAGCGGGTGAACTGTGACAGATAAACAGAAATACAGTATCAGACAAAACACATACACCAGGTATATGCCTACAAGAAGAAAGAGAAGGCAGAGTTGTTGGTTGTTGAGGAAGAGACATCATGGTAATCACATAAAATGTATGCACTAAATTAAACTGTGCAAAAATATCATTCATATTTTAAAAAAACAACTTAAGACCAGAAACACTCGATGGAAGTACACAAATGCAAATGCTGATGATCTGTCATTGTCTGCAAATCACACATTATAGACCCTGTGAAGAACTGGATTTAATGTCATCTCATTTCACAAGAACAATTCTGAATATATGAATCTCAAATTTAACAAACGTAATAATTACACTAAACACAACAAACACAAAAATAGAAAACATCCCAAACAAGTTGAAAACGGCAGCATTTAACTAAACATTTCACCATAAATACCTAATGCTTTGCACAAACATGAATTGAATCATTTTTAAATAGTTCATTTATATGAACCGTTCAAAAGATTTCATAAAATAAGATAACTACTGTTCAAAATATTGGGGTCGTTTTGGATTTTTTTTTATGCTCACTGAAAAGCAGCATTTATTTAAATTAAAATAAAATAAAAATAGAAATATTATTAGAATTTAAAATAACAGTTTTCTATTTGAATATATAGTAAAATGTAATTTATTTCTGTGATCAAAGCTGAATTTTCAGCATCACTACTCCAGTCTTCAGTGTCACATGATCCTCCAGAAATCAGTATAATAAGCTGATTTGCCTTTAAAAAAACATGTATTGCTACAATCGATCTTGAAAACATTGTGCTGCTTTATATATTTGCGGAAATAAATTTTAAACAAAGTTTAAAAGAAGAGCATTTATTTGAAATATAATTTTTTTGTAATGTCTTTACTGTCACTTTTAATATTTATTGTATGCATCCTTGCTGTATAAAAGCATGAATTTCTTTCACACTTTGGAATTGCCGTGTACATAGAAACAGAGATAGGACAGTTTAGGAGTGTCTGTAATGAAATATTATAACATCATAATCCAATTTTGAAATATACCATGGTACTGAATGCAAACCACATTCACATTAAAAGAATGCCTTGATACTACCATGGTACATGTCCTAAAAAAGTAACTACTTGAACTTTTCTGTTTGTGTAGTTGCAAGTTAAGTGTTTCTAATTTAAGAGTTTTTTTTTTTTTTGCTCTGATGGCCTGCCAACATGCTGTATTTCAGTAGGAGGAAATATCAAGTAATTTATCTAAAGAAGAAAAGTGATTTCACAGCTAGGGTCTATAATTTCCTGGCTTGGGCGCGGGTAGCATTTTCAATACAAATGAGCCCTTTTGCACGTTACACTCTATGAATATGTATATCGAACAGCTCAACTGTGACTTTTGATGAAAGTCACTGTATTATCTTACTTACATCTTAAGTTTATTTGTCAGGTGAATTCATAAAAACCTTTGAGACAACATCTAACGTGTTTCACGAAGTTAAAACTTCTATTTCAAAAGACGCCACTGAACCCTGATTTCAACAGGAAGACCATCACGTACTTGTAGCCTCCCACTCAGACTTGCTCAAGGTCCCCTGTGGAGAAAGAGCAAACTATCAGACCACAGTTAACACAAAGGGAAAAAAAGCTTTCTGTTGAAGAGAATGATATTGTGGCTCACCAGTGGACGTCTGGCAGCGACTCTCTTGGCGTGGTCGTACTCCCCCAGACTGTCGGACGCCAGTTGGCCCCCCTCACCTGGAGGGTATTGCTATGACAACAAGATGACACAAAACTATTGATTCTGTCAAAGTAAAGATAAGGCGGTATGGTTCAACAGGCATCATTATCTACAGATAACAGATATAAAGCTAGACAAAACTCGCCACTAGGCAGTTGCTAGGGTGTTCAGGGGGGGTTGCAAGAACCAACTTTCAAGTCTGTATGATGTTCTGAGGCTAACATGGTGCTTGTTCATGTTGCTATATGGTCGCTAGGGTGCACTAAATAGTTGCTAGGGTGTCTGCACACAGTTTCCATAGTGATACTTTTTTAGACTAGTTGCCTGCTCGTATCAAAACTGCCAACCACCATATCTCTATGATGTTGTGAATTATTCACACTGCTGTATGGTTGCTAGGGTGCCCTAAATGGTTGCTAGGGTGTGGCTCGACAATTTAAAGAGTGATATATAAAACTGCTTGCCTATCAAGTCAAAAGAGCCCACCATCATTTCCCTACAATGTTCTGGTGCTGAGATATGCCAGTCAATTGTACTATATAGTTGCTAGGGTGCTGTAAATGGTTGCTAGGGTGTGGCTAGGAAGTTGCTGGGTCACTACTTATTATCTATGGACTATGGTGCACTATTAAGAAGTGCTAACCTGCAAATGCTATCTTATCAAATGCAATATTTATCAATGTAACCCAATGTATACGTTAAGTTCAAATTTTTTATTTAAATCTAATAAATTGTTAACATATGAGAAATTGTACATATTCAATTAAGAAAAACACTTAAAAGGACTTCAAGGCTTTAAAACACTTTCATCATCTTCATGAATAGGCTGGGTTTCTCTCATATCCAAAGGCTGCAACATACCAGTTTCTGTTCCGTGCCGAGTTATACAATCGAATCCTTTCTTGATAACATACACGCTAGGGCTGCACGATTAATCGAATGCGATTGTCATGCGCATTTTGATAGTAATGCCGGTTCTGTAATCAGCAGGAAATCATCACGTGCTTTCAGATGGAGCAGAATGTACTACACATAGTTCAGACTACTACACATAGTTCACTGACAAGTTATGCAAAAATAAATATAAATAAATAAATCGCAGACGATTTTATTGCGCGATTATGAAATCGAAGAAATCGTTGGCGATAATGAAGCTGTTTGCATAGTCTCAGTGAACTACGGATTTGTGTAGTAAATGCTGCTCCATCTGAAGGCATGTGAAAATACCACATTTAATAACATGTTTTTACTCAACTCGCTTCATAACGTCAGTCGAGTGTTTGAAAAAATCCTTCTGTGAGATGATGTGGCTAATTACACAGAATAAGGCTCGCAACATATTTCATAGTATTCTAAGAAGTGATAAAGGCACTGAATTATAAATATACTTTATTTTAATGAAAATTATAATAATAAGAACTCAGATAAACCGTATATTGCCATCGTCGTGTGTTTATTAGTCACGTTGAATCAATGAAAGCAGGTGAATCTTCTGTTTATTCAGCTGCAGCGCTTTGGAGTTTCAGCGCGGGAGGCGCCCTCTGGCTTCGACGGAGATTACGGCTGATCACAGAACAGTGCTTCACGAAAGATACGCGTGACAATCACGCTTCTGTCAAATCGCGCTCTCGATTCATTCGTTTATCGTGCAGCCTATACAAGATAATAATTTGTAATTGTGCACTGTTAAATAAGTTCCCTATTAAAAAAAAAAAAAAAACAAAAGCCACAAAAGTAACAAAATATTAAAACAAAATAAAAAAAACAGCAGCTATAATATATATTATTGTTTTTTATGCAAATATATTTAGGCCAAAGGGGCGAAGATAAATCTCTGTCATATATATCTTTGTTATCAAAAATAAAATTAAAAACAAAGCTATACCATAAACATTACATGATTACAAATAAAACAAGCATGTGCTTTATTTCAGGACAGTAGGTGGTATTTAGGCAGTAGCATTCAATAAACTGAATTAAACATTTGTGACCCTGGGCCACAAAAGCAGTCTTAAGTCGCTGGGGTAAAATTGTAGCAATAGCCAAAAATACATTGCATGGGTCAACATTATCGATTTTTCTTTTATGCCAAAAATCATTAGTAGATAATGTAAAAGATAATGTTCCATGAAGATATTTTGTAAATGTCCTACTGTAAATATATCAAAACGTAATTTTTGATTAGTAATACGCATTGCTAAGAACTTCATTTGGACCATTTAAAGGTGATTTTCTCAATATTTAGATTTTTTTTGCACCCTCAGATTCCAGATTTTCAAATAGTTGTATCTCGACCAAATATTGTTCTATCCTAACAAACCTTACATCAATGGAAAGCTTATTTATTCAGCTCAGATGTTAAAATCTCAAATTCGAAAAATTACAATTATGATGGTTTTGTGGTCCAGGGTAAATATATAAAATAATAAACATATATACACTTCAAGCGCAAAATTATAATTGATTCCTATTAAAGCAACTGTATTAAAAAGTTCTCCAGTCAAGAACAGTGAGTGATTTTTCTCTGTGTTTTGTCGTTTTATTAACAGTTCAGCCAAAAATGAAAATTCTGTCATCATTTACTCACTCTGGTGTTGTTTTAAAACTGAATGAGTTTATTTCTTATGTGAACACAAAAGTTATTTTGAAGAGGTGTAGGTAACTAAACAGTTGCTGTTAGCCATTGACTTCCATAGTATTTTTCTCCCATACTATGGAAGTTAATGGGGACCATCAACTGTTTGGTTACCCATATTCTTCAAAGTATCTTCTTTTGTGTTCAGCACAAGAAAGAAAATAATACAGGTTTGGGACAACACGAGAGTGAGTTAATAATGACAATTTTCATTTTTGTGTGAACTATCCCTTTAATGACAAGCGGCAGCATGTTTAGTGCTATTAGTCTACTGTCACTTTAAGACACATCATCTGTTTTTCTCTCAACTCTTTACTTTCACTTTAGACATAACCAACTGTTTTTATATGTAAACCTTGTGTGTTTTTGCCAGTATTAGCGCGATCAGACACGAACGATAACTTAGTCCAATACTCAGGCGCTGTTTGACAGGCTTTTTAGTGTGCGCGCTTCAGGTGTACGCGCTCAGAAAAAGCGCATGTCAGAACAAATAATGTTCTTTTGTGATTGTGAAGAAGTGCAGTGTCCCGTGAGTGTAACTCTACCGCCGAGTTAACATTTGATGTGAATGTTTGTCGCATTGTACAACACATTGAGATGGAGGCACCAGAACTTCAAATGATAGAATGTGTGCTGTAGCACGATAATATGATATTTCTTCAAAAGCAGATCGTGGAGACATTTTAATCATCCATGATCAAAAATGTTCATATCGCACAACATCTATTAAACCCGTGAATAATTCATAAAGAATTAATAGGACATAACCACGAGATTCATTGACTATGAGAGGCGAGTGTCAGTCCTACCCACATTAAGAGCAGAGCTACAAACCTCCAGCGCCTGCATCCACTGCATCAGAACCTTATTCTTCTCCTCTTTAACTTTCTCCTCAAATAACTCTTTGAAGGTTTTCTTGTAAACCAGACGCATGTTGTACTTTTTCGCCATTCTGGACAAAAAAAAAGAATGACGTTATTAAAAATAATAAATGCATAATAATACAATTAGAAATCATTTTACATGAATTATTATCATTCATGATATTTGATCCACAACACAGGAAGTATCAGTATCAGTGCTTTCTTGCCAAAGCGAAGAGCTTGTTTGTTTGAATCTGTAACCTTATAATTCCACTTAAAACACTGCAAGTGTTAAGGATTTTCTTAAAGCAGAAATAAACATTATGAAATCAAGGATGTGTCCAACACTACAGCACATATTTATGCAGCTGTAGCTCCCTCTGCTGACACACCAGGAAAGTACCAGTCGTGATGACTCCATGTGTTTGAGACGAAGATGAGAGACACTTACTCCTCAAACAGCGGGAAATACACCAGAAACTCTGGGACGTTGACGACACCCTCCAGACTGAAGTCATACTGACAGCCAAACAGAGGATAGTCTGCTTTCTTCTGGAAGGTCACCCTGAACACTTCATTTCCAAAGCTGTTGGAGTCCGACACCTCCAAACGGTTCCTGTGGATCGAGAGATCATAATATTAAAGCACATACTGAATGTGTAACAGCGCTTAACAATTTTTGGTTAACATAAATAAAATCCCTGTTTTGAGGCTTTAGAACAAAATGAGAATTTATTTGGTCTGGTTGACACGATTACATTATTCCGTTGCCATTGTGAATGCTATTATAAATACTACCAACCATTTCTGTGCATTTAATTTGAAAGAGATATTTTAAAAACATCTCAGATTTAAAATCCAGTGACAAAAGTGCAGATTGTATTGGGATGCTCGATTCATTTCTATGAATAAGTTTAAACTATCCATTTCCATTAATCAGTTCAAAACACAAACTGAATGATTTCTTTGCATCATAAACTAATAATACGTTTCACTTTTATTAATATAAGTATTTTCAATATCTAATGTACAAGTACATGCAGGACTGTTCAAAAGTTTGAGGTTAGTATGCTTTTTTGGTAACACTTTAGATTAGGGAACATTCACTAAGGGTTTTTCGTTTTTACGTTTAGGTGTGGGGTCAGGTTAAGGGATCTAAAATATGGTCATGCAGACCATAAGACATTAATATGTGCTTTATAAGTACTAATAAACAGCAATATGCTAGTAATATGCATGCTAATGAGCAACTAATTAATAGTGAATAATGCTATGAAACCTAAGTGTGTTTTAAGAAATACTTATTTTATTCGGCAAGGAAAAATTAAACTGATCAAAAAAGTCAGTCAGACATTTATAATGCTGCAAAAGATTTTTTATTTCAAATAAATGCCGTTCTTTTGAAATTTCTATTCATCAAAACTCCTGAAAATATAGTATTAGATTTCAATTAACTTTATTATAAGAAATATTTCTTGAGAGCAAATCAGCATATTAGAATGATTTCTGAAGGATCATGTGACACTGAAGACTGAGTAATGATGCTGAAAATACAGCTTTGCTCACAGGAATAAATTACATTTTTTTTAAAAATAGAAAATAATACATAAAATACTTTTAACATAGCAAACAGTTATATTAAATGTAATAGATTTAAAACATTACGTTTTATTATTTTTTTTGTGCGAATAAAGCAGCCTTGGTGGAATGTCTCATAAATATTTTAAAAATTCTCTCTAATCACCCCAAACTTTTGAATGGTAGTGTGAATATTAAGATATTTAATATATCACATCAAAATTAGTCCAGCCTTACAGCACATTTAAACAGTAACAGATATTAATATCATAGAGTGTGTGTGTGAGAGAGTATGTGAGAGAGAGAGGGAAGGAGAGAGAGAGAGAGAGAGAGGGAGAGAGAGAGGGAGAGTGTGTGAGTGAGTGAGAGAGAGAAATATATATTATTACATATATCGTTATATACATATAAATTCTATACTATTATACATATTAAGTAAATTGTCTAATCCCTATTTTATTGTTATTTATAGTTTATTACTTGCAACATTAGTAATCATTTGCACTACATGTTAATACTTTTTATAATATCTTATTACATTTTTTTTCTTTGTTAATACATTAGTGTCTTTTGTAAGCAGTCCAGCTGCAATTGCTTGGCCAGTACAAATGTATAATTTTTGTCATGCCAATAAAGCACTCTTAAATTGAAACTGAAATTGAGAGAGAGAGAGATCTTACACCAGCTCATAAGCATCTGGAGTGGTTCCGATGAAGAATCCTCCGGGCCGGAGTCTCTCACAGGCGTTTCTCAGCATGGTGTCAGCCTGCTGCTCGCTCTCAAAGGAATAATGACACACAAACTGACAGCTGCACACATCAAACCGCAGCTCAGGGTCTCGCAGCTTCTCAGACAGCAGCTCCTGAGACAGACAGACAGAGAGGATGTGACCCTGTACTGCCACGCACTGACTTTTATCTTTCTTCCTTTTTGCAGTGAAATCAATGAGTCTCTCTAACAAATGAAGCAGCTGGTGAAGTGTAATCTGTGCAGTGCTGATAAAACACCAGCTCATACCTTGCTGCAGTCTGCGGTGATGAACTCGGCTGAGAACGTGCGGTCGTTTGGGTGACCCCTACGTCTCATGTCATTATAGCGCTGCTGACACTGCTCGATGGACACAGCAGCGATATCTGTGACGTACAAACACAAACACAAATGCAGATGTGACTCATTTACAATATGAAGACATTTAAAGAAGTGCAGAAATATAAGCACTGTGTCAACGCTAATTTGTCTTGATTAGTGGTCGGCCAATATTTAGATTTTTTTAATTACCGGCATGTATTTAGACAGTATACCAGTTTATTAAGAAACTGTAAAACAAGAAAACTATGTTTTTTAAAAGTAGTATAGCATTTGCCTTTGTATCTTGATTTCAAACTATGCTGCACTACATCAAGTTGGCCACTATGTTGTATTCATTGTGTACTTCATGAAACTTTAGAAAATATAATTCCCAGTGAGCCCAGACTTACAGATTATTGAGTGCACTGTTTGTTACACTGTTTACTTCCTTTTTATTTGTTTTTTAAGATACTATAATAGAATTACAGAATCAAAAGCCCTAAAACAAATCACAACAATTTGTTTACAGATTTCAAGTTTGACATTTTTTTTTATTAATTTTCAAATTCAAGTTCCAGTTCAGTTTATTTATAGAGCACATCTAAAAACGACCGCAAGCCGACCAAAGTGCAGTACAAAAAAAAGATAAAATTAAAAAAAAAGTTGAGAACACTAATAGTAGCAATACAGTAAAACCGAAACAATCTTATAAACTAAAAGCAACATAGAATAAATAAGTTTAGAAACATGACTTGAACTCAGACAAAGTGGAAGATATCTAATATAGAGTGGGAGCTTGTTCCACAATGTGGGTTTGGCCACTTCAAAGGCTCGGTTACCCCTCGATTTTAGTCGGGTTCTAGGTATCTGCAGGAGTTTACCTTCGGATCTAAGAAAGAAGGAGCTAAGTCATTTAATGATTTATACACCAGTAATCAAATTTTAAACTCAATTCTAAAATTAATCGGAAGCCAGTGAAGAGATCTCTGAAGGGGGGTGAGCGTGAAATCAAATTTCCTCCTTCCCTTCAGGAATCTTGCCGCAGCATTTTGAACGACCCATAAGTGTGCTGTTTGGGACTTAGATATACCAAAATAGAGTGAATTGCAATAATCCAGGCGAGAGGTAATGAAAGCATAGATCGCAATCTCCAAGGAACGCTTAGGAAGAAAGGATTTGATTTTCGATAGAGAACGAAGATAGAAAAAGCTGGACCCAACAACCGCGCTAATCTGCTTGTCGAATTTGAGGCAACTATCTACCATCACACCTAGATTTCGTACTTGGGGAGAAATGAATTGATTTAAAGATTCAATGTCAAGGTGATTTCTTGGCCTGGATTCTGAAGGGTCAAAAACAATGACTTCTGTTTTGTCTGAGTCAAGCCAAGCGTTCACATCCTCAAGACATGCTGTTAGATTACCTAGAGCACTCTTATTTTTCCTAGACACAGGCATATAGATTTGCATATAATCAGCATAACAGTGAAATGAGACATTATGTTTCCCTGAAGATGGAACCCAGAGGGAGAACATAGAGAGGAAAAAGGACAGGAGCTAAGACAGAGCCTTGAGGCACACCACAGGATAGGTTGCGAGGGGAAGAAGAAAAAAGTCCTATTTTTTCAGAGAAACATCTATTGATGACTAAGTTCAAACTGTCCGTTTCAATGAATCAAAAGAAATTGAACGATTTGTTTGTATTATATGCAGAAAATGACATCCTAGAACAGCGGTACTCAAACTTTTTAACTTGAAGGCTCGCCCCTGTCAAACACAGGCTAATTTGCATCATGCAGGGGTTCCATGAGCCACACTCGCGAAGTGACATTTGCAACAACGTCGCCGGAAATTTGCTCTAGTAGTCGCCAGATGGCCACAGGGGGTTCACCCTCCTCTCAAAAAATCTATATTGGGTGAAGGCTAGTCTCACCCTGCAAAGAGAAAAGGACAGCCTACTCAACTGACACGCAATCATTGCGCTAATACAAGGGCTTTAAACTATGTTAGTTATTTGTATATGCTTTTTCAAATGGTAAAGAAAAAAAAACCTATGGTTTTCACAGAGAGATCTTAAAAGTTTTCCAGAATACAGTAAAGAGAACCCTAACATTTACAGATGAAGACAATAGCAAAGTATGAAGAGAACCGTGTAGTTACCTGCACACACCAGTTTATCAATATGTCCTTTCTTCCATTTGAGAAGGTCTCCTCCTTTTCCACAGCCGAGATCCAACACGGTCACCTCTCTCCGTCTTCGCCTCACCTTGTCCAAGATGTCCGCTGAGGAGACCAACACACAGAGATCCTGCTTGCCATTCCACTCAACTGAGTTTATTACCATCTAACCCAACCACAAACAAGCATGCCACTGTATGGCAGGCACACGCAGGTGAACGCAAGCCTGTGCTGCTTCTCACCTATAAGCACACTCTTTAACCAGTTGTTGAAGTTGCGCATGTGGACTATCCTGCTTTTATTGCGCTCTGCCAGGCCACGCTCCTGAAGCTTGTTGTAATGTGTGGCCACTTTCTGACTGTGTAACGATTCCTCGGTCACCTGCAAAACAAAAAAAAATATGTTTTTAAAAAAGTAAACTCAAACTGAGCAGGGGAGATCAGGGCTAGACGACACACTGCAATGTTAAAAATTCTTGTTTTCTTTTGAATATAAGTTTTCCCAACTATGACGATTTCTGCTTCTGAGAACCCCAGAAACATGAAGAGAGTTACTGAGCATTTTATAGATTTTATACATTTCAAATGCATACATGTTGTCAGAATGAGAGTCCAAACAGTTCATACATAGAAACAATAATCCACAAGTAATCCACACTAGAGCCCTGCGCAGGACTGTTTCAGCTCCCGCTGAATTTCTGACTATCCGCTATCAACATGCGGGGTATTAAAATCTCTTTTGAATGAGCGCTCGCTGTTCACTTTTCCGATTTCGCGTTCACACGTACTCCGTGTAAAGGGAGCACATTTTACAAGATCAGATATTTGTCAATGAGCTCAGGATCTGTCTCTCCTTACTATCGACCCGTGACCAGTCAAATCTGACTCCTGCAGCTTGTGTTGGATGCAGGGGTTGTCAAGTCAGCTATTTTCCACGGAACTGAGCTACTTTTAAACTGTTGCCGTGGGTTGATTTCCCCCGTAGGTTAAAGGTTTGAAATATTGCATAAATTACATTTGACTGAAATGCTTGCATTGAAACATTTTGCATCCTACCTATGAAAAAACTGCTGGATGTTAGGTTTTGTGAAGGAGGCAGGTATAGAAAGCCTTTCAGCTGTTTTTATGATCAATTTACATAACAGTGACTGTTATGCCCTGGCTGTATGGAGCAGAGCAGACTCTATACGTTTAGAATTGTAACATGCATTTTCCAACTGAACTAAATGATTTTTATTACTAAAAACCAAACAAAAAAAAAAAACGACCGGGGGGTGGGTACTTATCGGTGGTGTACATCCAAGCACTGTGTAACACCGATTACCTCAGCAAGCTTGGTGTTTATGTAGCCTAACTCCATCATTCTTGTTATATGCCAAATCACGGGACTGCGGGACCCGCACTTTATTTTCATAAACTTTTTTCTTTTTTATAAACCGTGGGCGGCCCACTCCTGCCCGAAGTAAAAGTAACACATTGGGATCTCCCGTGAGATCCCAATCCCAATGCAGTCAGCGCTCTATTCCACACCAATCTAGTCCATCAGTTAACATCTTGTGAAAACAAAAGCTGTGTGGTTGTAAGAAACAAATCCATCATGACGACATTTTAACTTCAAATTGTTGCCTCTGGTCAAAATATCCATCATCCATAAAAACACTTCCTCCATTGGAAAATTCCATCTCCTGTTGTCCTCTCACACCAAAATCTACCCACATTTTTGTTTAGATCTGTTTTTCTTTACTTGTAAACGGTGCTTGGTATGTGCATATTTCTCTCCTGATTCAAACAACTTTTTCACTGGAGGAAGCAATAGTATGGATAGGCGGAGGATGAACCAAGTCCAGGGTAAGGCTAAAAGCAGACTAATGTTAGTGTAAATCCTATTACTCCAAACATTAAACCCGTTCTTTTTAGGCAAGTACCAGACATGGAAATCAGAAGTCAGAAAGAGCTTTATTGCCAAGTAAACACACAAGGAATTTGTCTTGGTGACATGAGCTTCCAGTGCAGAAGAAAGTTCACATATAGTGCAAACGTACATAGGAATTATACAGTAGAGATGAAATATAACACTAATATAAGTGTAGCGTCTGGACCAATCAGACACACAATTTTAGTAGTTATATTTAACAAATACTCTGTAAAACCCTTCAGTCAACAAACCAACTATGAGAGTCTATGGACCCTTCCCCCGAAATGCATCTAACACCTCAGAAAGGCAGAACAGGCCTCTGGTTCCATGGCAACCAATGCTGATATAACTGGTTTTATTGTCCAAAGGAATGCGGGCAGAGAAACTCACAATTAATTTACCCTTAGGAAAGACACACAATGCCCATAAAAATGGACTCACCTCCAATTAATTCATAGAAAAACCTTTCTGTGAATGAACACACATCTCCTCAGGACATTGTGTATACTATTACTGTTCTTGTATATTGTCTTTTGAATTTTATACTGTTTTGTGTGTATGTTATGATAGATCACTAGTTAATATAACCCCACCGATACCATGTCTGGTCTCTTTGAATTTGTCTTCTGATGATCTAAATGTTAGTATGATAGTACAAGGCATTTACAGTTGGGAAAAAAAGTATTTAGTCAGCCACCAATTGTGCAAGTTCTCCCACTTAAAAAGATGAGAGAGGCCTGTATTTTCTCATAGGTATACCTCAACTATGAGAGACAAATGAGAAAAAAAATCCAGAAAATCACATTGTAGGATTTTTTTAAGAATTTATTTGCAATTTATGGTGGAAAATAAGTATTTGGTCAATAACAAAATTTCATTTCAATACTTTGTTATATACCCTTTGTTGGCAATGACAGAGGTCAAACGTTTTCTGTAAGTCTTCACAAGGTTTTCACACACTGTTGATGGTATTTTGGCCCATTCCTCCATGCAGATCTCCTATAGAGCAGTAATGTTTTGGGGCTGTCAATGGGCAACACGGATTTTCAACTCCCTCCAAAGATTTCTATGGGGTTGAGATCTGGAGACATGCTAGGCCACTCCAGGACCTTGAAATACTTCTTAAGAAGCCACTCCTTCGTTGACCGGGCGGTGTGTTTGGAATCATTGTCATGCTGAAAGACCCAGCAACGTTTCATCTTCAATGCCCTTGCCGATGGAAGGAGGTTTTCACTCAAAATATCAAGATACATGGCCCCATTCATTCTTTAGTTTACACGGATCAGTCGTCCTGGTCCTTCTGCAGAAAAACAGCCCCAAAGCATGATGTTTCCACCCACATGCTTCACAGTAGGTATGGGTTTCTTTGGATGCAACTCAGCATTCTTTCTACTCCAAACACGACAAGTTGAGTTTTTACCAAAAAGTTATATTTTGGTTTCATCTGAACATATGACATTCTCCCAATCCTCTTCATCCAAATGCTCTCTAGCAAACTTCAGACTGGCCTGGACATGTACTGGCTTAAGCAGGGGGAAACGTCTGGCACTGCAGGATTTGAGTCCCTGCGGCGCAGTGTGTTACTGATGGTAGACTTTGTTACTTTGGTCCCAGCTCTCTGAAGGTCATTCACTAGGTCCCCTGTGTGGTTCTGGGATTTTTGCTCACAGTTCTTGTGATCATTTTGACCCCCACGGGGTGAGATCTTGCGTGGAGCCCCAGATCGAGTTAGATTATCAGTGGTCTTGTATGTCTTTCATTTTCTAATAATTGCTCCCACAGTCAGTTGATTTCTTCACACCAAGCTGCTTACCTATTTTAGATTCAGTCTTCCCAGCCTGGTGCATGTCTACAATTTTGGTTCTGGTGTCCTTTGACAGCTCTTTGTTCTTGGCCATGGTGGAGTTTGGAGTGTGACTGTTTGAGGTTGTGGACAGGTGTCTTTATACTGATAACGAGTTCAAACAGATGCCATTAATACAGGTAACGAGTGGAGGACAGAGGAGCCTCTTAAAGAAGAAGTTAAAGGTCTGTGAGAGCCAGAAATCTTGTTGTTTGTAGGTGACCAAATACTTATTTACCGAGGAATTTACCAATTAATTCTTTTAAAAATCTACAATGTGATTTTCTGGATTTTTTTTCTCATTTGTCTCTCATAGTTGAGGTATACCAATGATGAAAATTACAGGCCTCTCTCATCTTTTTAAGGGGGAGAACTCGACACAATTGGTGGCTGAATAAATATTTTTTGCCCACTGTATTAGTGTTCTAAGAATCTTTAGTAATTTTGCATCAACACCCAATCGAATTCCATATGCAAATTACCATGCTCTCACACAAAGGGTCATAATACTCCCCAGTATTTCCAACCTCCCACTTAGGACGTCAGCCTTTCTCATTGGACAAGCCTATCCTGAGAGGCGTGAATCTTCTCAGACCTTAAAAGGCTCATGCACAGTTCCGCCCATGTTTTTCTTCTGCTAAAACCTTCTGATTGCGGCCTGTGTGGAGAGCCTGAGCCGGTGTGGGCGTGCTCGGTGGGCTCCAACACATAGTCAGTCAGTCGGCGGTTCTGTTAGATTCTGAGAAGATGAGGATGTGAGCTAGAATGCTTCTGCAACTCTTAAGTTCGTGCCAGGCCTCGGCCTTGACTTTCCATTCCCCAAAGATCCTAGGATCTCAGCTGATGTCTCGCTTAGCTATTTTTCACTTTCCACTTGGAAGAAACTCCTAATCACCATTGAGTCAGAACATCTTTGGAGTTCAGCACTCTTCAAACCCGGAAGAAGGTGATCGCCACTCCTATACCACCGAACCATCAAGACTTTCATCCGAGACTGCATCCGTATGCTCGTTCCAGGCCAAGGCAATGCAAGTATCATACATTTAACTAAATGAAACAGAGGTTTAGTATAAGCTGTAGACCAAGTTTTAAAACGGCGCTGATGGTTTCCCTCAGGTGGTTAACTGACTCGTTTCATAGCTTCATTCTCTGGTTTTTCCTGATGGCTTCATCCATCAAGCCTCATTTGCCCTTTCCCATGTATGAGTGATTGTTTGTTTGTTAGACTAGTTTGTGTTAGTGTTTAGTTAATAAAACTCTTGTACACAAATTACATGAGTTTCTGATTCTGCCTTGCAAATTGAGAGAAACCTCAAGAGTTCAAAATTCAGTCAGCGAGCACACGCTCAACAACAAAACTCGGTTTCAGGGAGGACTCGTCTGAACGCCTCTGATTGCATTCATAAACTCAACAGAATCATGTGTGATTGGCAGGGTTGGGGAGTAACGTAATACATGTAATGGCGTTACGTAATCAGGATACAAAAAATTGGTAACTGTAATTTGTTAGAGTTACGTCAAAAAACAAAGTAATCAGATTACAGCAAAATTTTGTAAAAACAAAATGGGAATAATGTCAGGATTACAATGGTTTTATTTAAGTAAGGATTAATTGATGACGGGCCGTTGAATTATTAGAAAATAATGATTGAGGTGGTGATGCGGCCACGACACAAAGCGTCAGACTAACGCAGTTACAAATGCAGTGAGAGAGATTAAGCTTGTGCAAATGACCTCTGTGAGCAGTGTTGGGGGTAACGCATTACAAGTAACGCAAGTTACGTAATCAGATTACTTTTTTCAAGTAACTAGTAAAGTAACGCATTACTTTTTAATTTACAAGAGAATATCTGAGTTACTTTTTCAAATAAGTAACGCAAGTTACTTTTTTTTTTCAATTTATTGATTGACAGCTCACCTTTTTTTTGGTTGTTTTTTTTTTTTTCCCATGTGAGAGAAATCAGATGTTACTAGTTCTAATATGCATTCATTCATCTCACTCACAAAAAAAACAAAAAACAGATTCAGTATTCCTCAAAATGAATAAAAATAATGCAACTCAGAATATGACACAAACCTGCAATAATTAAATGTTAAACAACACAAATATCCTTTATGTATTTAATCCCATTCTATTAACCAATGTCCTTCAATGATCCAGTTCAACTGTACTAATAAGCAAAAATTACAAAAAAGTAACGCAAAAGTAACGTAACGCATTACTTTCCATAAAAAGTAACTAAGTAACGTAATTAGTTACTTTTTTAATGGAGTAATGCAATATTGTAATGCATTACTTTTAAAAGTAACTTTCCCCAACACTGTCTGTGAGTCTGTGCATTTCTCAGCAGTGTTCGGCAGCAGCGTCTCTGCTAATAGTGGAACTCTAAGTTTAGCTGCTTAAAGAACAGCGCCGCTATTACTTCGCTAGTGAGAAATGCCATGTAGCTTTTTAAGTTGCTAAACTATTTTACTGATAAAATCGTCAGAGCAGCGCTGACAACACGTTTCTGTACGGGCAGGGACGTTTCTAGCCAATTTGATGCCCTAGGGGAAATCCCTATTGCCCCACCAAATTATATAATTCTTTTCAGACACCAGTTGCTTGTCACATTCAAATTGGTTGTCATAGTAACAACAATAATTTGTGGAGATTCAGTGCATTTAGTTCCACAAATCCGAATGCATTATTTGTAAATTGACTGTTAAGATAAACATTTTGCACAATTTAGTATCTGTAATATCATTGTGTTGCCACTAGATGCCTGTATAGCCCTATGTAACAATCCCTAGAGGCTAAGACTTTGCACATAATTTACATATAAATCACAAAAAAAATTATTGTATTAAATTTTGATACTATACTACTACATATTGTTTAGATATTATCAATGGCTACTTTTTTGTCTTTATCTGTTTTTTGTTACATTTTTTTTGTTGTTTCTTGAAACATTGATTTAAAGTGTCAGTTATTATTATTTCAGTCAAACCTATAAAACTCTTTGTTACCCCAAACTACATATAAAGCTTTATTATTGGCATAAAAGTAACCAATGCAGCTAGTTAATCATTTGCTACTCGTTAACTTCCCCTTTAAACAACGTGACGCTCTGCCCTCTATGACGCTGCTCCCATTAAGCGCTGTTGGAAGTGAATGAATTGATTCAGCATTTCGACTCCTCCGTAAGGATGCATTTAACTCGACAAAGCGGTCTAATAAAGGATGTATTGATATACAAATATATACAAATATTTTTTAATTGGATGTTAAAGTTTATATGGGAATATTACATGACACGTTGATCCTTTAACAATGCATTGGCGCAAAAAACACACACCCTTTTGGACAAATCTGCCACAAATATTTAGACAAATGTGCCACAAAAGTGCCACAAATACTGATTTTGTGCACTTTATTTACTGTACCAATATTTTAAATTGGCCTTTGAACTTAGCTTTATTGCATGGCAAAAAGAAGTGTTACCTTGCCAAAGCAAAAGACCTATGGAGTGTGTGTAAGCACTCCAAATGCAACTTGCATGCAACAATCAGGCAGCAACTGACCGCACTTGTGTAGTGGCATACCGGATCGTCAGATTGAAGCACTTAGCCATAATGGTGGGGCCGGACAGCGGGAACTCTGACGGGCTGGGGGGCGTCGCTCTGTTCCTCGAGCGCCTGCGTCGACGTCCTGCCGAGCCCCCGTCTGCCCTTTCTCCCAGCCCACGTAACACTCCACACTCCCCCTCCAGGTGGTGGCGCCCTGGGCGACAGCCTAGCTCGCCTATGCCTAGAAACGGCCCTGTGTACGGGTGTGCGTCTGTATGGGAGCGAGAGCGGGAGAAAGAGTATGTGCTTGCTATACATAATAAAACGTAATTTTGAAAAACATCGAAATAATTTTTAATTTTTATCCTATCATTTAAAATACTTATTTTTTTTTCGGTCATTGTCGTTATGGGCTTTGGTTATTTTCATGTAAGGACCTTTAAAACAACTGAAATCATAGAAACTTTTATAACATTTTTCATAAATCATAGAAAATCAATTTTGCACAATTTTGCTCAAACCTATGAGTTTTAACTGAATGAACAGTCTGAATGCACATTTGCTGCCAACAGACTAACTGCAATACTTCACAGGATTAAACTTTTGCATTTTGAATCCTACAGTATTTTAGCATTGTTTAATGTTAACATAAATATTCTTATTATATTTGCTTGAGGGAAAAATGCTCATTTGTATTCTGTATTTTTTTCTGTTGCGTTCTGGTTTGATTTGAGCAGAGCATTTAGTTACAGCATAGTTACCCAACTACATGGCACTTTCTTAAATATTTTATATTGTGCATCACACATTTATTTTGGATATGATGCAAAATAAGTAATTTTGACTATTTTGCATTTACATGTGTGACCTTGAAGTAGTGCTGGGCGGTATACCGGTTCACCCCCCCCCCCCCCCCCCCCACCCCCCCCCCCCCCCCCCCCCCCCGCCCCCTTCCCCCCCCCCCTTAACGAAATAAATGTGTTTATTTTTGTTATGATATGAATTTTCCCGGAGAAGTGTCACCTCTCTCGGCGTCTGTTCTGTGCAGTGAGCGGCAGAGAAGCAGCACATTCAGTTGGCCGCACCGAGCCGACTCATCAATAAACGAGTACAAAACAGCGTTTCCTAGCACCTGTCGCTTACTGATTGTTTGGAATTATAAATATGAGCGTAGTTCGTCTGTTAATATCACATGCACTTTTGTGTTTGTTGTTTTTTTTAGTTTGTTACTCAGACGCAGACAGTGCGCTGCATGAGACAAAAAAGTAATCTAGCCAAAAGTGTAGATGCATGTTGATTTATCAGACGATGCCGTGATTATAAATGAGAGCGACTCCTGGTTAACATGTATTAAAAGGGGTCGTGTTTAGTCTCTATATAGTGTGGTATTTTTTGACAATATTCACTCATCATGACAGTAAAATAGGGCATTCTAAGTCAATATACTGCAGTATTTCCTCTCTCAATAAGTAGAAAATATGGTTAACACCCGGTCATGCATGAAAAAAAACCCGTCATGTACCGTGAAACCGGTATAATTTTGAAAGATACAGTGATATAAATTTTTGGTCATACCGCCCAGCACTACTTTGAAGGAATCCAAAAGTAATCGGATTACATTACTTTCAAAGTGTGGTGCTTGGATTAAGTTTCTGAATACTTTTTTCATTAAGTAATTTGTGACTGTAATGGAATACATTTTTAAAGTAACCCACCCAAGCATGGTGATTGGTTAAAAACCAGTAAAAAGAAATATGGTGCAACATTAGCAGATCTTAACTTAATGCCTCAATCAAACACTTTATTCATTTTCACTTTGTTTGCAACCGACGTAATAGGTTTCATTTAATTGTGCAGGGGCTAAGACACACGCTCCGCCTATGATAGTATGGATAGAGGATTTTAGCTAGAGACAACAATTTTAAGTTAAAATCGTCTTAATGATGGATTTGTTTATGCACAACTTTTCACTTCACAAGACATTAACTGATGGAGTGCTGTGGATTATTGTGGTGTTTTTATCAGCTGTTTGGACTCTCATTCTGACGGCACCCATTCACTGCAGAGCATCCACTGGTGAGACACTGATGTTATGCTACATTTCTCCAAATCTGTTCAGATGAAGAAACAAACTCAACTACATCTAGGATGGCCTGAGGGTGAGCTCATTTCCATTTTGGGTGAACTACTCCTTTAAGAGCCATAACTCAGTTTTAATAAACAGTAAATATCCTGAGAATAAATCCCTGGAGTAAACAACTAGCCTCAGTCTCTGTGTTTACATAAAACTATAAACTTTCTTACAGCCAATGTGCATTACATGTCAGCCATGAGTGCGAGCTCACCTGCTTCTTACTGGGAGAGTGATCTTCTTCATCATCACCGTCCCACTGTCTCTTCAGTGATGAGGATGATGAGGATGAAGCTGGTCCTATGCTGTCCTGATCAGCACATTTCCTGTCCGCCTCAAACAAGCCTTTGAACAGACAAGTAACGTTAGTACATTAATATTTACGTTATGAAATGTGCGTTCAGTTTTTAAATACACTAATGGACCACAGAGAAAACACACTTCAAGAAAAAAAAGATTTGAAATGGAAAGCAATCCATATAAATGAAGTGCATGCAGACAGATCAATGTGAAGGTAAACTAGCAGTGCGTCAGTGTTGCATCTGCTCAGAGACTGACTGGCACTGCTTGAACTTAGAATGAGACAAACATTATACATCATATTATGTATATGATTATGTAACACGCTGAAGACTGAATCAATGTTGCTGCACTCACTCGACTTCTGCGCCATCATGTATCCCCAAGCAGCGCTCTCGCTCTCGCGCTCTCTCCACGGATCTTTACTGCTCTGTTTCAGATGAGAGAGCCGCCTACAGGACCGGCGTACTGTCGTCTCACTGCTCTTCTTCTTCTTCTTCTTCTTATATTTTTACGGCGGTTGGCATCCAGCGTATTGGTGCATTACCGCCACCTTCTGCTCCGGAGTGTGGATCAGAAAATAGGTTTACAGACTAAATCACCCATTCTCCCACCTTTATCCCGACACATACATACCTACACACGCACACCTTATCCCTGCCCTGCTTTATAATAACATTAATAACAACAACAACAACAATAATAATAATACTTTACCTACCTCACTATTCCTTTAACTCTTCATATCCTATAAAAAACCCCAGTTACTCTTAAAAAGTTTATAAGAATTCTGGTCTGTGCCCTATGCTCTGTGCTCAATAATCCTTTTAATGTAATATCATGAACCCCTATCTCCCTTAGCTCATTCCTCATCACCTCTCTCTGTGCTCCAAACCTGTTGCATCTCAAGACCACATGCTCTACTGACTCCTCTTCCTGACAACCCTCACACAGTCCAGTATCATGCCTCCCTATCAATTTAAGTGTTTTATTTAATAAGCAATGTCCCAGTCTTAGCCTAGTTAACACAATTTCTTCTCTCCGATTTCCACTATCAACAATTTTATGTTTAACTTCCCTTTGGATTTGATATAAGTGCCTACCTTTCCCTTCTCAGTCGCACCTCTCTTGCCACTTTTGATTTATTCTCTCCCATATTACACTTTTAACTTCTGCTTTGCTAACACTTACTTGCATTTCTATTTTTCCTTTTGTTAATGCCCTTTTTGCTAATTTATCTGCCATTTCATTCCCCTTTATCCCTACATGACCTGGGACCCATATAAATTTCACCTGTCTTCCTTGATTTACTATTCTTGTCACTGACTGGAGTACTTCAAACAGTATATCTTGACGACTTTTAGAATAGAATGACCTTAGACTAGCTAGAGCTGATGCCGAATCTGAGCATTTCAAAACTTTGTCCTGTCCTGTCTTTTCAGCCCATCTTAATGCTATTAACATGGCCAGCATTTCCACTGTGTAAACCCCTAACTTATCAGATGTTCTTCTTTTTACTCCTATACCTCTATCTGGTAACACCACCCCCAATCCTGTTACTTCTGTCTCTGGGTTCTTAGCACCATCTGTATAAATCTTTATATATTCATTATATTTTTCCAGTACCCAATTCTTAAACACTCTTTTCAAATTAATATCCTCCTTTGCCTTCCTTTTTTCCTCTAGCACAAACCAGTCTACCTCAGGCCAGAAGAGCTTCCACGGAGCACTCTCTGGATAGACTACCGTAGAACTTATCCTCAAATGAAACACTTCTAATTCTTTAGCTACAACATTTCCAATCCGACCAAAATTGTCCTTTAGATTCTTCCCATTCTCCCAACTCTCCTGCAATACTGCCTTAGTGGGATGTGAATTATTATGCCCTTGTAACCCTGCCCAATAGTTAGCCATCAACTGCTTCCTTCTTAACTCTAGTGGCAATTCCCCCATTTCTACCTGTATGGCTGACACTGGTGTTGTTTTAAAGGCTCCACAACATACTCTCAGTGCCTGTGCCTGGACTACATCTAACTTTTTTAACTGCGATTTAGCTGCCGACCCAAATACTACACTTCCATAATCTAAGACTGACCGTATTAGAGCCACATATATTCTTTTCAGTGATAATCTGCTTGCACCCCACTCTCTTCCCCTCAAACATCTCATTACATTTATTACCTTTTTGCACTTTTCCTCCATTTTCCTGATATGATCTGTAAATGTTAATTGTGAATCCAAATTAATTCCTAGAAATTTAAACCTTCCAACCCTCTCTAGGTCTCTTCCATACATTTGTAACTTAATTCCTTCCGGAATTCTTTTCCTTGTAAAAAAGACTGACTGTGTCTTTTCTATAGAAAACCTAAACCCCCAATCATATCCCCACTCAACCACTTTATCAATTGCTTCCTGTATTTTCCTGCTTGCAAATTCCATATTCCTACCTCTCTTCCACAATGCCCCATCATCTGCAAATAGCGACCTTCCTATATCTTCTGGAACTCTACCAAATACATCATTGATCATAATTATAAAGAGTAACGGACTTATCACACTCCCTTGAGGTGTGCCATTTTCAGCTGTATATTGATTTGACATGTCTGTCCCAATTCTTACTTGTATTTTCCTTTCGAAAAGAAAATCCTTTACCCAATTAAACATCTTCCCTCCAACCCCTACCCTATTCAGTTTGATCAGTAACCCCTCCTTCCACATCATATCATAGGCCTTTTCTATGTCAAAAAATACTGCTATTACATTCTCTTTATTCACTTGTGCCTTCCTTACTTCAGTCTCTAATCTTACCACAGAATCTATTGTATTTCTTCCCTTCCTAAAGCCACTCTGACAGTTATCCAATACTCCTCTTTTTTCAAGGTCATGGGTCAATCTATCTGCTATCATCCTTTCCATGATTTTACATAAATTTGAAGTAAGAGCTATTGGTCTGTAACTAATAGGTTTTGTAGGATCTTTACCAGGTTTCCTTATTAGAATCACTACTGCTTCTTTCCAAGTAGTTGGTAATTTTCCCTCCTCCCATACTTTATTATACATCTCCAGCAGTTTCAACAGTGACTTTTCCTCCAGTTGCTTTAACATTAAATAACAGACTTGATCTTTTTCCTGGAGACGTAGGCTTTGCTCTTTTAATTGCTCTCACCATCTCTGCTAAGGTAAATGGATCATCCAAATACATTTCCAGTTTCTTCCTTCCTATTTAATTCATGAATATGCTGACTCAAGGATATTGCTCTTCTCCGTCTCCCTTCTTCTGATAAATTTTCTGAACTATGAACCATTACAAATGATTTAGCCATAATCTCTGCTTTCTCCTTGTTTGAAACCGCTATTTCCTCTTCAAATGCCATAACTGGGTATTCCCACTGCCTTCTGTCTCCTCCCATCCTTTTTATCATTCCCCACACTTCTCCCACTGGTGTGGTTCTTCCTATTTTGTCACAAAATTTCCTCCAGCTGGTCCTCTTTACTTGGCGAACTGTTCTTCTAACTACTGCTTGAGCCTTCTTATACTGAATAAAATGTTGCAAATTATGAGTTCTTTTAAGTATCCTGAAAGCTTTATTTCTATCTCTTACCGCCTGATAACACTCTTCATTCCACCATGGCACCATCTTTCGACTTATAATTTTTCTCCCCTTAGGGACAGCTTCCTCTGCTGCCCTAATAATTGTAGAAGTAACCTGTTTATTAACTTCATCTATGTCCCCATAGACCTCAACCCTCATCATTGCATAATCGCTGCATTTCTTAAAATTATCCCAGTCAGCTTTACTAAAATTCCATTTGGGCAATCTATCTTCTGGTCCCGCTTCCAATCTTCCACCCACTGAGCATAAGACAGGGTAGTGATCACTCCCCACTGTGGATGCTGTCCAGACCTCCCAATTACTATTTCTAGCCAGTGAATTAGACACTAACGTTATGTCTAATGCTGACTCAATCCCTGTTAATACATTTATTCTAGTTCCTCTACCATCATTCAAACATACCAATTCTCTTTCATCCATCAGTTCTTCAATCACCTTACCATTTGCATCTGTGTGTATACTTCCCCATATTGAGCTATGGGCATTGAAATCTGCACACCAGATAACTTTTTGTCTGTCTTGCCCTGCTATTCTTAGTAGCTTACCTAGTTCCAACTTCTTACAGGGGTTGTAGTAATTGATAATACTAATAGCCTCTCTCCCTTCCCACACCTCCACCATTATATACTCCTGATCATCACCATTCCCCAGTAATCTATATGGAATTCCCATCTTAACGAAAACTGCACATCCTCCTCCACCCTCTCCATAATTCCTATCTCTCCTAACTACTGCATATCCATGTATCACATAATCCAAATTTGGTTTCAACCAGGTTTCCTGAATACACACCACATCTGGTCTCTCATCTAGCTCATTAATAAAGTGTTTAAACTCCTGTCCATTGGCCAATATACTCCTAGCATTCCATTGTAAAATTATAACCATTATTATTGTTATCCAACCCATGATGACTCTTGACTTGACTGATTTGTAAGGGTCTCCCTCACCTCTTCCCATGACAGTCCTACTAATCCTAGGTGATTGACTGCAGCTTTAACCACCAACTGGATTTTCTCATTTTTGGATTTAACCTCCGCTGTACTATTTATCACACCTGCTATGAATGTTACCAAATCTATTTTTTTCACAAAGATTCCTTCAAAATTACCTTGCTGTTGCACCAGTGTTTCCGTATCCACTCTTTGCTCTTTATTATTCTTTTCCCCTGATACCTTGACAGCTTCAGCATATGTTATTCTTTTTTCCACTCTTATCTTTTGGATATTCGTCTCTCGTCTCATTACTTCACATCCACTAAAAGCCACATTGTGGTCACCACCACAGTTACAACATTTTGGTGGTACCCCTGACCCACATTTTCCATATTCATGGTCCCCTCCACACCTTGCACATCTTCTCTGCCTATTACAATTTTTTGCAATGTGACCAAACCTTTGGCAGTTAAAACATCTCAGTGGTTTTGGCACGTACACCCTCACTGGGTAACTCATAAAACCCAAAAAAACTTTCTTTGGCACTATCTCTTCTTCGAACTCTATTAGCACTGTTTCACTGTCCTTTACCACTCCATCCCTTGTTGATTTCATTCTTTGAACATTTACAACTTTTGCTCCCTTGATATTCCTCTTTATTTCCTCCACTGTTACACTCATTGATACCCCTGTAATCACTCCTATCGTTCCACTTTTTTTTCCTTATTCCCACCCTTCCCGTACTTTCCACCTTACATTTTGCGATATCCTTAATTTTTTAGAGCTTTCTCCATGTGCCCTGCACCGGCACATCTTACCAGTAAGTTACCATCATTAAGGATTTTCGCGAACTCTATCTCCCCTATTTTATTTGCCAGAGTTGTGGTTAACACAAATGGGCTGACTTTCTTCATGATCTCCTGACTCTTTCCATTGAACCTAATTACGACCTCATACTTCTCCTTTATTTCTTTCTGAAAAGTTTCCCCTCTGTCATCATTTTCAGACTCCTCTCCCTTGTCACTTCTTACTCTTTTATTCCTTTTATCACTCAACCGACCCCTCCTTTCCCCTCCACTTCCTTCGTACATATCTTCATTATAATCCATTTCCCCCCACCTACCTACCTCCAATCCATTCACGGAGCAGTCGTGCTCAACCGCCTGTACTTTCCGATAAATATGATGATCCGTTTCCAAAACACTCGCTGCTTGTATTTTTCTTCGAAAAATTTGAACTCAACCGCCGCGTCCTAGCGTTTTCCCGCGCCAGCGACACCTCTGTAGATCTGTGAACTGCGCAGACGCTCTCATCCGTGCTGCGCCCGTCTCACTGCTCACTCACTGCCAGTGCGTTTTAAAATGACTACATGATGGAGCTAAATGCAATATGGAACGATAAGCATTCAACATTGAACATCACTTCACTCTTTAGCGCGTGTACTTCAGCGCCTCCAGTTGGATCTCCAACCTATTATACTTTTTTTTGGACCACATTATGGATGCATGTTATTCCAACATATAGCCTACATAAAACTTCACACATATAATACCAAAAATAGAGAGAGAGAGAGAGAGAGAGAGAGAGAGAGAGAGAGAGAGAGAAATAGTGGCATTTTAAATTAAATAGTGGCATTGACTATCTAGCATAATTTACTTTTGTTAAATTATTGGTATTACATTGATGTTGGAAGCATATAAATTTATATGCTTAACGTATTGTGATATTAATATTTCCTTATTCCAAGGAAAAATTCCCAAAAAGTTGGGACACTGTACAAATTGTGAGTAAAAAAGGAATGGTATAATTTACAAATCTCATAAACTTATTTTTTATTCACAATAGAATATAGATAACATATCAAATGTTGAAAGTGAGACGTTTTGAAATGTCATACCAAATATAGGCTCATTTTGGATTTCATGAGAGCTAAACATTCCAAAAAAGTTGGGACAGGTAGCAATAAGAGGCCGGAAAAGTTAAATGTACATATAAGGAACAGCTGGAGGACCAATTTGCAACTTATTAGGTCAATTGGCAACATGATTGGGTATAAAAAGAGCCTCTCAGAGTGGCAGTGTCTCTCAGAAGTCAAGATGGGCAGAGGATCACCAATTCCCCCAATGCTGCGGCGAAAAATAGTGGAGCAATATCAGAAAGGATTTTCTCAGAGAAAAATTGCAAAGAGTTTGATGTTATCATCATCTACAGTGCATAATATCATCCAAGATTCAGAGAATCTGGAACAATCTCTGTGTCAAGGCCGGAAAACCATACTGGATACCCGTAATCTTCAGGCCCTTAGACGGCTCTGCATCACATACAGGAATGCTACTGTAATGGAAATCACAACATGGGCTCAGGAATACTTCCAGAAAACACAATCCACCGTGCCATTCGCCGTTGCCGGCTAAGACTCTATAGGTCAAAAAATAAGCCATATCTAATCATGATCCAGAAGCGCAGGTGTTTTCTGTGGGCCAAGGCTCATTTAAAATGAATTGTGGCAAAGTGTAAAACTGTTCTGTGGTCAGACGAATCTAAATTTGAAGTTCTTTTTGGAAAACTTGGACGCCATGTCATCCGGACTAAAGAGGAGAAGGACAACCCAAGTTGTTATCAGCGTTCAGTTCAGAAGCCTGCATCTCTGATGTATGGGGTTGCATGAGTGCGTGTGGCAAGGGCAGCTTACACTTCTGGAAAGGCACCATCAATGCTGAAGGTATATCCAAGTTCTAGAACAACATATGCTCCCATCCAGACATCGTCTCTTTCAGGGAAGAACTTGCATTTTCCAACATGACAATGCCAGAACACATACTGCGTCAATTACAACATCATGGCTGCGTAGTAGGATCCGGGTACTGAAATGGCCAGCTTTCAGTCCAGATCTTTCACCCATAGAAACATTTGGCGCATCATATAGAGGAAGATGCGACAAAGAAGACCTAAGACAGTTTAGCAACTAGAAGCCTGTATTAGACAAGAATTGGACAACATTCCTCTTCCTAAACTTGAGCAACTTGTCTCCTCAGTCCCCAGACTTTGCAGACTGTTATAAAAAGAAGAGGGGATGCCACACAGTGGTAAACATGGCCTTGTCCCAACTTTTTTGAGATGTGTTGATGCCATGAAATTTTAAAATCAACTTATTTTTCCCTTAAAATGATAAATTTTCTCAGTTTAAACATTTGATACGTCATCTATGTTGTATTCTGAATAAAATATTGAAATTTGAAACTTCCACATCATTGCATTCTGTTTTTATTCACAATTTGTACAGTGTCCCAACTTTTTTGGAATCGGGTTTGTATACACATACGTGTGTGTGTATATATATATATATATACTGGAATTGTTGTGAAGAGTGTGTGAGTAGGCAAGGCAAGGGTATAAATGAAGTCTGTCTCTGGTGGTTACTCTTCAATACTTTGCTTGAATTAAGGGCGTTGTTCTAAAAACGAGTAGATATTCTACTGGAATAAGGAGGGTAATCGTGCCTTTAGCACATCGGGACACAACAATGTTTAGTAAACTTTGAGGAAGCAATAAGTAGAATGAGATGTTATATATTTTTATGTTTATAACAATACTTATTTAGAAAATACTAATCGTTTGTCGTCTGCGGCTAGTGTGCTTCGCTATACGGAAGTGAAGTCACTGGCTGAGATTCTACCGGAAATACGTGCATGTAGTCCGTTCTCACCATCAGCACGACTGTACTCCATTTCCCACAACGCATTGCGCGCTGCTCAGGGTCTCTGAATGACAGAAAGGACATGAATACATGCGTGTGTGTGGTAGGGGAGTCACATCGAGCCGGCTCTAATCACTCCTGTATGTAGCTGTGCACATCTCTCATGGCGCGTTGTGTGTTTAGACACAAGACGGGTACAACTTTGATTAGTTTAGCAGGTCAGTCAGTAGACATCCCTTAGCAAAGCTAACGCTAGCTGACTCACGTTTGGTGACTGCCGTAACACTTCACAAGTTAATACGAAACACTTGAGTTTTGGGAGGTCGGTCTGTGATTTCTCCCCTTTAAAGCGTCTTTGTAAATGTGCAGCTGATTTATTTATGTTTTCTTCGATGTTTTCAGCTGCTGAACCGATGGGATATTGAAGGTAGGAACAATAATTCTCGTCAACTGACATGATACACGGGATTTATTATAAATCTACAGGGTTTGTCTGTTGTCAGCCAAAGAATAAGTGGACTCACAAGCTGCAAATAAAATCAGGCTTTAACACATCGTAATGAGCAGTGCTGGGGGTAATATATTACAAGTAACGCGAGGTACGTAATCAGATTACTTTTTTCAAGTAACTAGTAAAGTAACGCATTACTTTTTCATTTACAAGAGAATATCTGAGTTACTTTTTCAAATAAGTAAGGCAAGTTACTTTTTTCCCCAATTTATTGACTGACAGCTCTGGTGTCCCCATGCTGAGAGAAAATGTACTTTCCCTTCAGCCTGAGGCTTATTCATTTCACTTTTGGTGTGAAAGGGCTTTTATATTTGCCAAAAATAGAACTTTTTAAAAATTTTAAAAACAAACAAGCAAGCCCTGCCCAGATTTCAAAAGTAACGTAACGCATTACTTTCCATAAAAAGTAACTAAGTAACGTAATTAGTTACTTTTTTAGGAAGTAACGCAATATTGTAATGCATTACTTTTAAAAGTAACTTTCCCCAACACTGGTAAGCGCAGTAGAAAATATGGACAAATCTTTAGTATTCTTGAAAACTGTTTGGTAAATATGAATGTAAATATATGTGCTTCTAATGTCAGTGTAATACCAATAATTTAATACAAGTAAATTGGGGCAGATACTGATGTGGTTACCGCTATTTTTATTGTTCTTTTTTCTTAACAACAAATCGTCAGATACTGTAACAGTTTGAGTGAAATTGAAATAGAAAATCTTTGTTTTCTTCAATGCCAGCAGCACTGGAGCTAACATGAACTGTTACTATTGAAAATAAAATGTATATTAAAATTCTCTATCGTAAATTAAACCGATTCAAAGAGCGTTTTGAGCTTCAATAGAATTATTTATTATTTTTTTCTAGAAATAGTCAATTTTTTTCATATAATGTTGTTTCTCCTTTTTTAAAATACCTTTATCACTATTTTTTAATTCCTTAAAGGGGTCCTATTATGCTCTTTTACAAAGTCTTGATTTTGTTTTGGGGGTGTACTAGAACATGCTCTCATGCTTGGTGGTTCGAAAATGCATTATTTTTCACATAATTTACATTTATTAAAATACCTTTCTCCCCATCCTGGCACAAACGGCTCGATTAGTTCCGGGTTTGATGAAGGTCCGCCTTCCGAAAAACAAAATGTATTGTGATTGGTTAGCTGTCCCAGTGCGTTGTGATTGGCGAACAGCTTAGACGGTGTTTCAGTACTGCCACGCCCCTTGCTCTGTCTTTCAACAAAAGCTTTTTGGTGAATACTGTACTCCCTCATGTTGTGGAAGCTGTCCTCAGTAAGCTGTCCTCCGTACGAGTAGCGCAGCGTCTCGTCGACGCCACATCTTTAAAATTCAAATACATTATTTTCTTTGAGTGTAGGCACACCAGCGGCGCCGTTCGTCGTCTGTCCGCGGCGCCCAGCTACGTTGTGTTGTACTTGTAAGAATTGTTCTAGACATGCCGAAAATTTGAGGCTACAGCACAGCAGCTGTTCTTCTTCGTTGTCTCGTCTGATGCACTAACTCTGCAGCAGCACTTCTTCTTCTTCGTCGTCTCGTCTGATGCACTAACTCTCTCTCAGCAGCTCTTCTTCTTGGTTTTCTCTTATGCACTAACTCTGCAGCAGCTCTTCTTCTTCGTCGTCTCGTCTGATGCACTAACTCTGCAGCAGCTCTTCTTCTTCGTCGTCTCGTCTGATGCACTAACTCTGCAGCAGCTCTTCTTCTTGGTTTTCTCTGATGCACTAATTCTGCAGCAGCTCTTCTTCTTTGTTTTCTCTTGATGCACTAACTCTGCAGCAGCTCCTCTTCTTCGTCGTCTCGTCTGATGCACTAACTCTGCAGCAGCACTTCTTCCTCGTCGTCTCGTCCGATTCACTAACGCTGCGGCCAGCTCTTCTTCTTCGTTTTTTCTGATGCACTAACTCTGCAGCAGCTCCTCTTCTTCGTCGTCTCGTCTGATGCACTAACTCTGCAGCAGCTCCTCTTCTTCGTCGTCTCGTCTGATGCACTAACTCTGCAGCAGCTCTTCTTCGTTTTCTCTGATGCACTAACACTGCAGCAACACTTCTTCATCGTCGTCTTGTCTGATGCACTAACTCTGCAGCAACCCTTCTTCTTTGTCGTCTCGTCTGATGCACTAACTCTGCAGCAGCTCTTCTTGGTTTTCTCTGATGCATTAACTCTGCAGCAGCTCTTCTTCTTCTTCTTGGTTTTCTCTGATGCATTAACTCTGCAGCAGCTCTTCTTCTTCGTCGTCTTGTCTGATGCACTAACTCTGCAGCAGCTCTTCTTCTTCGTCGTATCGTCTGTTCACTTTAAAAAAACACTCTGCAGCAGCTCCTCATCGTCATCGTCTCGTCTGATGCACTAAATCTGCAGCAGCTCTTCTTCTTCGTCGTCTCGTCTGATGCACTAACTCTGCAGCAGCTCTTCTTCTTCGTCGTCTCGTCTGATGCACTAACTCTGCAGCAGCTCTTCTTCTTCGTCGTCTCGTCTGATGCACTAACTCTGCAGCAGCTCTTCTTCGTCGTCTCATCTGATGCACTAACTCTGCAGCAGCTCTTCTTCATCGTCTCGTCTGATGCACTAACTCTACAGCAGCACTTCTTCTTCATCGTCTCGTCTGATGCACTAACTCTGCAGCAGCTCTTCTTCTTGGTTTTTTCTGATGCACTAACTCTGCAGCAGCTCCTCTTCTTCGTCGTCTCGTCTGATGCACGAAAAAAACCCTCTGCAGCAGCTCTTCTTCGTCAGTCTCTCTGACGCACTAACTCTGCAGCAGCTCTTTTTCTTCGTCGTCTCGTCTGATGCACTAACTCTGCAGCAGCTCTTCTTTTTCGTCGTCTCGTCTGATGCACTAACGCTGCAGCAGCACTTCTTCGTCTCCTCTGATGCACTCACTCTGCAGCAGCTCTTCTTCTTCGTCTCGTCTGATGCACTAACTCTGCAGCAGCTCTTCTTCTTGGTCATCTCGTCTGATGCACTAACTCTGCAGCAGCTCTTCTTCTTCTTTTTCTCTGATGCACTAACTCTGCAGCAGCACTTCTTCTTTCTCCAACCTAGCTTTCCTATCCACAACCTCGCCCCTCCCCACCCCCCACTCATTCGAATTTCTGTAGGTGGGAATTCTTTTTAATGATATTCTAATGAGCCACATTGTGACATCACAAACCCCGGAAACCAACGCTGTAGTCCAAACGAGCCGTTCGCTGTAGTTCTTGAAAATGACTTTTTTAAAAACGAAATATCTACCTTTGGCGTGGACTTTGAGATTTGTAACTTTCTAGATCTTTTTTATGCCCAAACATACACACTACACACCGACTAAAATCAAAAAAGTGAAAAAGCATAATAGGACCCCTTTAAACATTTTGCCTTTTAAATATAATAAAATAATCATAAAGACGATAATAGTCTCATGTGCTCCCGGGACTTTTGTTATTGTGTTTTTTTTGTGTATCCATACTACCGACTACCTCTTCTTAGAGAGTTTTCTTCATTGTCATTTGTGATCTTGTCTTCTTTACTTCGGATGTTCTCTTGCTCTCACAGTCAGGTCCCTGTCAGACTGTGGTCTTGTCTCTCTGTTGGCAGACCGTTGGGAGCAGAAGCTTGTTTGGGATGCAGCGGTTAGTGTGCGCTAGTGTCTTCCGGCAGACTGCTGTCCTGCTGCAGATCAGTCCTCCGCCCCGCAGCCGTCCCGCGGCCCACAGCTGCTGGAAACACCTGAGCTCTCAGAGAAACACCAGCAGAGATCATCCGGGAAGCCCTGCTCCAGGGCAGGAGGATCTGGACCCTCTGCAGGACAAATCCAGCGGCCTCATTCAGAGATTCAAGAAAACCTTTAAGCAGTACGGCAAAGTCGTGATCCCTGTGCACCTACTGACCTCTACAGTGTGGTTCGGCACTTTTTACTATGCTGCAATGAAGTAAGTCGATGATGGATCACAACTGTGTCAATTTAGATCTAAATAATACTTATTAGTCGAAGACCACTGAGTGAATCACAAATCCAATTTAGTGATGAACGCTATGGGTTATTTAACAACTGATAATATCTAGCAGGGCTGTACAATCTGCAGACAAATTTCTGATATAAATATGTGACCTTGGAGCACAAAAGCAGTCATAAGTCGCTGGGGTATATTTGTAGTAATAGTCAACAATACATTGTATAGGTCAAAATTATAGATTTTTCTTTTATGCCAAAAATCATTAGTATATTAAATAAAGATCGTGTTCCATGAAGATATTTTGTACATTTCCTACTGTAAATGTATCAAAAATGTATTATCATTAGTAATATGCATGGCTAAGAACTTCATTTGGACAATTTAAAGGTGATTTTCTCAATATTTAGATTTTTTTTGCACTCTCAGATTCCAGATTTTCAAATAGTTGTATCTCAGCCAAATATTGTCCTGTCCTAACAAACCATACATCAATGGAAAGCTTATTTATTCAGCTTTCAGATAATGTATAAATCTCAATTTCAAAAAATTGACCCTTATGACTGGTTTTGCGGTCCAGGGTCACATTTGTGATTACAGTTTAAAAGGCTATTTAAAAGAAATTCTAGGTTTGCTGTGCTTGTTGGTAGGACTGAATAATTTGGCCATAATTTTGAGATTATCAATATGGCTATAAGATAATAATCCATAATTATGATTATTATTTTATGTACTAAATAAAATTACAAATATGTAATAAAAAGCCATATTATTATAATACCGTGTAATAAGTTTACTGTAAATTAAAACTATATTTCAAAGTGTTTAGAAAAATAATACATATTATTATTATTATGTATTTTGATTAATTATGCAGCCTAATGTCTAAGAGAATGGTAGCTTGGTGGCTAACTCTTAATAACATTTTTATAATTTTTTTTTTTTTTTATAAAAATGAAAAGTCACAATAAAAATGATCTAATGCGACTGAAAATTTGCTGAATTTAAATCAACACTTTGCTCTCTCAGTATTTATCTGCTTCTTAATATCAGCCTGACTGATACAGTATTGGTGATATTTCAGACTGGTTAATTAAAGTAAAAGAAATAAAAACAAAATAAATAAAATGCCAATGTCCTATGAGAAGCGCAACATGAAGTTGTAGGTTCTGACAAAACAAACCAATGAATAAGGACTATCTGTGAGAGTTTTGTAGGAGAGGTTAAGCTGGTGTGTGTTGGGGGGTGTTAGGTAGGTACTGGGTAATTCTCTTTTTGCTCAGTCATTGTATGAGTATGGCGCGTGGTGGATTGAGGTAAATGACACACTGGAATGTTTACTCTGCATTACATCTGGCTGAATGTGGGTCACCACAGTCTAGACGTTTGAGAAATGTGGGAGTAATGGATGCTTGAGAATTGGCTGTTTCCTTCAGCATAACCTCACTCTGCAGAGAAGACGAGACCAGAGTCATCAGTTTGTCTCCTCAGATGTTTACCACCAGTCTTCACAGCCTTTAGCTCTTATTAAAGATGCCCATTTGGTCTAACTTGAACATTTGATTCTTAAATAAGTATTGCATATCAGTAGATTTTTCAATATATTCTGAAAACAAGAAGTGTATTTTTATCTTATTTTTTTTATTTGACTTTTTGTTCACTTTAAATACGTGATCGTGTTAAACCACAGTGTCAGGGTTGTTATCATTAACTAAAACGAAAACTATTAAAACATTTTGATAATTGAAATAAAATAGAAACATTGGCTGGAAAAGTTATTTCAGTTAGTTGCCAAGGCAAGTTCGAGCCTTAAAATGAATAAATGGGCAAATAAATATAACCTAAAACTGAAATAAAAATAAATAGAACCTAAATATTAATATTTAGATAAAGTAATAATAAAAATGACAAAAACAAGTGAGTAAAAAGAAAACGGAGTATAAAAAAAAAGCTCAAAAAAATTCTAAAATAAACCCAAATTAATAAAAACTATAATAGTATATAAATAACACTAAAATAAATCTCCGTACAAACTCAAAATATGACTAAATTGCAGAAATTGTCTAAAAGGACAGTTCACCAAAATAAGAAAATTGTCATCATTTATTTACCCTCGTGCCATTTTATTTATTGTTGTCATATTTTTCTATACAATAGAAGTCGATGGCCACCAAAAGTGGTTGGTTACCAACATGTGAATAAATGACAACATAATGTTCATATTTGAATAACTGTCCCTTAAGAAATGTAAGGCTTTTATGTGAAACATCTTTCTATGCTTCCGGTCTTGTTTTGGTCTGTAGAGGAGTGAATCTGGTGCCATTTCTCGAGTACGTTGGGTTTCCTGATAAAGTGGTGAAACTCCTGGAGAATTCTCAGAGCGGCTACGCGCTGACCGCTTATGCCATGTACAAGGTGGGCTACCTGTCGGTTTCTAGTGAATTAATTATATCAAATAATTTACTAATGTGTTGATTGTGTTCTGATTTACAAATTAGAATGATAAAAATAACCTTCTAAAGAACTTAAAGGCTGGTTAATATCATGAAGATCAAAGCAAAATCAAGGGCGATTTACTATAGGTTCAGTTTTCCAAGAGAATTTGCACCTTGTAAAATTGAATGGATAGAGACTTTCAATAAAATGTGTTTTCAGGCACAGTATCTTTTCACCTCAAATGATTTCATTAGAATGTCATTGACATTTTTAAGCGTGAAGAACATTTTAATAATCAGAACAACCTTTTTCCACTGTAATGAGTCTTTTGTGCAATGGGAATGTCCCATGGATCTTAAAAGTTCTTCACGGAATCGTAGATTTCAATAAAGAGCCTTTATTTGCAAGAGTGTGACGCTGCTGTTGTCTGCTCTCCTGAAGATCGCCACACCTGCGCGCTACACGGTGACTCTCGGAGGAACGTCGCTGTCTGTGAAGTACCTGAGGACGCACGGGTACATGTCCACCCCTCCGCCTGTGAAGGAATACCTGCAGGAGAAGATGGAGGAGACCAAAGAGAGGATCTCTGGGAAAATGGAGGAGACCAAGGATCGTATATCCGAGAGGATGGAGGAAACGAAAGACAAGTTCACAGAAAAGCTTCAAGAAACCAAAGACAAAGTGTCTTTCCGGAAGAAAAAGGAATAGGTTTATAGACTTACAAAAGTCACGAAGTGACTATCCCCCCATAATTTCATTTAGATTCACGTTATTTAACAATATAATGCACTTAAGGAAACAACATGTCTCATGCATATATGAAGTAGTGTAATGTAGCCTGTAAGCTCTACACTTACTGTTCACAAAATCTGCTAAACTATCACAAGTGAGATTCATAAGTTGACCATAGTTTCTAAATATAAAATATCACAGTCTGCTGAAAGCCGTTGGACTCTATTTGAAGTGTTTTTAAAAGATGAGAGTGTGTTTTCTAAAGAGAACGGCTGGTGTAATGTGTCCAGTATCGTATATGTAATATTTGGTTGACTTTACCACATGGCACTGGCTCTTTCAATTCATGCATTTGTGAAATGTTATTTCAATTATGGATTCTAAACTGCACAGACTTGTCACATACGTTACTGAGAATGAAATGGTTGTGTCATAAAATCTCGGCTGCATCTGAAAGCCTAGGCAGCTGACTTTGCTGCCTTATGAGGCAATGCCATTGCAGGCAGCGTTTTTGGACGAAGGCACCTCATGAAAATGATTTCGGACAGGCTTCTGAGGCAGCGTAACGGATTAATGATCTACAACAAAATAGAATGAGTTTTGGTGATAACTAAACGAATATTTAATTACTATAATACTGATTTCTCGTTTTAGAAATATCATCAAAAGTGCAAAATGTTAGAAATATACATTTACACACAATCGCCACCAACGCAACTTTCAGACGCCATCTTTATTTTTTTAGCTCAACCATCATGGAATGGAACGCACAGGATTGTGGGATGTCAAAGGCAGTGCATATACAGATACATCTATGCTGCCTTCAAAATTCGATCAGAAGAATTCTCTGGAGACAGCAAGTGAAGCAGAATTTGGATTCGGACGTGCCTTGATGCCTTGTAGAGCTTTCGGACGCAGCCCTTGAATTTATTGTAGCTTGGTATTATGCAAAAGAGTGTTGGTCAGAAAGCTGTAAGTGTGCGTTAAGATGTAATACAGTTTATGTCGTTTAAAATACCGGAAAAAAAGTAATACAGAAAAATTCACAAATAGTGCTGACGTTCATTCTGCGAATCATCAACAGCCTTTGTGTCTTGTTTCCAATTCAGTACACTCCTGCCATATTCATGCGTTTCATTTATGTGAGCTCGTGTTCAGCTGTCGGTGTCTGTGGAGTGTCACATTTCTCAAGTCCTGTTTTTCCTTGCTTTGGCATAGTAACTAATGAAGGTTATTAATTGAACTGATTGTCCGGCAGTAAATGTGTCTGCTGCTGAAGCACTCGGGCTGTTTGGGTCTGATGGGATTGTGAGGCCTTTTATTGTCTGCTGATGGATCTTCCACTTGGCTGTCAACATTAACAATAAAAAAGATAAACATAACTTATTTCACGAAGCATGAAGTAAAATTGAAATGTTTTGAAAGGTTTTTTTTTTAATATGCATATTGGATATTTTTCTTAAATGAGCATTTATTCTTTATGATGGTTAATGACCAACAGGAAAATGTGAATCATTTGTGAATTATAATCAAAATTTAAAGGTGCAGCACATTTTTGTAGCATTTAGGTTTTGTCAGTGTGGATGCTTAAAGTTGCCATTTCCTACCAGAGCTGTTTTTATAATACTCAAATCAAATGATTTTTAGATTCAGTTCGACTAAGTTTAGCAGATTCTGGGCGACCACTGCTGCAAGGCTTCTCCTATCGTTGGAAAAGTGCTGGAAATGATCGTCTCAGTCAAATGGCAGACCCTACGAGGAGGAAACCTGCCTTACCATGTTTTTCTCGGGCCCCCCCTGGAGTACTAATTATTTCCTTTATCTAAACTTGGTCCAAAATGAACATTTAGTGAATTCAGAAAATTTACATGAAACTACTTTTCATTATTTTTCACAAATATTTTCTCTTTGACAATGGTAAATTGTTTAGCTGTAACGTTCAGCCAAAAAAAAAAAGAAGCAATATTTGAAATATAATACCAGCAGCCATTACAAAATACATTTATTTTGTAGAACATCTGCAACGTCTAAAAATTACACTATCGAAGTTTATTTCATGAAAAGAAATTAGCATTTGACTAAAATAATATTTTTAAGATTTACTTAATGTGGAGTTATTTCTCGCTCCACATCAATATTCATCTTTGACAACCTAAATTGTTTTAAAATTGAAATGTAGGCTACTCAATAAATACACCAATAAAATGTAGGCTATTTAAAAATCGAACACTTTTTTTCATGTAAAAAAAGTGGAGTAGCCTATGTCATTTATTGGAACGATGTTATCTCGAACCTTCATATTCTAAAAACCTGTATGAGGTTGACCTTCAAACTGAAGTCGTGACTGAACCATAACACCATGCATTACTGAGATATCAGCCTACTAGAAGTTACAGGCTACACCTCTCATTCACATTTGCTGCTTTCCATCAGTTTTGTGCAATAACTTATAGTAAAGCCTCTAACGTTTATAGATAGTCTTTCCATTAAGAAGCTACTTTTTTAAAACTACATTGTTTTTATGTGCATCAGAGATTAATACTACAAACTTTATAAAATACGAAATTGTATATGTATTATTTTTGTATTTAAATAGGGAAAAAAGAGGATGTATGGTCACCCGAAAAGGCAGTTGTTGTTCACCTTGAGGAGCACAACATAAGGACAAACACAAAGCACAAAAGAGACTCATTCTCTGGTTCTTTTCCTCAACTTTAATTGCTCTCTCTCTAGCCATTTGATGACAGCGAAAGAACAAGCGTGGAATCATTTCATGAGGGACTACAACAGTATCTTTGAGCAATAGTTTTATTGTTTTTTTTTTCTTCTTCTTGTATTTATTTTTTTATGATTTTCTTTTTCAGTTGGTTTTTAAGTCACCTTTTTCCTGTAAAAGTATTGCAATTAACAGACCTCAAACTGAAAACCGCTGACATCACAATTAAATAGAACAATAGAAATCAAATCAAAAGGCGTAAGGACAGCAGTGTTCCTCGCTTTCACTGAACAGTTTCTCCTTGTAAAAAACAACAACAAAAGTTTGTAGTCCACAATAGGTCATACAGTCCCGTGATGTGATCTCGCTCGAGGCCGATGGAGAACGTTGCTGTGGATTGGCGGGAAATTCCAGATCCATGGAACGAGACGCTGAACTCACCCACAGAAGTCTTCAGGCAGTCATTCACTCGCTCGTGGATTCGTTCATTCAAGCGCGTGTTTCTGGAAAGGAGCCTGTCGGCGTGGAGAGCTCGGAACCAGACTGCTATGCCGAGGAAATAATGACAACGTGAACATGCAAGTAACGATCAGCTATGGGCTGCATTTTCCTCATTTGATGCTCTTTTATATACCACACAACTCGATTATGTGCATAAAAACAACAGAATGTTAACCGTTTCCATCGGATGTGTCTCATGCGTGTCTCACCCTGAGCTGCTATGTGATATGAACCACTAAACCTTCTTCCCGGTGTAGTGTCAGAGCCCAAAAGTCGACAATCCGTTCCGTTGGTTGCAATGAGTTATTATTCTGCGTGGTTATTATTACACAACAGCTAGCAGTCACAAAAGAAACTTCAATAAATAAAATGACAAGCGCTGGCATTTATAAGTCTTTCTCTGGAAGTTACAAAAGCAGCAGAGCTCTAGTTTTCCTTTATATAACTGCCTTATAATCAGAATATTTGTTTCATCACATAACAGATTTGCATTTACTGTATAGGAACAAAAATATAATTCGTCTTTTTGTATTTCTGTGACCATACTGTAGCATTTCTCTTTACTCTGTTTTACAAAAAAGACAAAGCACAATTGAAGGCATTCACAAAACTTGATGCCACCATGTTAAAGTTTTCTTTTTAATATTATCTATACATTATATTACAGTATTAACAATGCGTTCTTGTGGTTTTCTACCCATTGGGTAGGATATGTGCATAATATATTCAAGTTATATACAGCACCGTACAAATAAACAGAGTCCGACTACTGAAAGAAGCACCATAGGAAGTGAGGCACAACAAAGGTGGGGACTTTTGAGTGCAAGTGGGTTTCTATGTCTGCTTAAACATGACTGTTAGGCACCGAATTTGCTCGTGTAAATAGTAACATGCAAACCTCTCGGCTGCAAACGTACAAAATACATTTGGGTTCGTTTTCCTAGCATGACTATGACAGCGGAAACGCGCTAATGTTAACGAAGAAAACCAAAACAGAGCACGAACATCTATGTCTCGGTTGGTACGTGAATATAAAAAGTAATGGGGAAGCAGACATAGGCCTACAAGCCGAACGGACAACAGCAGCAGCGGTAGCGGTAGCAGCAGCGGCAGCAGCAATACAGTACGAACTCAAACCGCGCGGTCAGAATGAGTGACGGGAAGCAGAGCCAATGACGGGAAGCCAAGGTTTCAGAGCCGAAGCAGATGGGCCATAGGAGAGTCCTGCTATTTAAGTGGAAAAAAGATCATATAAAAGCCTCCCACTTCGACTAAATATCCTCTCGAACTGGTCACTTTAATAAATAGCTAGTTAATAAATAGGTTTTCTATGGGACTTTCTAGGGAAGGCCAAAGACTGATGGTTTACAAAGCTCAGGGGTGATGAAAAACACTATCTGCATGTCTGAAAGCAGTCCAAATGTGTGTGATTGAATACGGACTTCAAATGAAGAAAGAGGGATGTACCTCGTTATGATTGGTACACGCTTCGTTTGAACTGATAAGAGAACAAATACTGATGACAAATATCAGGTAAAAGTGTGTTCCTGTGCTGCCTCGGAATAAAACGGCATTCCAGGAGAGGAGAATAAAAGATAAAATATGAGATCCATATACGATCGTGAACTTAAGTATAGTATGATAACTGGAAAAAAACAATACGCATGCTTTTTTTAGTGGAAAACAAACACACTCGCTCAGAAGGGGACAGGATGTGCATAAGACTACAGTTCCCATGATTCCCTTGCACTTGGACCCCATGACAATGCTGAAGTGACGTAAGTTTAAAGTGCTACTCGACAGGATGAAAGTGGCGCGTGTGTCGTGACTTCCATCCGCAGATATCCATGCCAGTATCTCTCACTTGGTCGGTGGAAAAAAGTGATCTGGAATCTGAACGGCTTGTTAAACCCCCTCTTTTTTTTAAATAAGTGCCATGATGCAGTTCAGGTAGGCTGGATCAGAGTTCTACATCTCCATTTCAGGAAAACGCGAAACGTGAAAAGGAAGGAAACAAATACCAGGAACCATGTGGCTTGACATATGAAAAGTAACTAAGGGTAGGCGTTTCTACTCTTTAAAGCATAAGTGCAACATAAAAGCTTTGTTGTTGTTGTTGTGAGTCACATCCCCAAGATTTAAGATTTTTTCATGGCACTCAATTTGGATTAGTTGTGAACAGTTTTTGTGCACGAGTCCTGGAAATGCACAAACAAATAGAAAATGTCTCAATCCTATGACCTATGTGGTCTCTCACGCAAACAATCTGTGCCAACACACATGTTCTTTAAATACAGGAAAGCATACAAAACCAAACAAACAGAGATTTAGCCGAGGAGCCCAAACATCCATACAAGGCCCCGAAGTTCTAGCAAAAACAAAAAAAAAAAATACAAAAAATAAACTTTGTATACTTGGTTCCTCAATTTTCGATTCAAATTGTGCAAGGGGAGTGTACTAACAGTGAAGCCACTCCCCTTTAGGTCCAGGAGGAAGTACTAGAGAGCACAGGTGACGGCACACGCTCTCTACTGCCCTCTGCAGGTGTGTCCTAGTCACACGGGTTTGTCGCGCCGGCTATCCTTGACCTTGACGAACAGGGTTGTGCTTGCGCCAGGCTGGGCGGGGCGGCTGGCTGTCCTCTGGTTGGAGGGTGGTGTGTTATTGCTGTGCTGGTGCAGGAAGGAGGCGGAGCCTGGGTACGTCTGACCCATCACCTCGCTATAGGTGGGCGGCGGCCCCTCCACGTGCGAGTTCGAGGCACTCTTGCCAGAGTTGCTGCTCGGGGGCCGCGGGCCGCCTCCGTGCACGTAAACGTCTATCAGGTCGCTGTCGAAAATGGTCCGGTTGGGGGGCGCGCGCACGGACGCACGGCTCAGCTCGAGCTGCTGCTCGGGGTCTCTGAGCTGCAGGGTACAGGGGCCCTTGTAGGGCGGCAGCTCCTCGCCGTCTGACAGGCAGATAGTGGGCGGCAAGTGGATGTCCTGCTGCAGGTATGGGTAGGTGGGCTGGAAGCGGCTGAATCGGTCCCTTTGCATAAATGAAGGTGGGTTGAAGCGCTCTCCGCTCCGTGGCCCATACATCACCTGAACACAGAGAAGGAAAACATTCATTATACCAGGGATCCTCAAATCTGGCCCGCAAGATCCACTTTCCTGCAGAGTTTAGCTCTAACCCTAATCAAACACACCTGAGCATGCTATTCAATGTCTTCAGGTTCATTAGAAAATCACAGGTAGGTGAGTTTGGTCAGGATTGGAGCTAAACTCTGCAGCGCATTGGCCCTCCAGGGCAAGATTTGAGGAACCCTGCATTATACCTTTAAAAATTAACTTAAGAATAAAATAGAAAAATGCTATCAGCCGCAGAATAATTCTACAATTAAGTTTTTACGATTTTTTTTTATGTTTTTGAAAGAAGTTATTTATGCTCACCAAGGCTGCATTTATTTGACCAAAAATACAGTAAAAACAGCAATATTTTGAAATATTTTTAATTTGAATAGAATTTAAAATGTAATTTGTTCCTGTGATGTAAAGCTGAATTTTCAGCATCATTACTCCAGTCATAAGTGTCACATTATCCTTCAGAAATGATTCTAATATGCTGATTTTCTGCTCAAGAAACGTGATTATATTATAATGTTCGAAAACAGCTGTGCCTGCTTCATATTTTTGTGGAAACCATAATACTTGTTTTTTATTCTGGATTTGATCAATAGAAAGTTCATGCATCCTTGCTGAATAAAAGTATTAACTTCTGAACCCAAACCTTTGAACAGTAGTGTATATTTAGTAAACATTACATATAAGTAAATATGGCTCTTTATGACTTTGCACTGTTATATTGTTGTATATAATAAAAAGGATATATTTGTATTTATTTAGTGCAAATAGAGTCATTTCAGAGCATTAATGTTGAAATATGTTGATTGTCCATGAAAGGGTGAAAGAAATATTATGATTTTCGTGCTATTAGCTCGTAGCTATGTTGCCCAGCCATAGACACGACAGTAAAACATAAGAGAAGTTGAATAATATGTCAGTTAACTAACCTCAGTGGCTCCTTGTTGCGTCACCAAACTATCTGTTGGCCATGCACAGCCGTCCTATGATAGAGAAAAGAAAGGCCGATGTGAGTCATGCATTAAGAACAAGACAAATCAACTTCATCTCATGCATTCGAGTTTTAAGTTTGGGTAGAAATACTCAAATTCGCTCCAGGCATCAGAAAAGTTTATCTAAATGCACATGCAGTAAATATGAGAATATATTAATATCATGCATTATTAATTCAAGACTGCTGGTTAGTCTTCATGCAGCTTTAGAAACTGTGCTATTCTCTAAATTTATGAGCTTGTTTCTGAATTTAAGAGCTTGGTTCCTTTCATGCACTGCATCTGTTCCTAAATCACATCTTCACCTTCTTCATATCTTTTTATGACTCTCTCTCTCTCTCTCTCGTTCTGGGAGGTGCGTCTAGACAAGCATGTCTCGCTCTCAACTACAGGACGTAAATCAACATAAAGAAGAACCAGAGATGTGCAGAACTACGTATTTCCAAAATCAATTAGTCTGTGGGTTACCTACAAATGACTAGTTTGACTTCTGTATGAATAGGTTGGTTTAGCGTCAAGCCCACTATCAGACATGTTTCTTAATGAAATATGGATAACTCTAACCTTTTATAGCACAAAATTACCATAATCCACACAGAAAACAGAGACCTGTGGATTATAATGCATTATAAAAAGTATTAAAGTCACAAATCAACCTCGCTAATGGAGCCAGTCGACCATCCTGACCCATCCCTAGTAACTACATAATGCATTTGTGCAGGTGTACCGACACAAAGACCCTGAAGCTGGCACGCACATCGCTGAGTCCCATATGAACACGGTCACAAAGTCACACACATGGTGATCAAACAAAAGAACAGGAACTCTACACCCACTCAGTGTGCACACAGACAGGACACACATGGTGACTGGAGAATCAAACACACACACACACGCTTACCGGCTGCATGCCCTCCTCTCGTTGACGGGCCTGGCTGTGGCGTGTGAGGAAGGCCCAGGCCGATAGCCGATAGTGGTTCAGCAAACAGATGATTACAACTACCATTACAGTCATCACCACAATTATGATTATTATCTGAACAAACTCCAGTTCAGCTGCAAGACAAGAAAACAGAGAGAAAACCATTAGCATATTTCACACATGCACAGAGCTGCAGAAGTTACAACATTTTTATATTTTCAATCTATTTTCCCTGTGCAATCTAGTTCCTGCTAGGGTTTTTTTTTATTGCTTGTTTTATTATCCGCCAGTTGAAAATCATAGCTTGATTGCTTAAAAAGATAAACACCACATCTAACCTCAAAAATGCACATAGTTTGACCAGATTTCATTCATGTTTGCAGCATAAACAGTACAAGACAAGCATTCACTTTTAGGGGTTATGTTTCATTGAAAATAGTGATTACTGTTAATGATTTATGAGCTTTCAGGAACATCAGAGAGGCAGTGTAAAGCTAGACAGTTGCTTATGAATACAAGTAATGACCAAGCGGCAACCTCCCGCTCTCTCTCGTGAAGCCAACACGGAAGTGACTTAAACTGTAATTCATCGACTGGCCGCTAGAGGCTGGCTCCAAAAGGGAGTCAGTCCCATAGACTCCCCATGTTAAAATGCCCAACTTTACAGCAGAAAAAAAAAAATGTTTACAGCCTGGTACAAAAAAATATTTTGGTCTATATAGCTAATTAGCTATATAGCTAATTTTGCCCTTGATGATGAATTTTTTTATAACTCATCCGTTTAACTTATATTAAGCCTTAAAGTTCTGCATAATTAAGGGGCGTGGCCACTTGAGTGACAGGTGGATTGCCGCTGCTGTCACCACCGTCGAGCTAGGTGGGCTCTTTGCCCATTTTCAATTATCCGGGAGTGCCGCGAGCCAAGATGACGACGACCGCGCACCACTTTGAGCTTCAAAATGTACGTCTCGTCAGGGTAAACTACGGGGTGAAGCCACCAAAAGGGTTTGGCGCCAGATTTGCACTCTCAGACACTTGGACTTGCACTCTCAGACACTTGCACTCTCAGACTTGCACTCTCAGACACTTGCACTTTCAGACTTGCACTCTCAGACACTTGCACTCTCAGACACTTGCGCTTCCGCTAGCGATGTCACTTGCAGTCTTTATTTTTTATTTTGTTCTATTTTTTATTACTTTTTGCTTGAATCTCTCAACATTTTACAACAGTAGCCAGGCGGTGAAGACAAGAAAAAAAAAACTAAATTACGAAGTCACTTGCAATCGCCACTTGCACTCTCAGCTACCTGCGACATCACTTGCAATCGACACAAATCGTGCATGTTGCCAATGGAGACAAGGAGCTGTGGTGCTTAAACGATTAAAACTAAATTAGTACCATAACATACAGGGTCCTGCAAGAAAAAGACAAGGCCTGCAAATCTGTCGCCACAGAACAGCAGAATATGAACGCATGGCACAAAGTATCTCGTTAAGTGTTTTCCTCCTATAGAAAAAAATAAACACTTAACATGGCGTAATGTATTAAGATGCTATTAAAATATCAAATTAAATATACAGTTTATTAATATAATGAATATGTATATAGTATTTTCCTCCCATACCGCAAAACGTGGCATGATGTGGCATAATGGACTAAAAAAGCCAAACTCGGTATGCTCCTCTACATTATTAATATACATAACTAATATGTACAGGCAAGCAGGTGAGCCTAGAATAAACGCAACACGCACAGTTTTGTGTTAAGCGTTTTTCCATATAGAATAAATAGTCTACAGCTCTTTTATATCATAGTCTTTGTCCATTAAGCTACATTACGTGTTTTATTTATAATGATTTTCTATGGGAGGAAAATGTTTAACGTGCAATTTTACGCATTGCGTTCTGGGCTCGTCTGCTTGCCTGTATGGAGTTGATCCTTTTAAAATCACTTAATGCATTTCATAATGCACGTTCATAATTGCTGTTCTGTATATACTTTTAGTCAACAACAAGACATATAGGCTACTGAATTGTCTTTATCATCCGTTATTATGCCACATTAAACGTTTTGCTGTATGGGAGGACAAGTGAAAGTTTGCGCATTTTGTTCATAGCCATCTGCTTGCCTTGTAGTCCATTAACTAATTAACTATCATATCGATGTATCTTAATACATTAAGCCATGTTAAGTGTTTATGTTTTTCTACAGGAGGAAAACGCGCAACAAGAGACTTTGCGCGTTTGCGTTCATATTCTGCTGTTCTGTGGCCACGGATTTGCAGGTCTTGTCTTTTTCTTGCAGGACCATGTACATTATTGTACTAAATTAGTTTTAATCGTTTAATCACCACCACAGCGTCTTGTCTCCATTGGCAACACACACGATTTGTGTCGATTGCAGTGAAGTCGCAGGTAGCGGAGAGTGCAAGTGAAGATTGAAAGTGACATTGTAATTTAGTTTCTTTATTCTTGTCTTCACCACCTGGCTACTGTTGTAAAATGTTGAGAGATTCAAACAAAACGTAATCAATAAATAGAACAAAATAAAAAAAATAAAAAAGACTGCAAGTGACGTCAATTGCGGAAGCGCAAATCGCGGAAGTGCAAGTCTGAGAGTGCAAGTGCAAGTCTTCAGCCAGACCCTTCTCGGAGGCACGGACACCTAGTCCATGTTTTTATACAGTCTATGGCAGTGGTTCCCAAACCTGTCCTGGAGCCCCCCTGCCCTGCACCTTTGGATGTCAACTATCTAACACACCTGCCTACACTCATCAGCTTAAAGACTGCAAGCCACTACAATGGGTGTGTTTGATTAAGGAGACATACAAAATGTGCAGTGCTGAGGGTACTTCATGGAGAGGTTTGGGAACCACTGGTCTATGGTAATGACATGGCAAGCCCATCATGTTCTTAATTCTTACCACCAGGGGGCAGTAACGTGAACACAACTGAGAGTATCGAGATTGACAGACCAAAATCAGACTTCAAAAGTGACGCGACAGACTAATCCACAAAAATGTGTGACAACATGACGTTTCAAATGGCTTTTCTGACCTACATCAAGTCAAATAATGGAGATAAAAGAGAAACGAGAGAGTTTTGGGGTTATTTTTATTATTAATGTGATTTGGATTTTAACAAGAGCAGCACAGCTCAATACGTCTGCTAGGCCACAGCTCTGATTTCATAAACTGATTATGTCATGGGTAGACCTCACTCAATCAAAGGAAGGAATTCATTTTTTGTTAATCTCGTCATCCTTCCTCATCTCAGAGGAGCATGTATTGAGAATCCTTTGAAAGGAAGTGCCTGAATGAACATGACAGTCTACTCATCATCACTTTAGTGATGCTTCTCCAGCAATTGTGAAAAACGCTCAGACATGTTGTTCCAAACAGGGTAGACCTCTCTTTCAACCTCCTGCCGACCCTTGAACACACAGATGGGCCCAGTCAAAACAGACTTGTTCTTCAGTCACATGAAAACCATGTAGAAATATGCCACACATACATTCAGAGAAATCTTGTTATCCCTGCTGCCCACTGACTGAGTAACCCAGACAATTGCATCTGACACATGAAGGTTTATTATGAGACAATGGAAAAACTGCTGCAAAGCTGCGTGCGACACTGAAGTAAACCCTCACACAAACACCATCAGCTGTCTAACACAGTCTACACTAGGGTGATCATACGTGCCATTTTCCCAGGACGCGTCCTGGCCAGGAGTTCTATATTGCCTAAAATATCTAGGTATTTGCTTTGTTTGCGTGTGCAGACCGATCGGTGTATGACATCAAAATACCATACAGACGGTTCCTTATGCTTTCAAAATGCTCTCGAGGTATTTTGATGTCATAAATCGATCGGTCTGCACACGCAAACAAAGCAAATACCTAGATATTTTAGGCAATATAGAAATCCTGGCCAGGATGCGTCCTGGGAAAATGGCATGTATGGTCACCCTAGTCTACACTGATGTTAATGGTAATCATTGTCAAACATACAGCTATGACATCAGCAACACACGGGGCTTTTTTTTACGCAGGAAAAAAGATCTGAACGAAATGGGTGCTTTGACGGTCTTTTCCAAGAAGCTACAAATTCAAATTCATCCTCTTTAAAGTCGGCATCTATTTTCCAAATTCATGTTATATATCTTATTGTGAACATTTAATTTTATTAATTGACCTCATAAAGTTTCACAACAATTTCATGACGGGATCTTCTGGTGAAAACGTCAGACTTCTCTCTGGTAATGTATGCTGGACTTCTCCCATCATTCAGTCCACTTGATCCGGCCCCTGCAAGCTTATCTGCCTCCACTTTTGAGTGCAACATCCACCTCTCTCAATCCAATCACCATCCGATGCATTAAACCAAGTCCTCGCTCTTTTTTGATAATCCGTAACACTCGGATAAACATCACCATAAAGAAGAAAAGATCTGTCACTACTTCCGGTAGTTCCTCATTGCGACTTTAAGTCAAATTAATCAATCAACCTCAATAACTGACTTGTCAGTGGACTAGTCAACCATCCTGACTCCTCTCTACTGAAAACCAGTTTTGTGTACTGTAGCTAGTAGTTTCTTTAGGTGAGCAGTCTCAAAACTTTAGTTTCTGACCTTTCCATCATGGCCACTTTCTCTCTACAAGAACAAGGCCGTACCCAAGATGCAGTTGGGCCATGTAGTGACAATGTTAAATAAGCTGCGTTGGCGCTGGCTCTTTGCCACGGCTCCTCTGGAGAGAGTGCTTGCAAGACAAGGCCCCATCTGTTGAGGGCTTGGAGGAGAGGACCAGAGACCAGACGCAGCCCAGGAGTTAACCCAGCACAGGAGATAAACCGGCCCAAATCTGCTGCTCCTAACCGGATTATGGCCTGAACCAACTCCAAGAGACAGACAACTGGTGGTAGTTTGAGGGGGATTGGGAGGGGTGAACATGTAACTGACACATCTCATCCTCCGAGACACTAGGGTTGTAATCTCAGCCAACCTAGAGTAGCAGGCACTGCTCTAGCACCATTCCTCCATCCAGGACTGTCCACTGCTGCTTTAACACACTGTAACAGTTTTCTCTAAGCTGCAAGGCTAATCTTCTCAGAGCATCCTCACTCGGTCCTCCTCAAAAATGACCTGTTCTGACCCAAACAACCCAAACAAGAGATGATGGCATCTAATGCGGTAAAAATGGACTGTAGTCAGTGGGGTTGTGCCGATAGACGATAGTATTGTGTATCGACGATAGTCAGAGATATCGCCTGTGGCTCATGCCTTTTACGATATCAAGATGATTTTTATTATTATTATTATTATCAGGCTAGTAATACTAGCTAATTAATATTAGGGCGATTTGTTCCACTAATACTTTAGTTTCTGTGTTTTTACAGTGTTGCGTGTTATAACCAATCACACTTGATTCCATACCTGTCAACCCTCCTGTTTTTCCCGGGATTCTCCCGCATTTTACCATTCTATTCCGCTATCATCCCGTTTAAATATTTTCCCATATTTTTAATCTTTCTACTAAAAAAAAAAAAAAAAAAACGCCACTGGGGTCTTTTATAGTTGTGCTAAAGTCCGATTACGGTAAAAACACTCCAATTAAGTTGTAGGGGCCAAACTTATATTATACTTGAATAATACGGGTAAACAAGTTCCAAGGTTTGTACAGTTGCCAGATCTTGATGGAAACGCATCTTTCTCGCATGATCGAATTGCATTACAATTTAAAACATTTGTCCCCTCAACTTGGCAACCTACAGTCCAGTGATGCTATTGATATGTGCGCAGGTACCGCGGGAAGGAAACAATGATCACTGGTAGAAATGGGAGGAGAAGACTCAGGTGGTGCTCCAGTGAAAAAAACTAAATATACATGTAAATTGAGATTTAGCTTACACTTCAAAAGGCTATTTAATTGATTAAATATGAGCGCTGCAAATTTCAAAGTCAGATGCTGCGCTCCTTTGTTTACTGCAGTTACGAGGGAAAAGGCTATATCCTGGCGAAAAGCGCCTTAGCTTTTCCTAGCCTTAAAGTCCTAGCCTTACCCTGGAGTTGGTTCACTCTCCGGATATGAATAAGTAAAAGAATTAATTAACATTAGCATGATAATCTGTGTCTACGGCGATCTCACAAGGATGAACCGAGATGGAGGATACGATAGTATACTATGTGCTTTTGAGCATATTTCCCAACACTAGTAGTCAGGGTGGGCTCAAATGAAAAGGCTGAGGTACAGGTGTACAGTCCATTCAATAGGTTGTACGGACTTGTCTATTTTCCACAACTGATGCTGATACAACTTTTGCTCACTAAAATTATTATAATTTTTTTTTTGGAAAGACACCTTTTTAAAGTTTTGCCAGCTAAACAATCAACACCTATACCTATACCAACTCTACATCTTTCTCACACAGATTTAATTTGTCAAATTAAATATGCCTCCTAACCTTACTAGGGTCCATTAAAAGTAGGAGTGTATCGGGTGTGACTGGTCTTGATTTGTTTTAGCCAAATTAGCTACTACTCAGATACCAATGAAACTGAATTCAATGTGAGTCATCAGCTGTTTCATCACTACACTAACAGCGCAAGTTACATAAACTCGTAATCCCTATATTAAATCATATTCCTTGAGCCTCGTTTAACCTTCCCTGTGCTAATCGGAGGGCTCAAGCATTTAAGTCAGACGTGACGGCATTCCGGAAGATCTGTTAATGTATTATGATTACAGACACAAACCCCAGAGAGAGCAGACACAACAAACCATTGTCAGTCTGTTTGCAACAGGGCAGAAATGTAAACAGGCTGCGATAATGTGGCAACAACTGCGCAACAGTGAGGGAGAGAGGCAGCTGGGCTAATTCGGGTTAGCCTTATGCGGACTTTCTGAGATCAGACAGCTCAATCCTCTTACTGCTATGTATGCTGCTCCATTGTGTTGTTAGCTAAGAGGAGATATGTGCTAACACCTGTCACAGAGCCTCTAACAGGCTCTTAGGTGAACTGGGTGCGGCGTTGTTCAAGCAGTCGCCACCTCGTCTCTAAGGTCGTCTCTAGCACAGAAGTGTGCTAGAAACTGCGGGACTGCTCTCTTCTGCAGAGGCCATTCTGTTACTGAGCTGAAGGAAATGGAGGAGGCATTACATAAGCCTATTCGAAACTTTTTTCCCCCTCTCTCTCTCTCACTCTCTTTTTTTATACTGTGCTCAAAAGCTGCAAAGACAACCAAGTCTGGCCTCCAGATCTATATTTCATGAAGCCATTTCCTGGTTCCTCCTCTCCACAGTTTCATAACAGAAGGAAAACAGCTGTGCTCTCACGATCTGGGAGGAAAGAAATGGAGCGGGTGGAGGAGGAGGAGGGGGGGGGGGGGGCTGGAGAATGGGGACTGGTGCTCACTGCCAACCATCTGTGCTTCGTCTCCAAATGTCTCCCCGGTACAGTAATATTCTCATGGAGTCGGGCACAGTACGTGGAGATCATGTCATGAGAGATCCAAAAGTTGAACTCACAGCAGTGAGGGAAACTTCTTAGAATGGGCTTTGAACTCATACCAAAGCACACATTACACAACAGATTTCCAAGGGAAAGAGTGTGTGTGTGCAGTGAACGACTAATTTCCAAGTGACTTCATCGGCATGGCAAGACAGCGGGGACGAGAGAAAAACATTGAAAGTTTCCTTGCGTCTTCTTTAGTTTGGGCCAGCTTGTGTTGCAGGGATCAAAAAATTCCCAGTAGATTCCATGCACAAACCTGCAGCTGAACATGCAGCCACCCATGTTGGCATTCATGACTGAAGGTTGTACTGGTAACTGGAGAAAAAACAGAGATGGACATATCAAGTCATAATACCACTGCTTCATCAAGCACAAGCATTAATCTAGTTAACCATCCATTCACCCACGTCAGTGCACGCACTAGACAACAAAGGCGTTATGGGAACTTGAGAAGGGACGCGTTGCCCCCTCCTTCTGTGTTATCTGAGTTGTCCCACCAGAATGCCAGACAAAAGGAAAGGGCATAAGCCAGACGCCCATGTGGGATGGAGACTTGCGAGACGGCAGGTTTCACCCAGAAACGGGAAGACTGAAGCACGTCTCACTGCTGTAGTAAATGCCCCTTTCTGGAACATTCCCTAGCAACATGCTATGAGTCACTTTATGAGAGGCTGTGGAAGGGGCAAAATAACGAAAGAAAGAAAGAAAGAAAGACCGAAAAGAAATGTCTGCAGAAGGTTGCTAAACCGAAGTATTGCTATTTTAGTAAATATTTGCAGGCTACAACTGTATGGGACTTATTGTACCCAGAACGGACAGAAAAGAAAGAAAGGAATGGAATTTTCTTGTTCTTCTGTTTTGGGGAAACTGAGAGAAAGGGGAGGGTAAGCTTGTGAAGTCTTTCACCAGAGCAGCCCTTTTCTGGTGTGACAGACATTTTCCATTCACACACAAGGTGTGTGAAAAAACGCAAGAGACGGAGTGTGAGAGAGACAGAGAGTATGTGGGAGACAGAGGAAAGAAAGAGAGAAAGTGAGGACAATTTAATAAAGTCTCATGGAACAAATGAGATCAGAGAACAACTCAAAGAGCCACCCAAAAAAAACAAATACGGGCCAAATCTAAGAACTTGTGGCACACCATATTCAATCACTATAAAAAGCGGCGTAAAAATGAATTGCACTATCTAACACATGGCCTTTCACAGTGGGAGAGATAGCAGGAAGTGCAATGGAGAACTAGGGTGCATTTAATCGTGCCAGTGGCAGGAGCTATTCGTCTGTGCCTCGCTGGCAAAGCGGCACTGTCACCTAAGCAGGGCGCAAGCCACTGACCTCGCTCTCTAATCTGAGATAAAGCGCTCGTATTAAAGAGATGCCCCATACGGGCACCAGACACGTCTAGACTCCCCATGCCATAACACCCACTTTTCTTTAATTATTTAACCTCCCGGTAAGACTGTACAAGATAAGCTCTGCCTAGTCCCAGACGCCACCTGCTACAAAGTCTACCTACTCCCACCCCCAACCTACAGCTCATCTCATCCCACCGGTGACACCTACTTACCGCAAATATTGTTTTACATCCCTCTCCTCCTCTTCTTCCATTCGACACCCCCTTCTTTTCCTCCTCCACCTCTCACTACCGTTCGCCCAGGCGGATTGAGTCATATCCCCTTGAAACAGGACCCAGCCCTGGGTTTAGTTCTTCATCAAATAGTTTTTGGTACATGTTCTTTCTGTAGTTCTGACTGCATGACAGAGCTCTTCAAAAGCACTCTACAGTGGAACAGCATGTGTGCTGACAATGTACAATAAACATCGTCCTCTGGAAACTTTTGGTTCCTTGTAAACATGTGTAAACTAACATGTGAAGATATGCTTCATATGTAGCTTTCATCTTCACAATCACATTTTCACCCTCATAATCAATGTTATTTCATGGTGAGAGGCTGTTCCTCACTGGTGGTCTCTGTCCACAGGGAAGTCTTGAGAGCAGGCATGTGGGGACCTCACACTGAGGCATGCTGGGATACTACACATTCTGCTCAGACCAACTCCACTCAACCCACATCCTGAAGGATTTGTACCACCTATTGTAAAAAGACAGACGATCGAGGGTCATACAGAGCTGTTCCAAATCTCTGTGAATGCAGGGTTTTCGGATCTATGCATTGAAACTTGTGCAAAACCAACTGTACTTCCATAGTTTGTGTATTTCTGAGTATTTAATTATGAAAAACAACTCGAAAGAGAACTGATTGGATTGTGAAAATTGAGCATTCAATACCAGAATGGACAGACCATGTTGTAAACTTTATTACATTAACATTATCTGGCATTAAATTACTGTTTTAACTTTTGAAAGGTTGCACTGCCTACAACAGAAGCCTAAAATATAAATGCCCAAATGGTTAATATTAACGAATAGCCCACAAAACCTAGGTGACGTCAAACAAAAATTAAAGTAATTTCAGAGGTGAAAGATTAACATTTGCTTTCCATTAACATGCACTGACATGCACAACAACACCAGGAACATGTATTAAGGTAAGATATAGGGTCAATTTGAATTTCATTTAGACTTTAAATTGGTTAACATGCAGCAGAGGAGGGAACACAAGCAGAAACAACACAAATATGTTTAAAGGGGTCATATGATGCGATTTCAAGTTGTCCTTTCTCTTTGGAGTGGTACAAGCTGATTGTGCATAGATAAGATCCCTGAAGTTGCAAAGACTAAAGTCTCAAAACCAAAGAGATATTTTTTATAAAATTTAAGAGTCAGCCACGCCCCCTAAAACGGATCGTTCTAACACACCCCACATATCTACCTCACTCTGTGGTAATATTTGCGTAATGCCGCCCAAATGTTCACGCAAAGAAAGCAAAAGATTTTGGCATTCCGAAAAGTCAGACCTGAAGTTAGGAATTATTTAAGATGACCCTTAAAACAGACAACAATGCATTCCAGGCGCGACGTTTGTGTGACCTAGGAGCAGGAGGTATCTGAACTTGCTATGCAATCTGGCGATTATGAATAAGCTTGTTTTGTCTATCTAGTTTACCCCGCCAGTATTTGCTATGACTGTTAAAATGCAGAGTTGCTGCAATCGTGTGCCTTGCTGCGTAGTGTGTGTGTGTGTGTGTGTGTGAGAGAGCGAGAGACAGCAGAGACCAGCTTCATCACTGTGTCTGTCACGAGACTCTGTTCCCCTTTCGGGCTCTGTCTTTACATTTATTTTGAAAGATGAAGCTCGCGATTATGGTAAGGATTATGGTTACATTTCCGACGAGTGCTTGCGGTGTTCGGCCAATCACAATGCACTGGGTCAGCTGGCCAATCAGAGCAGACTGCGCTTGTCGGAAGGAGGGACTTTGTAGAAAACTAAGCGTTTGAGAGAGGCGGGGCATAGAGGACCTACAATAATGTACAGTATTTTAAAAATAATGTGTTTTTTGAACATTAAAGCATGTCAACATATTCTGTTACACCAAATGCATAAAATAATGATCTTTAAAAAAGCATCATATGACCCCTTTAACTGTCTGTGTATTTTGAACTGCTCTGGCATCAGTGAGCCAAACCCTCATTTTTGTATCAAAAGATTAAATTGCCTAGTTACTCTCATTTTAAAACTTCAATTTTCCTCCATTTTGTTTATCTGCACTGCATGAACTGAGCAACATAAATGATTAGAGAGCAAATGGCTCGATGGCTCTTACAACAGAAAGAAGTGTCACAGTGCAAATAGCTCTCAAACATGCATGTGTCACGCTGCCAAACCCCAGACAAAGTCTATGGTTTCCCTCTGTGATAATTTCCATTATCTCTTTGGAAAAGTAAAGAAAGAACGCTAAGCCTTGATAGCTTTAATCCTGGCAGGAGAATGTCTTCAAAACATAGCGCTGGGAGAATAACTGCGAACATCAAGTCAACAACATGATGATTATTATGACGGGGTTCAGCATGTGACTTCACTGACTGCTGTAATACAAGATGTGAAGGTAAGAGCCCATCCTATCTGAACACTGACTAACTAGATTAACACACAAACAACCCCTCGGCCTCCACGCGCTCCCTGAAGAACACACTACCTCCAGTGCATCATCTCCTACGCAACTGACACTGCCGTACATGTGGTTGACGAACGGGACCAAAAAAGAACTGGAAACAAAAAACGTACGACAGAATAAAACATGCTAGAAATGTCCTTCTTGATCACAGAATGGACAGTTCTTGTCCTGGAGGCTGATTGGTCAATACAGCGTTCCAGCTGTGATAAAATACCCCATAAAGTAACAACTATGATCTATATACACTGCGCACCTCCCAAAGATGCCAACTATTAACTTTAGTTTACATGTCAATGAAAAACACTTGAACGTGAATTTGCTTATATTTTGTAAAAGCAATAAGACACGTATAGCTTGTGCTATATGGCGAATCGTCATCACTTAAGGGTTTGCAGTTACTACACTGCACTCTTTAGCCATAACTTTATTGACACTACAGAATGTCCTCTCGTATCCTTTTGGTTAAGTATCCATAAGGACAAATGATATTAACAGGTAAAAACAACACAATAATTGTCTAGTAGGTCACTTATGGACCAGTGTAGAAATCGATTTTCGATTGCATAGCAGCATTTTACAAGTTGAGCTGTGTGTTTTTAACAAACCGCACAGGCCACTTGCAGCATAAACCAGCCTCACTTTCTCAGTAAAACTAACTGCACCGGTCACAATAATGTGAAGACATTGTTACTCATGTTTTCATTTTGTTGGTTGCATGTGAGGTATGTTCTGAATACATGTTGCCAAAAACAACATACAATTTTAACCTGCATTTGGCAGTTATTAGGTCCTTTCGCACCGCGGGAACCTTTTCATAGTACCAGAACTAATTGTGGAACTACCCACTTTTTGGCGTGTTCGCACCGCCGGAACTGGGTGTGATTTTAGTACCGGACTGCCTTTTTCGAGAACCAAATTAGCTCCTACTCCGGAGCAGGGTCTAACCAGCACAACTGGTACTAATCGTGACGCAAGTAGACATTGATTGGCCAAACGCGTATGAAAACGCTCTCACCCGCCATGATTTAAAATGCCGTGTAAACATACTGTAACATTGTCAACTTATTTCGCAAGTATGGAGAACAGCGATAGATGGACGGACGCTAAAGTGCAGGCACTTGTAGCAAATGTAGCACCGCCAGTTGTCGTTGGAGATTCTTAGTCCTCCTTTCCGTTCTTTCAATCGCTTTACGTATACGTCGACTTTCCATGCCCATTATTGTGAAACCCGCGAGACACAACAAAAACACAGCTCCAATCACAGCGTCCTCCATCCTCCTGTTGTTCTTCTTTGTTTCTGTTGTTGAACGCTGTGCACAAATGACGTCGCTGTCGACCGGCTTACGTCACTTCTTAGTACACACTCTCGGTGCGAATGCAACCCTTTAAATGGTACTGGGAAATAGTTTGCGCAAAATCATCCCAGTACTTTAGTACTGTACATTTAGTTCTGTAACTAAAGCGGTGCGAATGGCCCTATTGAGTGTCACGCTTTGGACCCTGTTTATATGTAACACAACATCTAATATAACACAAGGCAGCATTATATATGTCTAACAGTCTTGTGTGATTGAGGTGCTTGTAATGTGATAAGCACAAATCTGATTCCTACCCCTCAAAATAACTGTTTAAATAAAATGTATAGTTAGATAATACAAATGACGGGGCAATTTAAGAGGTCATTTTTCCAGACAGGCCAACTGCTGACAATCTTAATAAAATAATGCTCCCCCATTCTCTCAGTTTGGAGCAGAAAGGGGTGACTGACATAATCAGATCCCCGACAGACTTTCAAATGAGGGTCAGGACACATCCCTCCCCCAATTTCAGCAACCAAAAACACAACAACAAAACTATAATGTGATGAGGGTTTAATGCTGCTATGTTTGTATATAAGAAACTCAACAGTAATACTACAATGCATTATTCAATGGTTTTGTTTAAGTACAATTGGGAATATTACAATGATTGAAATGCATGTTTTATTTGGCCATTACATGTTCCAAAACTTGGCTTCACAATCCCTCTCTGCATTAAACTCAAGTAGAAAAAAAAAAAGTTCAAAATGTTTGATTCAATTACACAATTTCTGTGTTGTGTAATGACTGTGTCTGTGTTATGGACCAAAATTAAATTTCTTATATTGGGGCATATTAATAATAATTATTAAGGTAATTTTGTAAAAAAAAAAAAAAAAAAAAAAGTGGAAAAGCTGCCTTTATTTTTATTAAGATTTTACGTCTTGTGTTAAACATTTGCTGTGAAATAAATCACAACACAGAAAATTACACAAATCCAAACATCAATGTTTGCTGTGAAATATAAACCTAAAATATTCAAATTATTGCTAAAATAATTCTTTACGTTTCGACAGGGTTCTTTTTCTAGTAATTTCCAATGCTGAACAGATTGTTTTTGTATTTAAATCAGGCAGCCTGCACTCCACGGGGCCGAGCACGATGAATGAGAAGCGAAGGGTTACGGCAGAGACCTTCTGACCTTTGAACCCTGAGAGCAGGGGGTAGGAGAGCTGCTGTCTGAGAGCAGGACCCAGTGCATGCATGCCTGATGAGAGGGGATGGGTGTGAGACACGCAGTCTGATAGCATCACGTCTGATCTGATTCTGTTGTGTCTGCTGTCTGCTCGGCTGTCTCTTTTGCCCCGAGCACCAATGCACCATTTTACAACAACAAAAAAAGGCAGCGGAAGGGAGGCCAGACGCTGTGTGTGTTATGCAGACAAATCCTTTACATTCCTGGGGAAAAGCTAAACAGCGACGTTGCTTTAGATAGGTCTGCGTTCTGCCACGACGGTTTTGAAAACCGCACGCAGGATTTTTAAATCCAACGTCTATGTCTGCATTAAAAATACGCTTTTCTTCTATAAACTTCTTTTTCTTATGTTCTGTTTTTGCGTTCAGACAATTAAAGGATATTGGCTTCAAGCTAACCACAAAAAAAAAAAAAATAAATTGAAAAATAAAATAAAATAAATAAATCATTACATGGGGGGCGTCTAAAGGCATTGACATTTTTGTTCTGTAGCTCTAATTTAGCTGTTTTTTTGTTTAAGAAACAAAAAAACAGCATTTAAACTTCAAAACTGGCATTTAAACCTTACAAGAAATATTTTGTTAGATCAATATTTATTTTGACCAATAAAAGCCAATAAATGTACTACTATTTGGCCATTTTGACCAATAACAAAAACAAATGTTAGTTTTTAAAATATAATATTCTAAATCAAATTAAAATAAACTTAAAATCACACAGCTGTCAAAATTATGCCACACAAGGCTGCACGAAATCCAAATACAGCAAAAACAGAGAGAATTATTACAATTTCAAGCAACTATTTAATGGTCAATATTCTGCAAATTGTAATTTATTTCTGAGAGCAAAAGCTGAATTTTCAGCATCATTGCTCCAGTCACATGATCCTTCAGAAATAATTATAATATGCTGAGTTGCTGCTCAAGAAACATTTCTTATTTATTATCAATGTTGTGTCTGCTTCATTTGTTTCTCAATTTTTAGTAACTTAAAATTCTAACCAGTAGTGTATTGGTGGTGAATTTTGAGAAACTAGTGTAAAATATATTATATATATATATATTATTATCTTTATTGATTTTTGAGATTATATAGCTATTGAAAAAACCTATATCCGACCCGTACGTGAGATCAGAAAGCCTTTATAACACCATACATTTCACTAAATACAATCACAATACAAGCCCTCTAATAAAAAAAAAACACCGACCACCACACACAACTGCCAATGTGTGTTGTGCCTAAAGGAAACGACCTCCAAATAAAAAGGGCTGACATCAGACACAAGTCTGGTCCTCTGGTTACACAAAAGCCAAACACAGGCGAGAGACATGCACTCTTAAACCCTATCCATTATCGGCACACCCCCATCAGACAGCATGAATACATACATGGGTCTGTCCACATACGACCCGTACAAAACACACTACCCCCCCTCCCCGCAAACCCCCAGCATGACTACCAATCTCCTCTGAGCCCAGTCCCCGGGGCCCGCCGAGAGTCCCAGAGGGTGGGGGGGCAGACACAAAGGAGGGGACCATGGCCAATGTCAAGGCTGGCTGACTGCTGCGGGTGAGGCTCAGCTGCTGCTGTCAGAGGGCAAAGGAGTGGAGGGTGACACCCGAAGCTGCCCCCTCTTTGCCTTCCAAAGACACCCGGAATACCGTGGCGAAACGACCCAACAACACTCACATAAACAAACAAACAGAGGCTGGGTTTGAGGCTATCCAGTCACCAGAGAGTAACTAAAATAAGAATCAACTACTACACTGAAAAATAAGGAGGTAAAACAATTTTAGTAAATTTCACAAATAACTACAAAAAAACGGCAAGTAATGCACTGAATTAAACATGACATTTTGAAGTAATAAGAGTGAAATTGTAAAATATAGATGGATTAACTTTTAATTTTCAAATTTTTAACCAGTACGACAGTAGCTCAGATGTTTTCAAAAGCTTTTCCATTAACATTTCCTTTAATGTTTTCATGACGTTTTCCAACAAGTTATATTGTAGCGCGATTAACGCAACATCACAGGTTTTAATGGATAATCAGTAAACAAGTGTGCTCTTAAAATGTCTAACCTGGTCTCCTGAGAAATCTGAGCTATCTTACACAGGGATGATTTCGTAGGAATTCATTTGATTGTTTTTAGAAAAACAAGCATGAAGGTCCACCTCTAAACCTAACCTTCGGTGGGGCACAAGCAGATCATAGGAAAACATATGAACGAGACCGTACAAATTCATATGAATTAGCTACAAATTTGCAAAAAATGTAAAATAGTTACGAGAGATTGTATTGAAATGGATAAGACTTGGGGGGGGGGGAAAGCATTGGAGATTCTGATTCATTCTAGTGAATCAGTTTGTTCAAGTGGTTTACGTGAATGAATCGATATAAAAACAATCCACAGATTTAGGTCTTCTTTTTCAGCTATTTAGTTAAATACTAACATTTCGGTTATACAAAGTAAGGTGTAATTTAGTTTTGTTTTGTTCTTTAGTGTAATGAAGTTTAATCTTGTTAGTGCCCTAAACTGAGATGTTCTGTGCCAGAAAAGTAAGGTTCTGATTAAATTATACATTATTGCATTGTTTACTTCTACTGTACACTGAAAATAAATGGAGTAGGATTTATTTTGAAACAATTTTCACTCAGAAATAATACATTTCACAAATAATTACAAAGAAACAGCAAGTTACATGTTAAATTACACATGAAATTGTGAAGTAGAAAAGACCAAAAAACAAGTACTTTCTTGTAAACTGTACTCCGATAAAATCATTTTTACAGTGTTTTTTGTTGTCAAAAGCAGCTTGTCTGTAGTCCTTTGAACTACATGTAATTATAAGCAGCTTGTAGCTTGGGAAGCTACTGTTTCAAAGTAGCTTCCTGCCAGTCACAAAGAGAGACGTTTTTCAGTTGCTGTCCAAGAGACACATTTCATTAGCACAGCGTTGTTATCTTGGTGGAGTGGATCTTCGGTAGGTTTAATGATCTGACGGAAATGGAATGGTGCGATTTAGTGAGTTTCGTTTTAGTACTGCTGTAAAAGATGAATCTAGTTACCCCTCAGCAGGCCGACCCACCCCCTGTGTGCCTTAAAACCCTTTTGACATGACACCGAGCACACACACACACACACACACACACACACACACACACACCCTCCACGGAGCGTGAGCAGGCCATACAAAGATTAGAAGGAGGGGTTGAGAGCTGACCTCCGGTGTGACCTTATCACACTCGCTCACAGACGCGCACACACCGCTCGTGCATTAGGTGCATTAGAATATTGGATGGAGCGCTGTTATGGCCGGGGTGGGCCTGTAAAGTTCAGTTTTGATTGCCCTGCCCGGGGTTACTGGGGCAGGGGTGTGACCTTGAGTCTACCCCAGAGCGACGCTGGAGAAGAAGAGCTGAACAGAGTGTGCATATTGTACAGGATAGAGCGCTAGGACCCACGGGGTCGTTTGACTGACACCTCTCTAACAAGGCAATTACTGATCTCTCCTATGTGTTCACACACTTCACACAACTGCTCTGCTCACAAACACTTACACACACAATGTGAATCACTACCACACACTCTCTGCAACTTCACTTAGTCAAGAGCTAGTAGTAATAATGAATGAAACTAAAATGCTGCACAGTAGGGCTGTCAAAAAACATTCGTATTTCGAATATTCGTCATATTTAAAAATAAAAATTCCGCATTCGAATTTTAGGTGTGCATTAAGAAGGCAGCCTTATCAGTGGCGCACGAGACGCAATGACGATGTAAGTGTCGCTGCATTATAATGTTTTTGTTAGTCTATCCAGTTGAAGCCACTAGATGCGGCGCTGCTGCTTTGTTCATTCAAAATATTGCGGAAAAAGAGAACATCAATGCGGAGAAGATCTTGTTTACATCCAAACTGAAACCAAGCCGTTCACACAGAACACATATTTCGCACATTTCTAGAGGGACATCTATCACCGTTGCACTCGCATCTCGCACAAAGGAGCTGCATGTTTAGAAAGCCATGTAAAATTAATGCAACTTTAGCTTTGAAAAAAACATATATCGAGACTTTATGGCGGGGTTTTTTCCCCATCCCACTGCAACACATGTTTTTAAATGTAAAAATAAAAATGTGTGTGATTGGCTTTTGGCCCTTTGTATTAAACTATGCATACAAACATGATGCTGTTTTGTTTATAGTTGTTTAAGCAACTTAACTAATTATAATTGGTTTATAAACATTATGCACTTTTTTCACAGATTCATGTTATCTTATGCTTTGAATAAACGTGCATTAATAATATTTTGCTCGATGCGCCCTCTTGTGGCCTCAGGAGAGAAGCCAAAAAGCTTTTCTTCACCCTAACTGAAATTGTGCATTTTAAATTCGAACATAATTCGAATGTTGATCATATTTAAGTACAAAATTCGAATTTAGTTTTCCAGCCATTTTGACAGCCCTACTGCACAGTTTATTTTATTTTTGTTACTGGTATCTGATTAGGCCAATACTTGGTGAATATACAGATAATATAATATTATTTTGAATAATAATTTAGCTTGTAGTATATAAAATCATAAAGTGGAGCTTGCATGATAAGATGATTAAAAACGTAAATTGTTAAAATGAAATGTTTCACAGTTTATTGGTGATCCTAAACCAATACTGGACAAAATTAGCATTTTCTTTCTTTTTTATAGGCCACTATTTGGTGAATATATAAATAATTTAATATTGTTTTGAAAAATAATTTTGCATGCAGTGTGTAAAATTATAAATTGGAGTTTAAGTATATACTTAAATATCAACCAATGTACTGTTATCAGTTATAAGACAAAAATATATTATTAAAGTTTAACAGTACTGAACAAATCTGGATATTGGTATATACTTTACAAAGTGTTAAGCAATTATTACATTTTTCTTCACTATATTATAATGCTTCAATTCACTAGCACTCTAGATTGTAGTAAACGTAATTATTTTGAGCATTTTTGTAATAAATGGTATTTAAATATACACCGTTACACTAAAAAAATATTTTTCTAAATTGTGGTAAATAAAAAAAAAACATTATTGGAGTACATTTTAAAATAGTCAATTTTTTTACTTCAAAATGTCAAGTTTAGTTCAATGTATTACTTGCCATTTCTTTGTGATTATTTGCAAAAAATGTACTAGCAATTTATAAGTGTAAATTGTTTGTACAGAAAAACTATGGTTAAACAGTCAACTATGGTTAAAAGTTAAAATGAAAACATGTCTATTTGTATTGGCTAAATTTGGATAGCTATTCCCATAATTCTTGCACTAAAACCAATGCCAAGATATAACCTTATGTACCTAAGCGGACTGTATTAACTTTAATGTCATTTTAAAACATGTTAAGTTAAGCTTAAAAACACAACAGCCTTCCACGCTAAACTTTTACTACCACATTTCTAAAGGCAGCATCTGTAATAAATAGTTAACAACACAGACAGAACCTCTGGCCTCTGACAATAAACACTCGACTCTTGTGTCCCGTCTCAAGCCTCACCCTCAAGTCCGGGCCAAGCTCCGGCCAGCCAGTGGAAAATAAAAAAGGTGCCAAATTGATGCAGAGATCAGATATTGACGAGGATGGTGTTTTGTCCCCTACGTGAGCTGCAGCGCACTAGTGAGCCGAATACCAGTCCAATATCCTGTTTCTCCATTCTGGTGCTTGACTTTGGCCGCTGCCCCACTGGAAATGGACTACACTAACCCTGTGCAGCCATTTGCAAGCTAGAAAGAAAGACGCAATGATCGTGCATTTCTTTTGCCGTGCAGCATGACTAGCAACACAACAGTGCTGTTCCACACGGCGCTCTATTAATAGCCGGGTTCTGTTTTCACTTGAAATAGCCGTATGGTGTAAGGCCTTTGTCAGATAAGATAAGCAGAGCCTTTCACTCAGACGCAGACTGTGCCTAAAACAGCAGACAGAACAATGGCTAATATGAGGCCAGACATGGAAAAGACGAGAGGGAAGGAAACTCCTGCACACACACACACACACACGCATGAAAACGTGTTCTAATCCACCCGTTTGAAGAGAGCTGAATGCTAAAGCTAATACAAAAAAAAAAACAATGATTAACCAGCAGTTTTGAACGCTGAGCCCTGAAAGCTGTTTCCTTTTTGAGATTTCGAGCATGTCTCCTGTGTCACTGGCTCCCCCGGTTTTCCAGCCCTGAATGCAGCCAGCACTGCAGTAGAATCTGAGCGCCAAGTCACCAGGCATTCCACTGTCTGCACGGCCCGTCCTGAACACCACAGCACAGACACGGAAACCCACAAATGCACTCTCACCCTCACGTCCCGACACATGCACACCCACAGACAACATACGCAAATATACAATATATAATATATATAGATATATTATATATACACACAGTGTAGGTTGTATGTTTTATCATTAGGACAAGAACACGTAGATACACACAGTTTTGTGCGCCAGACCCACACAGCAGGCAATAATCCAAAGAAATAAATTAATAATAATAAAATATTAATCAACAGGAAAGGATCTGTTGAAACTGTCAAGAAGGAATTGGTCACCTATTCAATCTCACAATCAAAAGCATGAAAATAGAATTCATCTTTGTTTCGAAAAATAACGGCTATTTCAGGGTCATTAAATTTGTTTGCATTGTGTCATTTTCATAAAAAAAACAGACTTTAATTTAGGTTGGGGGGGTTTTAATAAACAGTTATATTAAATATTAACAATATTTGTAAATTATTGTATTGCAGTGTTGAGAATCACCACGAAACCCTTTACACATTTCTGGGGTTCTCAAAAGCGGAGGTCATCATAGTTGGGTACATTTCTATTAGGGATGCACCGATACTGATACTGGTATCGGGCCCGATACTGAGCTCCTGTACTCCAACTCGTACTCGTTAAAATGCCCCGATAACAAACCCCGATAGCAAACAACATGTGGATGTGCCATATTCAGACAATGAAAACACCGACAACAGACAAACAGGAAGCGAATGAGTATAGCGATAAGGATGTCTATGAAGTAATGTATTCAAGAAATATAACATTAAACATTCAGTTTAAAGCCTTATACGCTTATAGTGCGCAGAGGATCAAACAAAGCATGTTGAGTGGATTGAGCGCGCGGCGGCACAGATGCGCAAGCTTGTCGAGGGAATATAATCTTTCTCACGACATCAATGGAAAGTTTGAGATAGTCGGTCGGAACGTCAAAAACAGTAGTAAAACAAGGCACAAGGTTACTTAAAAGGTAGGGATGAGAGAGAGAGCCCGCGCCTTCTGTGGTTTGATGTTCACTCATTTAGCACACACATCATTTGGATTAAAAATCGTAAAAATAAGACCATTTATAGGGCATTCACTATAAACATCATTAATTTCAAACTTAGGCATACACGACTTTCTGGCTAAAGTGAAACTAACAGCCTGTGTGAAATGCGCTAGGCTTTACTTGTCCCTCTCATTCTGCACCAGTACAAATACGTGCACGCGTTGCGCGTTTTGCTTGCTTGAGTGTTTCTGCATTATATGAGTGGCTTTGGAAAATAAATCGCAGCACATTTCAGATGAAAAAAACGCGACTTCTATATCTGAAAATATAAGTTAGGAGATTTATAACAGTGGTTCCCTGCATTATTACAGCAAAGCGTGTGATTACAGTACTGAGCCGCTGCAATGGAGCAGCTCTAATGCAATTAATAAAGATGGTGTACCATAGAGCAAAAAAATTAACAGTGAAAGTAACAAAAACTTGTAAAATACATTTTAATGGGCATAATTAAGTGTGAAAATAACAGAAGGATATACAGTCAAACCAAAAATTATTCAGAGACCAGATATAATTTAATAAAATTTTTTACTAGTGGGTGCAGGACACTATAGTTCATTTATGTAAGTGAGGATAGCAAAATAAAGTAAACTGTGACAAATTATACCCAAAAATTCTCCATACAGTGGACTACCAGTAAAACTGATACAAATTTGGGACCAAAAATTATTCAGACCGAGTCTGGGAACAAACATGGAAGTTCAGGTTTGCATGAAGCTGGATGACAGCATGCCCAGGAGACCACAGGCTGTCATTAAGGCTAAGGGTTGCACGACTAAGTATTGATAGTTGTGTAAATACTGTCATACTAACAGCTGTCTGAATAATTTTTGGTTGATTGTAATCCATTACATACCTTTCTATCAAAGTTATCTAACATTATCAAGCTGAATTTGTTCTGACACAGTTTAACTCTGAGTTCTTGTCATATTTTATTACCATTTTCTAAACTATAGCGAATAAACTGTGATAATGTGAGAAATGTTTAGGTTTGACTATCTATTTGAAAAATGAAGTTAACCAACTAACATTATACATACTCTTTTGGTTTCTGTACCCAATATTTAAAAAATTTACAAATGCAATAAAAATATCGGTATCGGTATCGGCAAGTACCAAAAATAAAAGTATCGGTATCGGGCGAGTACTGGAAAAAGTGGTATCGGTGCATCCCTAATTTCTATAAAACTCACAATAGCATTTCTATGACTTTACAAAAAAGCAAAAAATGTAGAGACTGATTATGTCAGAAAAGAAAAAGGTGTCAAATTTGCCATCACTCCCTCAGATATTGTACTGTTGTATATTAGAAACACTAGTTTTCTGTAATTGAATGGCAAAGTAATATAACAAACAGTATAGTGTTATAAATGTACATTAATTAAAAATATATTAATAAAGTATAATCATTGTGATTTTTTGAAAATTACAAAAAATAAACAAACAAAAAAACTCAAAAGTAAAATATTCTTTTGCATTTGCGGTTATGGAAATTTGATGGGGGATTGGGGGGGGGGGGGGGGGTTTCAGGGGTGACAAAGTATATCGCTTTCATGAGATCTACAAAATCAAATTTCTCGAATCCCTTTTTTTTTCAAAGCCTTTTCCCTTTTTTCCTGATTCTCTCATTAGCCGAGGGACACTGCATATACATCATACATATCACAGACCAGAAATCAATTCAAGTTCATGAGCAAATGAAAAGTTTCTGGGTCATGACATCAGAGCCGTCTACCAGGGGGCTTTGAAAAGAGGGATGATTCTTTTATATGAAGGTTTACTTTTAATAATTCATCCCATTTGCGGCAGAAATAGCCAGTGCGAGTACTGATTATGACAGGCCCTTTTGTCCTCTGTGGATTCAGAAAGCCCGGAGTCTCAGCCGGACTTGAGTAAGACAGTCTGGCCTGAAGTGGGGGAAGGGTTGACTGACTGGCTGGCTGCCCGGTCCAGACCACAGTGAACCAATTACCAGCAATAACGCCAGTGGACATACACATATCTTTGAGATCTACAACAACACTTCATCCTGTTACGACAACACGACACAGCTACAAGCAGCTACACAAAATAATATCACATTAACTGCATGTAATTCACATGTTTAGCATAAATGCTAATGAAAAATGTGATTCAATTGTACATTAATGGTGAGAATAAGCACATCTGGACAACTCGAGTTGTGTTTGTCTGGGAACCCAACAGAAGGAATAGAGTTAAAGAATGTGTGCACTATGGCAAGCTGGTTTAACATTTGTACTTATTTTTAAATCATTACCAAGTGACTACTTTTACTAGCAATTATTCATTATATACCAATACTTATTCCAACCATGCTTAGAATCTATTAAAATAGTTACTAGTATCTATTCCAGTTATCCTGGTGTGAACTAAGTATACATTAGTGCTTATTTATTACACGCTAGTGTGTAATTGTTACAATGAACTAAACTTTTAATTTAATAAGAAATAATAAAATTTCAACTGAACAGTAAAGTAGCCATTCTGACCAAGTAGAATACAAATGACAAGTAAAAAACCTATAGTCAGAGATATCACCTGTGGCTGATGCCTTTGACAATATCAAGACGATTATTATTATTAGGCTAGTATTATTATATAATTAATATCAGTGCTTATTTGTTCCATCATATTTCTTTTTACACATTTTACAGTGTTAAAACCAATCCCATACGATTCTGTTGAGCTTATGAATACAATGGCCAATCAAGAGGAATTAAGATGAGTCAGCGCTGAAACGCCAGAGTTTTGTTGTTGAGTGCGCGCTCGCTGACTGAATTCTGCTCTCTCGTGAATTCTCTCACCATAAACAACAAAGTGCAGATGTACAAACTCACGCTAGACTGAAGTCAGTGATGATGTTCTTTGATAATGTAAATATTCTTTGCTCGTTTTCTCTAGCTGCTGTTTGAATAACTGAGGAAATGTAAGCATTATAATTAGTAACTTACAATGTTTTTATTAAATTGTGATCGTGTTAAATACATATTCAGCCATATTAAAAATATTTTAAAGGGGTGGTTCACTGGATTTTTTCTACTCTTGATTGTGTTTATGGGGTGCAGTCTAACATGTGTTAATGCTTCGTTTTTATTAAAAACGTATTATTTTCCACATAATTTACCTTTATTCCACACCGCTCTGTCCCTGAAACGGGCTGATAATTTCCTTCTTTTATGAAGCCCCTCCCTCCGAAATAAGCGATGGGCTCTGATTGGTTAGCTAGCCCAGTGTGTTCTGATTGGCTAAACCGCCTCTAGCAACGTCCCGCCCCTCAACATAGCGGCATGTGCTCCGGTTGTATTGTAAACAACGGCATCATTAATATCGATTATCAGTTTGAGCCCGATTGAGAAGAAGAGGATATTATTGAAGAGGATCGTGCAGAACCTGTGCAAGCATGGCTTTTAATGGTAGGCCTATGTTTTTTGTTTGTTGTTGTCTCATACTTCTAGATACGCTGTTATTTGTAAATGCTACTGCTTATGTTAGCTTTTAATATACAGTTTTATCCTGATTAAAGCTTTAATACAGTACGGCAACTGCACGCGCCGTCCATGTTTAACGCTTCTCATAGCTATGTGAAAATAAGTGTATAAATGGAACAGTTCATTGTTAGAGCTGAGCTGAATGAGAGTAGTAAGAACCGCTGCTTTAGAACATTGATTTTGAAACTTGTGAATCCATTAGAATCGTTAGAAGACAGAATCACGATTCATATATGAATAGATTTTTATGTGCACCTCTAGTTTTTTCTTCCTCTTCTCTAAAGCAGCGCAGCATGGCCTCGCCCCCTTTGCTGCCTTTTCCCGAGGGTGGGGTTTGTCTGGGTTTGTTACGTAACGGACCCGGGAAGTAACTCGTTGTAGTCCCTACCAGCCGTTTTTGTAGGCATTAAACTGCCAGAATTTTAAAAGACGATATCTCCGTTTGCATTGAACTTTCAGCTTCGTAACTTTGCAGATATTATTTATGCTCATACAGCAACATTACACACTAACTAACGTTAAAAAAATGAAATCGCAATGAACCACCCCTTTAATGACATGACATCTATATGCTACTTTACTAAAAAGATCAAATGTGTATCTGCTGTAGCCTTAACCTGGTTCACTGGTGGAGTTGGTTCACTCTTTGGCTATGAAACTACGTAGGCCCTAAGTAAATAATTAAATAAATTAGCATGATGATATTGTGTATCGGCAATATCACAGATTAACAATAGGACGATATGACTATGGAGCATATCGCCCAACACTAATAAGAAATGCAACTAGTAACAGTTTCGTAAAATACTAGTGTCTTATAAATCGGTGCTAGTACCTAATAAATACTGGTCCCTAACTGAAAAGATACTAATCACTATTTCCTTACCTACTAATAATTAAGAAAGAAAGAATAAAGAAAAAAGCATACGTAACATAAAACAGACGTTAGTTTTAAGGAATAAATGTTAAATTGGCTTGCCATATTGTGCGCAGCCCCCACAGCAACACCAGCAATATTCAACTGATGCATTGAGTTGTGTTCCAGTGCCAAACACTCCCAGACACCCGAGTCATCAGCAACACTCATTTGTATTAATATATTTAATCGGTCAAACGTTTTAAAATACATCAGAAGCTTATTAAAAAGTAATTTCTGACAAACACGTCGCATTTTGGGGGCGCTGAATTTATAGTTTAATACGCCACAACCAAATTCGATGGGTGTGCAAGTGAGTTAGTGACAAATAACGGTCAAATACCGCAATAATTCGACCTGAGAATGACATTTACATTCAGATGAATCTTGACATATTCGCACAGCATGGTGCCATAATAACGGATTCGGAAGTGCTACGGTTACATTTGATCCATTTTCGAATGCGGACCGAATTAAACTATTGAATCTGAAACTGTTATGCTAGTTAACACAGGTTAAAAACATTCTATTTTCATTCGCTGCGCGTTCGAAATTGGACCAAATGTAAGAGTTCTGGGATTCGCGTTACATTCCCTCCGCGTTCGAAAACGGCTGAGAAAAACCCGCCCTACTTACATATATCCATTCCCTGTGGCTGGGATAGGGTGCCGTTGCAGGAGCATGTGTCATTGGAGTTGGCGTTGTTGTTATTGCTGTTGCTGGAGCTGCTGTCCGGGACCGTGATGTTTCGCATGGGGGCTCGGGGAAGTGACGGGACGGGGGGGAAGAGAGCCGCCGGCCGCGGCCCTCACAGGAACTGAGGAACACTTCCACAGCAGCCTGCGGTCTCGGTGCACGCACGTCTCATGCCATTCTCGCGACTCTCCGACGCAGTTTCTGCTGCTAGACTACGGTAAATACGTTCCCAGCATCTTGACGGTCTTTTCCTCTCGCTTTCATTCAGAAGAATGGCTTTCTGTGACGGTCTCAGGCTCACAGCCCACCTCCTCCTGCGCCTCCCTCCTCCTCCGAGAGGGGAGCAGCTCCAGACAGACAGACAGGAGCGGTGGGAGGGGAGACTGGCGCTGACAATGGCGGTGGTGAGAGAGGGAGAGATTGCTCTACCCTCAATGGGACTGTGTGTGTGTGTGTGTGTGTGTGTGTGTGTGTATAGAGGCGGTTAGAAACACACACACACACACACACACACACACACACACACACGCACACACTCATTAGTGCCAGCCATGACCAATCAAGGCAGGCATTGAAGAGGCTTTAACCTTGGGCTGACCCCACAGTCTAGCAGATATTCAGCAGATGTGTCAGACACCCCCCTTCTTTCCCAAACTGTCTGCGGTCTATAAATATATCCGGGGCGGTTTGGTGTGGGGAATGTCCGGCTGAGTGGGCAAAGTGAAGTAAACTGAGTTTGTGAAACGCAGTGCACCCCCAAAAGTATTTGGACACTTAAGCCAAACTTAATTTGTGAATTTAATGGCATTGCATCACAAAATATCACACCAAGTGTCATCTGAAAATATGATTCTAGAACTTTTATCACAACTTAGCAATTCACTGATGTCACGGTGCTTTTTAGATGCATCAGTTCTCCTCCAATTGTAGTAATGTTTGACAACCAGAATCTGACTGAAAACATCTGAACATTATATTATTGTTTTATAATTTCAGACTTCTTTTTCTTTTTTTGTGTACAATATTTTGCTCAAAAATCTTAAGTTTCAAATGAATGCCATATACTTTGATATTTTAGATTCATTATATATTTGCACATATTTCATTCCAAAAATCAAAAGAATTTTCCTTATAAAAATGAAGCCAATTTAAATAAATACAATATTAAATACATTTTTGTGACATTATATTCATGATAGTTTAAGCACTTGACTCACTTGACTGAAATTATTATTACTGTAATGTTAAAATTATTACTATTAACATTATTTTATTTACATTTTTAAATTAAACTTTATCTGTGTTATTTTAGTATTATTTATATACTTATAGTATTTATTAATATTTTTACTTAGCTTTTATTTTTAGATTTTCAGATTTCATTTTAATTTTAGTTTCAGTTTTAGTTAAACATTTAGTTCAGTTAGGGACTAGGAAACATTTCTAAATTTGTGTAAAGCTGTACCTTTTTTTCGGAGATTTATTTTATTCAGCTTTATTTCAAATAATGAAAATGATTTCTAATAGTTTTAGTTAACAATAACAATGCCGTTTTTTATACATCATCATAGTATTGCGTCCACTACCTCTAACTGACTCTTATTTTATATACAGGTGCATCTCAATAATTTAGAATGTCGTGGAAAAGTTAATTTTTTTCAGTAATTCAACTCAAATTGTGAACTCGTGTATTAAATAAATTCAATGTAAATAGACTGAAGTAGTTTAAGTCTTTGTTTTTTTTTTAATTGTGATGATTTTGGCTCAATTTAACAAAAACCCACCAATTCACTATCTCAACAAATTAGAATATGGGGACATGCCAATCAGCTAATCAACACAAAACACCTGCAAAGGTTTCCTGAGCCTTCAAAATGGTCTCTCAGTTTCACTAGGCTACACAATCATGGGGAATACTGCTGATCTGACAGTTGTCCAGAAGACAATCATTGACACCCTTCACAAGGAGGTTAAGCCACAAATATTCATTGCCAAAGAAGCTGGCTGTTTTCAGAGTGCTGTATCCAAGCATGTTAAATGAAAGTTGAGTGGAAGGAAAAAGTGGGAAGAAAAAGATGCACAACCAACCAAAAGAACCACAGCCTTATGAGGATTGTCAAACAAAAACGATTCAAGAATTTGAGTGAACTTCAAAAATGAATGGACTGAGGCTGGGGTCAAGGCATCAAGAGCCACCACACACAGACGTGTCAAGGAATTTGGCTACAGTTGTCGTATTCCTCTTGGTAAGCCACTCCTGAACCACAGACAACTTTAGAGGCGTCTTACCTGGGCTAAGGAGTAGAACTGGACTGTTGCCCAGTGGTCCCATTTTTTTTCAGATGAGAGCAAGTTTTGTATTTGTAAACCAAGGTCCTAGAGTCTGGAGGAAGGGTGGAGAAGTTCATAGCCCAAGTTGCTTGAAGTCCATGGTTAAGTTTCCACAGTCTGTGATGATTGGGGTGCAATGTCATCTGCTGGTGTTTGGTCCATTGTGTTTTTTGAAAACCAACGTCATTGAACCCATTTACCAAGAAATTTTGGAGTACTTTATGCTTCCTTCTGCTGACCAGTTTTTTTGAAAATGCTGATTTCATTTTCCAGCGTGATTTGGCACCTGCCCACACTGCCAAGAGCACAAAAGTTGGTTAAATGACCATGGTTTTGGTGTGCTTGACTGGCCAGCAAACTCACCAGACCTGAACCCCATAGAGAACTATGGGGTATTGTCAAGAGGAAAATGGGAAACAAGAGACCAAAAAAGGCAGATGAGCGGAAGGCCACTGTCAAAGAAACCTGGGCTTCCATACCACCTCAGCAGTGCCACAAACTGATCACCTCCATGCCACGCCGAATTGAGGCAGTAATTAAAGCAAAAGGAGCCCCTACCAAGTATTGAGTACATGTACAGTAAATAACACACTTTCCAGAAGGCCACATTCACTAAAAATGTTTTTTTATTGGGTCTTATGAAGTATTCTAATTTGTTTAGATGTGAATTGGTGGGTTTTTGTTAATTGTGAGCCAAAATCATCACAATTAAAAGAACCAAAGACTTAAACTACTTCAGTCTGTGTGCATTGAATTTATTTAATACACGAGTTTCACATTTGAGTTGAATTACTGAAATAAATGAACTTTTCCACGACATTCTAATTTATTGAGATGCACCTGTATATTACAGTTAAGAATGACTATTACAGTAAATAATAACCACTGCTGAGAATAATAATGGGGAATACAACAATTCTAAAGATATGTATTTTAGGTGTGTAAGATTTGAAGTGGAAACTTGTTTTTATTTCTTTCTTTTAAATTGTATTTATTTATTTTACTTTAATGTGAAATGTGACCCAGACGTGTTTTTGTGACGCCCAAACACAACTGCCCAACATTCTAACTCTAACTAATGTAAAGGAACACACTCTATCTGTGTGAACAGACAAAACAAAGAAATGTTTATGTCTCAAAAACAAAGGACATTAGGCCTAATTCAGTCGTGTTTACAAAGATGAAACGTTTATGCCATTTAACTGTTGTCGTTTTTAAGGTCTGTTTGTCAGACTGCACAGCTAAAATCGGCCTTGTTATGTCTGAAGCTGAAAGAGATGCATGTTTTGCTTTAGCGTCCTCTGGCGGCCTCTGAACTCATGGCACCACTGCATTGCTTTAAACATGGGAAGAGTGACCTGTGTTTGTGGCCTACTTTCCCCTGTGACCTCTCACTGATGGTTTGAAGTGTTCCAGGCAGAGTCGCTGTAACAGATATGCGTGAGTGCGTGGCTGTGAGGATAATTACAACGATAAGACAATCTGTGGTGAGACAAGCTTTCCCTGTACGGGCCGGTCACGGTAATGTCAGACAGATAAGAAGAGTTTATGACAACCTCTGAATTTTTTTTAAATAAATGTTACTGAGTGATATAACTATGAAACCTACAAAACTTACACTTCATACCATTTTGCATGACTTGTCAGCCAGAGAAAAATAGTCTGATAAGTAAGACACATGATTTATGGTGTCATTAATGTCCGAAGCACAAACGATTGCATGTCAAAAATTAATAATTGTGCAAACGCCTAAGTATGAGCAATAGTGATGCCTTAGCAAACACAACACATGGCAGTAACTTCAAGGAAAATGAAAGGAAAACTGGAATCATTTACACTAAATCACATGGCACAGACTTCATAGTTACCTCACACTAATTAAGCTTTCTTACAATATCAGCTCACGCCACAGACGACTCCTTTCAATGCCTGTCAGTGTCTTTAGGGATGACTCAGAGTCTGTTGCTGGAGGCCAAGCTTCTTACAGCTGAGACGCAGACACAGCCGTCTGGCTCCGTCACAGCACCTGTGATTGCTCAGGTGGAAGTCTGAATCACACTGCCATCAGCCATCACATCAGCAGAGATCAACATCACTGTGAGACCAAGCGCTGCACCATGTCTGATGTCTAGCCAAATAGGTAAACGTGCCGTATATTCATGGAAGCAGCCAGGAACTTAAGACTGATGTATTACACTATGTATCTGGACAATATAAGATGGGAATCAAACAAATTGAACTAACTGAAGCAGGACCACTTCTACAAACACACAAACTTATACAGATACACTAGAGAGAACATTTCGTTGACATTTTGTATTAAACTGATTCTAATAACAATGTAACTCAAACAATAAAATCATATTAAATTTATGGTAAAAACGACATTTATAACAGTATATTTCATTATATACCATGCACTGTAAAAACAAAATAAAAAATTGAAAAAAGGGGAAAAAAAGAACATTGTAAAAATGCTACAGTAAAAGTTATTAATTGGTTAACTGTAAGTTACCTTAAACTGTATATGGTTTAACATCATTATGTAATTTTACTGTAAAAATACTGTCAAATTTATGTTTTTTTTTTCAAATAGCTTGGTCTTTACATTATATCATTATTTTATAATGAACATATTATAAAATATATATATCATTATATATATTTGTCTATCTAATCTATTATTCAGTCTTGTACAGAAATAGGATTAGGGCCAAGCAATAATAAAAAAAATTAATCCATCTCAAGATTAAAGATCATTCCAATGCGAGATTAAACACGTTAAATTTCAAGAAAAACGTCGACATAAAATGTTGAGAATTTAATTTCGAGAATAAAGTCGTTATGTTTATTTTAAAAAACGGTACATTTCGAGAAAAAAAGTAGAAATGGAATGTTGAGAATGAACTGTAATCCTCATTAGTCCTCTCTCTCTAACTAGACTATCAGCTATGGTAATACCCCAAAATGAGCTACTAAAGAGTAGAAATTAAGAAAGGCCAGACACACAGGAATAAATCAGGTGGGAACAAACCAATACAAATGTAGGTTCTAGTCGTGTTTGCATCAAGCCGACCAAGTTTGTTTGTGTGTGTGTGTTTTACCTGAGGATGGGAGATATTGATAGGCTGTAAAGTCATGGGCGGCGAGCGGCGAGCGGCCGTGCCCCTGGGAGATATGCAGTCTCTCGCTGCCGCTGTGATGAAGCGTTTACATGAAGGGATCATCCTGAGGGGGCGGTATTCATTAACCAGACTTACAGACTCAGACTATTGACTTCTCGCTCTAGACTGAACCTCTCTCTCTCTCACACACACACACACACTTTTACCGTTAACACACTTTCCACAACTTCTGTTTGAGTAGCTGATCTTGAACTTGGACTTTTGTTATTGAGCTCTGTTTTCACTTAGAGCTCCACAAAACCTCATTTTATTCATTTACAGACTTTATAGACCAAACCTAAACTATAGCTCTGGGGAGTCTTCAATGCAAGAGCGGTAAGAATAAAAAAAGAGAAACAAGATTTTTACATGTTATGAGGAAAATATGAGTTGCACTTGCTGGTGAAAACACACTGTCAACTTGAAATGGCATTTACAACCCAGTTTACTTACATAATCTTGTGTACTTCAGAGGATATTCAGCAACGCAAATTTAGAGTGGGAAATTGTTATCATTTGCAGTGTTCAATACTCATGATGTAATTAATGTCAGTAACAGTTGGGTTACAATTACCTGTAACTATTTTACTAACTTCAAAAATATCACCAATGTATTGGTTACATTTTGCACAAATGTATTCAAGTTACAGGTTACTAAGTCAGTAGCATTATTTGTCCATCCATCCATTCATCTTACCCTCCATCCATCTGCACATCCATCCATCCATTTAACCATCTAGCTACCCTGTCCATCCATCTATGCATCTGCCCGTCCATCTATCTGCCCATCTATATCCATCCATCTACCAAACTATCTTTCCATCTTCCATCCATTAATCTACCCATCCCATCATCTCTATTTATCCATTTATCTACCCCCCAAACCATCCATCCAGCCGTTTACCCATGTATTCATCCATCGATTCATCTCTTCATCCATCTGGTCATCCATCCATTTGTCCATCTATCCATCTACCCATGTATCCATCCATCCATCCATCAATCTACCCAAGTATCCATCCATCCACCCATGTATCTTTTCATCCATCCATCCATCCATGTCGTTGTATCCCATCCTGCATCCTCCACTACCCAGGGTCTTTTTTCATCCATCCATACCTCCTTACCATCCATGCCACCCATCCATGACATACAACCATCGACTAGGTATCCATCCATCCAGCCACCGTCCTCCAGCCCTCCAGCAAGCGACCCACATATCCATCCACCAATGTATCTTTTCATCCATCCATCTATCCATCAATCTACCCAAGTATCCATCCACCCATGTATCTTTTCATCCATCCATCCATCCATCTATCCATCAAGCTACCCAAGGATCCAGCCACCCAGTAGCTGTTCCAGCCCTCCAGCCAGCCATCGATCCAGCAAGCTAACCCAAGAGCCAGCCCCCCATATCTGGGCAGCCACCATCCATCCAGCTAGCCATCAGCACCCAAAGCTCCACCACCCCTGGAGCGGGCGCCAGCCAGCCTGAGACCAGCTAGCCAGCCAGCGCCAAGGCGAGGGGCAGCCAGCCAGCCAGCCCCAGCAGCTACCACGAGCCGCCAGCCAGCGACGACCATCGAGCGGTGCAGCCGCCAGGGAGCCAGCGAGCCAACCCAGCCAGGCAGACAACCCCATCGGCCGAGGAGCCATTCCATCCAGCCAGCCCCCATTCATCAGACCGACATCGACCCATGGCGCAATCTGGCCAGTGAAATCCAGCGGTGTCGGGCAGACCAGTCAGCCAGCCAGCCGGGGAACGGCAAAAGCCAACAGGCAAGGCGGATCGGGGACAAAGGGGCGGGTCGGGTGGACAGGCAAGGGGGGGGGTGGGGGGGGGGAAGGGTCAATGGCAGGAAAGGCGAGTGCAAGTGAAAAAGGGGGTCTCATTCAACGCGGCGGGTGAAGAACACTGTAAACTTTGTACACGACATAAGCATTTTTGTTTTCCTTTGCCCATCCCAGAGAAAAACCCAAACACTCAGAACGAGACAAATATTGCACAACTTCCTACAAGAGCAGAGGCACAAAAAAACCACAGTCCTGAACTCTTGAGTCACACACAGACATGTAGGCTATACATAAAAAGGGCACAACGAGTGGCCAGAAGGGTCATGCGTTGAAAAGACTAAAAGAAGAGAAAAAGGAAAGGACTGGGGAATAGTTGCCAGGGTCATTAGCCATTAAGTTTACAGACCTCAACCTGCAACCCGAAACACATTACATGCAAGGTTATAAGGCAAAATACAGGAAACACCGGGGGAAGGAATCCAGACAGCAAAGGCCGGCAGATGAAGCACTGGACTACGCCCGGGGGGGTACAGGAGGGCGGAAGAGAGTGCAGGCGAAAGGTCGCAGCGGGCTCCTGCTGGTGCGGTACTCAGCACAGACCCGCGTTGTACGTAATCACTCAAACAAAGCCACCGCATCCCCGGGGAAACAGACGCCCAGGGGTGGGCCCGGACGGGACTGGCGCGCCTGGCCTGTGACAACCGGAGAGCGGCGCGAGCAGGAGGGTGACCTCAAGCAGAACAGCGCCGGGGAGGGGCAAAACGAAAAAGGGGAGACAGGGAAAAGAAAGAAAGAAGGAACCCCCCCCCCGGAACAAGGGAACTGGCGAGGGAGCGCATGGCAGCAGGCTTGCGGGGCGGGGGATGAGAGAGGGAAAGAAGGTGGGAGAGCAAACTGGGGAAGAGGGCAAGGAAACCCGAAGAAACCGCGGGGGGGCACCCGGGGGGGGGAAGCGGGGGTGGAAAAGCAAGGCAAGGGGGCAGGGATGCAGAGGCAGAGGGGGTAGTAGCACGGAAGAGGGGCAAGGGGGCGAACAAGGCAAGGCAAAATAAAAGGCAGGGGGATGGGGGGGGAGGGGGATGCTTGGGAGTCGTACGGAGAAAAGCAGGGACCGAGGCGTGGAAGACTAAAGCGAGGGCACGAAACACTCGGCAGAGATGCGGTTGGCGGAGGGAGGGGGGGCGGAAAGCACCGGGACACAGTACGGGTACTGCAAGGCGAGTGCAAATGCGAGTGAGCGAACTAGAGCTGATTAACAAAAGGGGAGCACTGGACCGACTCGCGGAGGGGGAAAAGGGGGGGGGAATCGGAAGAGGGGAGGAGGGGGATGGGGTGGGTCGCGGCGGCACACCAAGGCGGCAGGATGGGGGAAAAAATAAATGCAAGATTGGGGGGAATCGTGGGAAGAGTATGCAGGTTAATATAAGCTGTTGCGAGGGCAAGAGATTATAAAAGGGTGTGATGTGCTGGGAGGCAAAGCGAAGGGGCAAGCAGCAAGAACGGACACATGAGCCGCAAAGCAGGCGAAGACGAGGGGGAGGCTAGGGGCAGGAGACAAGGACAAAAACCACAGGTGAGGGGGAAGGGAGAAAGCATTTGTAAACATGAGAAGGTCGAACTATCCTCCGTAGTCAGGGAAGACACATGCAGTGGGGGGGAAAGCGAATGTGGGCATCTGCTGCAAGAACGCGAGAAGGCCGAAGAATGGACAGGGCAGCACATAGCCAGGCAATGCGCCGACCACAGGAGCGGCCACCAGCTACAAACATACACTTCCACCTTAGCAACAGCAACAGAGATCTCAATCCTGTCCGAATCACTACAAAAAAAAGAAGAAGAAAAAGATCAGTATAAGCGTAACTCAAACATCATTTAGAACACTGATCCAATCCGAATAGTGCTGATGGGAGATGTCTGATTTGTAGACGACAGACCACACCCAAAGATCAGCTGACAGTTGCAGAAAAATACAGTCTCTCTCTTCCATCATCTCAGAAACAACAGCGTACCGATGACTTGTTTTGTCTCGTCACTCTTCCCTGCACATAAACTGTGACATTCCACTCGCTCTATATAAACTATATTCAATCTATGACAGCATTTGGTTTCATTCGTCCCACATGAGATTAGATAACTTCCAAACAGTCACATGCTAAACCTAAAAGCGGCAGTTTCGAGGCAGACTCTAGCCTTAAAACCAAGTATCTGCAGTCTTCCGTCCCTCCTGTTGCTGATGCGGTGTGTCTGACTGTTTTGGGGTTTGCTGCAGAGAGAGAGTGAGAGAGAGAGGTAGTGTGCACTTCACCATTGACACACTCACTTCCTTCACCAAACACATGAACACACTCTGTGCACAACTGCCAGAGGGAGGGAGCAGAAAAATATTTAAGGGCTGACTCCACCGGACTGACAAATAACCGGCAGACATCTTGAACGCCAGCGATCATCTCGCAACAGTTTTTCTGAACCTCTCCCAACATTTAAGAGACTGCAAATGCAAAAGAGACGATGATTTGATTTGATAATGCGGTTTTAGCTTCCCTTGTGTTCTGTGTGTCTCATATTGTCTTATATTTTTGGATTATTCTTTCTAGAGCACACAAATCCTCTTGCTCTCTGCAGGCTACACGGGTCAGGATATGAGTGTTTGTTTGTGCGCAGCAGACAGACAGAACACAGTGACAGTGCTTTTCAATTCACTCCAATTACATCCCACAGACAGACTCGTTGCTTTGATTCCTTTTGTGTGTCCATGCGCCACACCGTCAGTCAGGAATTTCCACCTCCCAAAGTTCCCTATAGGATAATAATACAGTAAAGACTGATCATATATAATGGAAAATTGGCCACAGATGCTCTCCTCAGCTCACATTCTTGTGTTCCATCTGCATTATTTTTCAATTGTTTGTCTGCTTACACATGCGGTAGACGGATGTCTTTGGTCACTGCAATGTTTTTTTTAGCATCTTACGACACGAGTGCTGCATGAAGACATTGTGTCACGTTAAAAATAGTTCAACTAATGACAGCAGATTGCTAATGGGATTTTATAGAGGGGAACCGTTTCTCAAGCGCTATATTAACTCCTTGTGCAATTAGAACTTTAATATTTTTTAAAAAGAGTACTTATTACAGAAATAATATTATTTTAAAAGAATACACTTTAGTGAAAATTTAATGCAATGGTTTCAGACATTTTAATGCAATTAAATGAAAATGTATTGTAATGAAATGCAATTAGCTGAAATTTAGAGTGTCTGCGAGTACAGGTTTTTTTTTTATATACTTTTAAGATCTGAAGTTCACTATAAGTGCACATTCAGCACAATTAACACACTTCTTTTTCACAAGGATATGGTTGGATGAGCTGCATTATAACCCATTGTAAAATGCTGATAAATGCACATATGTAACCCTGGAGCACAAACGCAGTGTTAAGTCGCTGGGGTATATTTGTAGCAATAGCCAAAAATGCATAGTATGGGTCAAAATGATAGATTTTTCTTTTATGCCAAAAAAAAAGGATATTCAGTAAAGATCATGTTGAATGAAGATATTTTGTAAATTTCCTACCGTAAATATATCAAAACTTAATTTTTGATTAGTAATATGCGTTGCTAAGAACTTAATTTGGACAACTTTAAAGGCGATTTTCTCAGTATTTAGATTTTCAAATAGTTGTAATCCGCCAAATTGTAATACATATCGTAACAAACCATACATCAATTGAAAGCTTATTATTCAGCTTTCAGATGGTGTTTAAATCTCAATTTCGAAAAATTGACCTTTAAGACTGGTTTTGTGGTCCAGGGTCACATCTATGATTGGCAATTATTCAGTAAAAAGCCTAAAGTTAACCTTATGAACTATGAAATATTCGAGAAAATCTATAAATCTTTACAGATCCTTCGTTAATTGCTATTAAACAGAAATCAGGTATGATAATAAATGTGTGAAGAAGTGAAGCCAGAGACGAGATCTCAGCTGCATCCTATTCACCTGCTTTGACTACATATTGATTTTCAGGTATTTAATTGCTTCTCGTGGGAATGTAGATACATTTTGAGTGTGCTAACTATGCCAGTACATATTAGAAGTTATCAAATTGTGACATTAGTTAACACTAACTTTGGCAGCCTCAAAGTTGCAATGTAATGGAAGAAGCAGCAGATCTTTTCTTCCATATTGTATAGTCCATTTGATATTTCCAGTGCACAATGAATTGGAACGTAGCCACTCTCTAAAGACCCTGTGCCAGTGACCTCTGACCCCAAACACACATCCCCGCTGGAATCCAACCACTGGTGGAGTGTAACGAGTACATCAATATCACACACAGATTTCTGTGGGAAGGTCACGTTGAGCAGGAAAAGCACCCGGACAAATTGAGTCACTGTAGATTTTCCACCTCAGCAGCCGTCAGCACCTTTCACCCTCTTCCACAGAGACACACACACATTTATCTCTGTCCCAAGTCCTCCATCAGTCAATAATTAGCATTTACACACATTTTTGTGGCGTATATATGGACTCACTGACCGTCTGTGTGTTTTTATTTGACGGTGGAAACTTGACACCTACACCTCTGTTCAAAAGTTTGGAATAATTAAGATTTTTCATGTTTTTGAAAGAAGCCCTCTTTTTCTCACCAAGGCTGCATTTATTAGATCAAAAAGAAAGAAGAAGAATTCGGAACGGCATGAGGGTGAGAAAATGATGACAGAATGTTCATTTCTGAGTGAACGATCCCTTTAAGACAAAATGTCTGAGACGTTTAACAATGACGTTGTTTAAAAATCATTATACATCGTCTTCAGTGAACCAAAACCCCCTGTGATATTGAGAGTCACCTCCTTCTCCTGTCTGTCTGATGAGCGTATGATAACAAACATTTATTTTCTGCTTGAAAACGCTTTCATTTTCTCCACTCACAGTCTGTGTGTGTGTGTGTTGTGGAGGTGGGGTAGTGTGAAGACCCCTCTTGTACAGGGCCCCCTGACTCACCCAGACACCAAGCGTCTAGACCATATTCATTATCCCTCTGTCGTGATAGAGGCGCTACGCTACCTGCCGTGGCCATTAAATTAACATTTTTGCTTCCCCCCCCCCCCCCCCCCCTCCCCTCTCTCGTTTCCTCCTCGCGTCTCCTCGCTCGCTGTCTCTTTCCTCGACATGAAAATCAGCACTCCGCATCCTCTGAAAATTCAAATCACGCGCACACAGGTGTCTCTAAAATAGCAGCCAGCCGCAGACACTTTCATTAACATGCGGCCCAGACTGCTAAATATTTTAAGTGCAGCAGTTGGACTTGTTCCATCGGTAAAGAGTGGCCCTTGTTCAGCAGACAGCAGGGAAAAAATAGAAAAACGTATGTTAAATAAAGCACACAAAACCGAGCAATCACAACGTGGGGAGTGTTCATAAAGAGATGGCTGCGGGGGAAGGAGAAAGAGAAAAAAGAGGGAGGAAACGGACACGCCAATAAAAGCTGAGCTGCCAAAAAAGGTATGTTGGTAGAAAACTTTGTAAAGCAAATGAAAGAAACACTTTAGTTTTTTCCTTGTTCGTCTGAACTGATTTTAATTAACAGATATTATAGTGTGAATTCACTTTTATTTGTTAAATATTATTAAAGGCAGCTTATGGCAGGGTTGTAATCATTAACAAAAACCACAACGAGAACTAAAATGAAAACTAAAACACATTGGGCCCTATCATACACCCGGCGCAATGCGGCGCAAATGTTTTTGCTAGTTTCAGCCCGAAGCAGTTCTCGTTTTCCCGTCCTGCGCCACGTTGTTTAAATAGCAAATGCATTTGTGCGCCCATGAGCGTGCTGGTCTAAAAAAGAGGTGTGTTCAGGCACATTGCTGGCACGTTGCTATTTGAGGAACTGAAATAGACTGCGCCATTGACCAACTCAAACCTGGGCTGCGTTCAGCTCCGACAAAAACGGTGCAAAGCGTGTTTTAAACAGAAACGGTGGTGCGTTGAACACTCTGTTCTGATGACGCAAGAGTTGCCATTTTTTGTGCTCTTTTTGAAGAATTTTCGGAGTCTGATGAAATCAGTATAAATACGTGTTTAATACTGCAAAATATGCTCGATGGTACAGCCACTGCCCTTGCCCTCCAGAATAAAAGAACATCCCAATCCAGTGAAGGGATTTGTGGAAACTCTGGTTCCTAATTAGGTGAGCCAACATTTGCCTCGCATTGTCAATGAAAAGACCCACATTTCCATTTTCTTTGGATTGGTTTATTGCACGTTACGCCCAAAAAACACCTATTACTCTTTAAGAGAATAGGGACAACCCGTTTAGGCCATGCGTCCGGGCGCACCGACTGCTTTCCCGTCGTTAAACTAGCAAAAGTGAATTCGGACACACCCTAAGTGCTCCTGCGCCGTGCGCTTTAGACCTTGCACTTAGATCGTTAAAACATGGTCCCAGCAGTAACTTCAGCCGCGAAAAGTAGCTAATATATAATTTTCGTCCATGTTTGTGAGTACTCATCATCCGACATCGTCAAACAAGAGAAGTCAAATCGTTTCCTCAGAGTCGGTTATGCATGTTGATGAAAATTATGAAGCAAACATTTTTTTAGTATTTTTTAAGAAATAACTTTGTGGATAAATTGGCGCAACAAGACATAAAAGACTAGTCCACCAAACATGCAAAAATTGTCTCGCACACTCAGGCCATCCAAGATATAGATTAGCTTTTTTTTTTCTTCATCAGATTTGGAGAAATGCACTTGCTCAGCAATGGATCCTCTGCAGTGATTGGGTGCCATCAGAATCAGAGTCCAAACAGCTGATAAAACCAGTAACTCCCAACGACTCCATCCATCAAATTGGGTTGCTTCTGGCTAAAATACCGAGGCCCCATATATGCTTTGTCCAGTGAAAATGTCTGAACTGAGAGAAATCGCACAGATCACGCCTGTTTCAAAACTAAAACACTCTAACACCAAAATAATTGTGATTTTGATGTGAGAGACACATAGTAAGGAACGTTTCACTGGAGGAACATTTATTGATTTATTTGAACTAGAACAATGGTTTTTAACAGCTAGAACCGCCCGGGTAAATTTTACCCTGTCTGTTTTTCAAAAGTACATACATATTTTTTACAATACATACATTTTACAGCCAATGTTGTTAAAAATTATTTCGATAAAACAATATAAAAAAATGGGGCATTCATACCTATAAGCGCAAGCGGGTCATATTTACCCACCTATATAATGCATGTATTTTTGCATGTCATTTTCTTGCCGCTTATGTTTTAACATTTTAAATTTCTAGCCAATGTCTTTCACTCACTGATTTAGCGGTTATTAGTTTTGTAAATAAAGTCAAAATGACAAAAAAAAGGCGATTTATGGTAGGTATTAGAAACACTAAATGCCATGAGTGATGGAGAGTCTGATGGTAAATTATGCGTCCTGGGTCGGCTCAGCATCTGACGGCTCATCTGACAGTCACCCACAATGTTGGGGAAAGTTACTTTTAAAAGTAATGGGCATTACATATGCGTTACTCTCCCAAAAAAAAAAAAAAATAAAAAAAAAAAAAACAATAAAAAAAAAAAAGAAAAAAAAAAAAAATAAAAAAGTCACAATTACATTCTTAGTTACTTTAGGAAAGTACTGCTTATTTTACTTTTGCGTTACTTTTAAATCTCGGCAGGGCTTTCTGTTTGGTTTAATATAAAAAGTTTCTATTTTGGCACATATAAAGCCCTTTCACAGCAAAAGCTCAGGCTGAAGAATGAAAATCACTCTGTACAGTAGAAGCACAGGAGAAAGTTCAACCCGCTCACAATAAAAGAAGAAACAAATGTAGTTTAGCTTGAAGTAATGGATTGCGTATTAGACGGTTGAATTGGATCACTGAAGGTCAGCAGCAAAGACACTGGTTACATGGGATTAATACCATCAACTATAGTTTTTTATTATTAATATTTTTCATTATTGCAGGTTTGCATCATATTCTGAGTTGTTTTTATTAATGTATATTTTGAGGAAAAAAAAAACGCCCCCTCTTTTTTGTGAGGACTGATTATGCTTGTTCAATTTATTGCTCGAACTAGTTACATCTATCTTACTCCAATTTCTCTCACAGTACAGGAGACTTTCAATCATCAATGGTAACTGGCGGTACTTATTTGAAAAAGTAACTCCGATATTTCCCTTGTAAATTCAAAAGTAATGCGTTACTTTACTAGTTACTTAAAAGTAATCCGATTCCGTAACTCACGTTACTTGTAATGCGTTACCCCCAACACTGGTCATCCAGATATCATATTTACGTGTTTTAGCCTCACGTTACTCTAATTGGTCAAACTTTGGTTTAATTATTTAATTTTTGTCTTGCCATATGGTTTATTGTTTGCTACTGTGTTGCTATTCTTGTCTGGACGTTTCCTGAAGAAGAAAAAAATCAGATCTAGATGATGTAATGAATAAAACAATTTTTTGATTACCCAAAGTTCATTGATGTTGTTCTCTTATTCAAGTTATAAATTATAGAACTAAACAGATTCATAAATATTTAGGTGAAGCTGTGCGCTTGAATTTTTCATCACATCATCCTATGCAGTGGGTGGTGACGTTATTGTCTATATGCTGTTTTAGTCATTCATAGCATGGGTTATCTTAATATATTGATTAATGGCATTGTATTATAATATTAAACCACCCGAATATTTAGGCTACTACCTTCTAATTTGCATGGTCAGTGCAGACTTTTTTTTTTAGCTTAGGCTACTGACCATTATGGATTAGTTTAGCCTGCATTAAAGTTTTGAACATAAAACAACAGGATAAAAATATAGATGATGACTAGACATAATCATTTTATGACTCTAGACACTTCTTTGTGAAGACAGAAGCATAATACAGTGAAATAATATGTACTTTAGCCATATAAATACAGTTGCCATGTGCGTGGGTAAAATTTACCCGCTGGCGCTTTTAGCTATACAACGACCTCTGGCGGTTCTAGTGTTAAATTTAAGTTAAAACACCTTAATGGTTTTCAATTTTCACTTTTCACTTCACAGACGTTACGGGCTGAGGGTTTGGATGACGGGGGGGTGGAGTATGTGCTTTTTATCAGCTGTTGGCTCTCCTTCTGACGCACCCATTCCGGCGAGCATCCTGGTGAGCAAGTGAGAAAAGTAAATTTTCTCCAAATTCGGAAAAAACAAACTCCTCTACATCTTCATATCTACTCTAAAACTAAAATAAAGAAGAATAAAATAAAATAACTGAAGACTAAAACCAGAAAACACAAAAAAAATATGTATGCATTGTATGCATAACATAAAAATGAAGCTAGCAGCTTACTGTAAACATATCACCAACCCTATGGTTGTTCCCCAGGCGAATCTTTATTTATTTGGGAGTGAATAGTGTTCACACTTGGGGTTCACACTGACATCAATTCATAGCATCAAAGCAAAAAACAACTGACCATAAGTTTTCTTTCTATTAGAGTCAGCGACTTCCAAAGAGAGCAGAGCTCAACGGAATATGGAGTGGACAGCACTGGTGAATAAAGACCAACTAATTCCACTCACCTAAGATGAACCTGAGCAACAAGAGAGCATTTTGCTGAATTTAAAGAGTTACCATCTGTCCTGATGATGTTTTTATGATCGCCTTGTAAATGACTGCTATCAAGCAAAAATAGAGTGTGTGTGTGTGGTGTGTGTGGTGTGGTGTGTGGGTGTGTGGGTGTGTGTTGTGTGTGTGTGTTGTGTGTGTGTGTGTGGTGTGTGATGTGTTTGCTGTGTAGAAAGAGATGTAAGCCACACATTCGACAAACAGTTCCACATCAAACACAGATCACGACACTTTGGGCAAACCATTCGTGCACAGGATGGCGGGGAAGTCATACAAATAACTACCCAACCGATTCGGTAAAAGCTCCTATAGCAACCACAATGCAGTGAGCTAGCGAGAAGACCAAGCGCAAAAAAACTGCCACCTTCACACACAGCTAACACGGATGCCAACGAGTCACATCTTGATACAGTCACTTCAACGGAAAGAAGAAAGGCTACACAAGAAAACTTATCAGCACAAATATTATGCTAAATGCACAGTATGGCTGCAACAACTACTGAATTTGGGTGGAAATTGGCTAAAAACTCTTTAAAAACAAAAAGTTTTTTAAGACATATCTTTATTTAGCAAGTCACTAAATGATCAAAGGTAACAAAGAATTTTATATTGTTTATATTACTCATCAATACTGAAAATTCAGTTTTTACAAAAATATTAAGCAACATAATTTCAACATTGAAAATAATAAGATTTTTTCCCAATTTAACTGTTTCTGAAGATCATTGACACTTAGAGACTGTGATCATGATGCTGAAAATTCAGCTTTGAATCACAGAAATAAATTGCATTTTGTTTTAAATTGTAAAATTATTTCACAATATATTTTTTTTAAACCTTACCGACCTCAAACTTTTTAATAGCAGTGAACATTTTACTGTTATATTCTTAAAATGGAGTGCAATAATATTAATCAATCGATATTTGTGGTTAAACATCATATTTAAGTTTAAAGATCCTTTATGCAACCCAAGTAACACTATTTTATATGAATATTAACTTAATTTAAATCACAGAAAAAAATATTTGGTAGCCTCTTGAATGTTGATATGTTCAGAGGAGGGAATGTGTCAGTTCTGGCACATTTTAACCTCTGATCTGCTAAAACTTCGGTTGTGGTTTGGTAACTTTGGTTATTTAAAATGCTCTGCTGCTAGTATTGCAACCTTTAGCTTATATTTTAAAACAATTTGCACACAATGTGTAGTATACATTACATACTGCTTAATAGAGAGCACTAAGCAAACTGTGGAGTAATGTTTGATTAAACCAGAATAAAACTTGACAGATTAGTCAATTATCAAAAAGAGTTGTTAGTTGCAGCCCTAATGAATACTTCCATCTCTCAAATCTGACTGGATAAGCCACTTTCATTATCGACACAAATTCTGTTTTAATGCGCCAAGTCAACATATCTGCAGTATCATCTACAGTTATGCTAATGAACTGTATTCCTCAGCAGAAGAGTCGTTCTCACACTTGTGCTCGGTATGTTTCTAGCATAACTGTGGTAAGATAACTGCACCACATGGCATCTTGTGGCATAATGCTGTATGAGATATCAATAAAACAGGATGGATCAGCAAAGACAACGGCAGAGAACACAGAGCAAAGAGATCTGTAGTAGCGTAACAGCAGTTCAGCTGTTTTCAAGGTAGTGCAGCTTTTCCAGTAACAAGCCATTTTTTCCAACAGGTAAGTGTTATATTGCTGTTTTCATGTCACAATGATAATGCACAGCCAGCCTTACAACTGATTCTGACACTAATCAAACACACTGTCGCTCTCCAGCACTGAGTCGGATTCATTTTAGTGAGTTGGTTCGTTTGGACCTGGGTCAGAAATAAACTTTTCCATTAAGGAGCAATATTTGCCCCCTGGAATTGATTTCCAGGCATTTTTTACATTCGTCCGAGGGCAGTTTTTATAATTGCCTTATTAATTGTGTGTTTGTTGTCTTTAATGTCAAATACTTCAATTTAACCAATTACTTCAATCAATCAGAATACTTTAAAATGTTATCGATAGCAACAAACTGTTTAAAATGCCATATAACTAGACAGGAAAATAGGAATCTATAGGGCGGCATACATGACAAAAAACATTGTCAAAGTTACTCTTGATAATGTAATAATGACTATTGATGTCGATTAACACAATACATATAAAATGTTTTTGTGTTTGAAGAAACGCACTTTCATTCCTGGCAATACAGACACCATTTGTCCATGACGCTCGGTTAAGTCTAGCACAAGTTATGCAAAAAATATAAAATAATAATCACGGAAGTTATTACTGAGTAAGTGATTAGCGAAATATGGAAGCCCAATTCCGCCACTAAATCAAAATTAAAACGATTTTTTTTTTTTTTTATCTGGCAATTCTGAATTGTTAGATATAAACTGGCAACTGCGAGTTATAAAGCCCAATTCTGCAGGAACAAAAAGAGACTATTCTCTTACAATTGTATGTTTAGATCTCAGAATTCGGACTTTATAACACACAATTGCGAGTTTAAATCTTGCCCGTCTGACTTTTTCTCAAAACTGCGAGTTTTCAGCGCTGACTAATCTAAACGCCTCAGATTGGCAACTGCATTCATAAGCTCAACTGAAATGTATATGATTGGTTATAAGGCTTAATTATGCTAAAAACAACAGGAAAAAAGCAATCTGATGCAACGTGCACAGATCTGAACGTAATTCCATGAATTGATACTTTTCACATTTCATTTTAAAAGCGACAGCCATAATACATTTTGTTTAATTATGCAGGATCAGTTTTTGCCTCTTTATCTTGAATTTGTGGGCCATTTTTGTTCATTTTGGTGGCATTTTTGACACAAAGCCCCTGTTCACTTCCTATCATCTTAATATACTGGTAGATTTTATTTGCTCCTTCACATAAACAGTGCTCTTTTTAACTACATAATCTAATAAAAATTGTATTTAAAGACACGAAATCACCTAATTCGCTTCAATGCATGCAGCTACTTTTGGTTATACTTTTTCTGAAGGGTAGTTTGACAGTAGCCGAGTGGTTTTCTACAGTAGCACTGATGCAATATCACCTGTCAGAGATGCAGATGTGGCGTTGAGACAGAGGTGGGCGGATGGACTTACACTGGATGGTGTCTGGAGGTGGAGGTACAGCAGCAGGACAGTGTTCCTCATCACTGTTGTCTCCACATTCATTCAGATGATTGCAAATCAGCGAGAGAAGTTTCAGACATCTGCCATTGGTGCAGTGGAACTTGCACTCTGCAGTAAGACAAAGAGAGAAATGCGTCTTTAAGGGTGGATGGTTAGGATTGTTATGACACAATGCAGCACTATTATACAACTGAAGGCATCACATACCAGACAGACTGAATAATTAAGCATGTGCAGGTTGATGCAATGCACCACATGCACAATTACAACTTGGCTTTGGGTGGAGTGTTTTTTTTTTTTTTAAACTTTATAGAGCATGAGAAACATTTCTACCTAGTTACTCTAAGACTAGTCTAAACCTCAGACGGTACGCCCATGGACCGTTCACAGGCTGTCTGAGGGATATTGCACACAGAAATGGCAACAGCAGGCTAAAACCGCAAGCTCCAATCTGATTGGCTGGCTTCCAAACAATTTATGTTATTCAGAGTGCACAGGTTTTTAATCAGTTCATCAGCTTGCTGATGTGGTATCATCTATTATAGGTTAGTGTTTCCAAAACGTCTTGTAAACAAACTGCGGTTGGCTGCGCCACATGTCAGTCAGACAGTGTCTTCATGTCTAAATGGGCGGTTCTTTGGTTAAATAAACAGCAGCATGGACCAGACTTTATGCCGGAAGTAAGAAGTCTGGCTCTGTAAGATGCGATGCAGAATCAAACACACATTGTTAATGTAAGCACAACATGTTGGAGAATGTGTGCACTATATTACACGCTTTATGTGATGAACCTGCATTATTTTAGTAATTATAGTATTATACTATTATAGTATTTAACAATATGAATTAGCATTTTTTTATATAGTTATTTTAATTTTAGTTTAAGTTTTAGTCATTTTGTAAATGTGATAATCAGTGGTGTGAAAAAGTGGTGGCCCCCTTCCTGATTTCTTATTTTTGCATGTTTGTCACACTTTAAAGTTTCAGATCATCAAACAAATTTAAATATTAGTCAAAGATAACGCAAGTGAACACAACATGCGGTTTTTAAATGAAGGTTTTATTATTAAGGGAAAACAAAATCCAAAACTACATGGCCCTGTGTGAAAAAGTGTTTGCCCCCTAAACCTGATAACTGGTTGGGCCACCCTTAGCAGCAACAACTGCAATCAAGCGTTTGCGATAACTTGCAATGAGTCTGTTACAGCGCTGTGGAGGATTTTGGTCCACTCATCTATGCAGAATTGTTGTAATTCAGCCACATTGGAGGGTTTTCGAGCATGAACCGCCTTTTTAAGGTCATGCCACAGCATCTCAATAGGATTCAGGTCAGAACTTTGACTAGGCCACTCCAAAGTCTCCATTTTGTTTTTCTTCAGCCATTCAGAGGTGGACTTGCTGGTGTGTTTTGGATCATTGTCCTGCTGCAGAACCCAAGTTCGCTTCAGCTTGAGGTCACGAACAGATGGCCGGACATTCTCCTTCAGGATTTTTTGGTAAACAGCAGAATTCATGGTTCCATTTATCACAGCAAGTCTTCCAGGTCCTGAAGCAGCAAAACAGCCCCAGACCATCACACTACCACCACCATATTTTACTGTTGGTATGATGTTCTTTTTCTGAAATGCAGTGTTACTTTTACGCCAGACGTAACGGGACACACACCTTCAAAAAAGTTAAACTTTTGTCTCATCAGACCACAGAATATTTGCCCAAAAGTCTTATGGGATAATCAAGATATTTTTGGGCAAATGTGAGACGAGCCTTTGTGTTCTTTTTGCTCAGCAGTGGTTTTTGTCTTGGAACTCTGCCATGCAGACCACTTTTGCCCAGTCTCTTTCTTATGGTGGAGTCATGAAAACGTACCTTAACTGAGGCAAGTGAGGCATGCAGTTCTTTGGATGTTGTTGTGGGGTCTTTTGTGACCTCTTGGATGAGTCGTCGCTGTGTTCTTGGGGTAATTTTGGTCGGCCGGCAAATCCTGGGAAGGTTCTCCACTGTTCCAAATGTTTTTGCCATTTGTGAATAATGGCTCTCACTGTGGTTCGCTGGAGTCCCAAAGCTTTAGAAATGGCTTTATAACCTTTTCCAGACTGATAGATTACTTTTACTTTCTTACAATTACTTTCTTTCTCATTTGTTTCTGAATTCCTTTGGATAGGAATGATGTCGAGCTTTTGAGGATCTTTTGGTCTACTACACTTTGTCAGGCAGGTCCTATTAAGAGATTTCTTGATTGCGAACAGGTGTGCCAGTAATCAGCCTGGGTGTGGCTAGAGAAATTGAACTCGGGTGTGATTAAACCACAGTTTTAACATGGGGGCAAACACTTCTTCACACAGGGGCCATGTAGTTTTGGATTTTGTTTCCCCATAATAATAAAAACCTTCATTTAAAAAAACTGCATGTTGTGTTTACTTGTATTATCTTTGACTAATCTTAAAATTTGTTTGATGATCTGAAACATTAATGTGTGACAAACTTGCAAAAAAATAAGTCAGGAAGGCGGCCAACACTTTTTCACACCACTGTATTACATACCTCTTTAACAATTTACATTTTGGGCTTTGCAGCCTGAAATGAAGACGGACACAGTTTTTGTTTTATCCAGCTCTATTCACTCAGTGCAACTTATAACATCCAAGAGAAAGATAAAACACCAACATGTCAGAAAAAAATTAAAAAATTAAAAAACAGAAACACAGAGTTGGAAAAAGGATCACCCCCTCCTAAAAAATGACTTGTAAACTACTCAATCAGGTGTAGCTAATCACCTACTCAATGGCACACAAAGCCATTTTACTTTCAGCTGTGATCATCTGTGGTCATTTTGATTAGCTCAACATGAAAAGACCTTTCCTGGAGAATATCAGTCCTTGGTAGTGCAACTGAAGCAAACAATCAATTATGGGTGGCAAGGCACTGTCAAAAGATCTCCGGGATAAAGTTGTGGACAGGCACAAGTCAGGAGATGGATACAAAACAATTGCAAAGTATTTATCAATGCCTAGAAGCACAGTGAAGTCTATTATTAAGAAGTGGAAGGTATTTGGTAAAAATCTCTGGATCAGGACGTCGCTCCAAACTGGATGAAAGAGCCGGAGGAAACTGGTCAGAGAGGCGACCAAGAGGCCGACAGCAACTCTGAAGCAGCTGCAGGAATTTATGACAAAGATCATTGATCACTGTGTGCATGTGCCAACAATATCACAAATTATCCACAAATGTGGCTTGTATGGGAGGGTTGCAAGAAAAAAGAAAGGCCACATGCAGTCAGACTGAGCTTTGACAAAACTAAAATTTAATTATTTGGCCTCAACACCAAACGATATGTCTGGCACAAAATCCAATACAGCTCACCATCCAAATAGCACCATTCCTACAGTAAAGCATGGAGGTGGTGATATCCTGTTTATTTTATTGTTTTAACTTTTTTTTCTTATTTCAGCTTTCAATTAATGAAAATGATTTTTAATAGTCTTAATTTCAGTTAATAATAAAACTGGAACCGGCTCAAATTTATGTCATTATTAGCTGTAAATCATGGTACTTTAATGTTGCTTTTCTTTTTCTTTTTGAAAGCCTATGTCATTGTGTGGGAAAAAAGCAGCTCAGACATTCTGCAAAACATCTCCTTTTTTGAAATCGCATGAGATTGGAACATTATGAGGGTGATTAGATGATGACAATTTACGTTTCTGCGTGAACTGTTTCTTTAAGGAATAGATCAACACCACTGAAAAGATTAAATGTAAGCTTAAATAAAGACAAAAATGTTATTTGCCATCTTAATTTCTCCCTTCAATTTAATAACAAAAGAGCTTTGCTAGTCAGGTGCACTTAAAAGATCCCGAGGAAGGGAACATACGAGGCAGTTGTTTGGCAGGCTGCTGTGAATAAAAGAGGTCAGGGATGTTGTGATGGTGTTTTACGGGTCTCATGATGCGTGACCTGACGCCGCACCCGATGACATAACATCTTCAATAAAACATTCACTTCAGAGTAATTACAGCGGGCAGGATTTCTGCGAGCTTGTATCAGGCAGTTCACCGGCCGCTGTCTCGTCTGTGGCGTTAATCGCAGATTTGATCACCAGCAGGGGAAATGAGACACCATGTTTGAGACGCCAGTCTCTTCACAACGCCCAAACAAACTCAAACACACTCGTGAGGACAGACAACTATCTATCTGTCTCGAGCAGACAGCCAGGCATGTCACTCAATTTCAGGATGATCTAGAAATGCAGAGCAAAATCTGAGCCATGCAGGCATTGCTGATTTTTACAATTTCTGAACAAACTGTGTCTGAACTGCCATAATGCTAGGGTGCTTGGGTTCATGGCTTTCAAATCTTTGAAAGAGATTGTTTTCGAGGCACTTGAAGCAAACTAAACATACATGAACAGAACTGCATTCTGTATATTCTCTAAATATCTGAATTGTGTACAAACATTAACGAAGACAGCCTTGCCATTTTTTTTTTTTGCCAGTCCAATATTGTACCATTTCCGATTTATCCGCACCAAAAATTCTAATAAAAAGAACTTGTGGCTGGTTGCTTTACATTTTGGCCAGACAGTATCTTCCTGTCGAAGTGGGTGGACTTTATGTCGTCACTCAGACATAAGTAGCCTATATCCGATTTCTTCCCCATTTCTTCATCTACCAGGCTAAAAACACAAAGTTAATTTATATGTATAGTGATTTTCACAATACACATTGTTTCAAAGCTGTTTTACAGAAAATCATTATGTTAATGTTCACAATATCTTAATATTTCCATGCCTTATTGTTGCATTTAGCAGATTAATGCTGGGAAATGATATAGTTTACATTTTGTGATGATACAAGCAATCAAGCAGCTGAGGTACAGATAACACTTTGCAAATTTACTGCATGTATACAGTAAAAAAAGAAAAGAAAAAAAGATTAGTGGAGTACATTTCATAAGAAAATACTATTGCAGTCTTCAAAATGTCACATTTATTTAAAGTGCTACTTGCTGTTCCCTTGTAATTATTTGTTAAATGTACACTTTTTGAGTGAAAATTGTTTCTTAGTTTCATTTCCTTCAATTACATTTTCTGTAAGTTACATCGATGCGCCAGGAGATGGTGAAAAGCGGCTTTATGAGAGAGTCACTGAATCATCCAGTCAAACGATTAATTCAACAACGCAGATTGATTCAGGAATTTAAGTGAATTATTGAATGGTTCACTCAACTGATTCATTCAAAAGCACTGATTCATTCAAGAAACAAGACAAATAGGTCTTTGTGAGCGAATAATTACTCAAGGGATTCGGGAAAAAAAACACTCATTCATTTAAGGAGCAAACAAGGATGGTCTATGAGAGAATCATTGAATCGTTCAAATGATTCATTCAACAAAAAAGAGGATCCTTATGAGTGAATAACTGAAACATTTACTCAAACGATTCGGTTGATCAGTTTTGTCGTGTGCCGCCATTTGGCACAATGGTGCCGACGCTGATGGCTGCCTCCGTGGCGTGCTCTGCAGTTGTTTTTATGTTTTTGTTAGTTTGTCCTGTCTTTAGTTATATCCCTGCAATCAGTTTCACCAGAGACGAATTGCTGGACATTCGGAAGTACACACCCAACAAAAACAGACGACGAACTTCTTCTACTCTCCCGGACAAATAAGGATTTTTCACACTCAGCTGCTCTGTGTTTCACGGAAACCTGGCTGAAAGACGCCATTCCGGACAGCGCGTTGAGTCTCCCGGGCTTTCAGCTGTTCAGAGCAGATCGCGACGCAGAATCAACAGGGAAATCACGCGGTGGTGGGACATGCATTTACATCAATGAGAGGTGGTGTACAGAGGTAACTGTGTTAAAGAAGATGTGCTGTTCCGATCTCTCGACGTCTCTTAAGTAATTGCAAGGGTCTATTCGCCGCGGGGGTTTTGCTCATTCATTCTAGTCAGTGTGTACATTCCTCTGCAAGCACACGTGAGCACCGCTTTACAAAAACTCGCTGATCTGATCACAGACACAAAACAACAACACCCGGACTCTGTTTTAAACATTCTCGGGGACTTTAATAAAGCCAATCTCTACCGTGAACTGCCAAAATACAGACAGCAAATCACATGTCCCACGAGAGAGAGTAATATATTGGATCACTGTTACAAAGCAATAAAGGATGCATATCACTCTGCCCCACGAGCAGCTTTGTGGCTCTCTGATCACTGCTTGGTTCATCATATACCGACCTACAGACAGAAACTGAAATCAGCTAAACCTGTAATAAGGACCGTAAAAAGATGGACTAATGAAGCAGAGCAGGATTTACCAGCTTGTTTTGACCTCACTGATTGGAGTGTTTTGAAGCTGCTGCCACCGATCTGGACGAGCTCACAGAGACTGTAACATCTTATATCAGTTTCTGTGAAGACATGTGCATTCCTACCAGGACTCACTTAACTTACAACAACGACAAACCATGGTTCACTGCAAAACTAAGACAGCTCCGTCAAGCCAAAGAAGATGCTCACAGGAAGGGATAATGTCTTGTATAAACAGGCTAAAAACACACTGGAAAAGGAGATCAGAGTGACAAAGAGGAATTATTCTGAAAAAAATAAAGATTAAATTCTCTTCCAGCGACTCGGCATCAGTGTGGAAAAGTCTAAAAGAAATCACCAATGACAAGACACCATCCCCCAGCACTGCGGAGAATCAACACCTGGTAGACAATCTGAACGAGTTCTACTGCAGGTTTGAAAAAACACCCACACCCGCCCTGAACACCTCTCCACAAAACCATTCACACCTCCAGCAACCCCCACACCTGCAATTCAGATCAGCAAAGAAGAGGTGCACCAGGTCTTCCGGAAGCAGAAAAGGAAAAAAGAACCAGGCCCAGACTGTGTTACACCAGCCTGTCTGAAATTCTGTGCTGACCAGCTGGCCACTATATTCACAAAGATCTTCACAGATCACTGGAGCTGTGCCGAAGTCCTTCTGCTTCAAACGCTCCACCATCATCCACGTCCCAAAGAAACCCAAAATTACTGGACTTGATGACTACAGACCTGTGGCTCTAACGTCTGTTTTTTTTCTTTTGGTCATGAAGTCTTTGAAAGACTGGTGCTGGCCCACCTAAAGGACATCACTGGACCCTTGCTGGATCCTCTTCAGTGTGCCTACAGAGGAAACAGGTCTGTGGACGATGCAGTAAACATGGGACTGCTTTATGTTCTGCAACATCTAGACAGACAAGGGACTTATGTGAGGATCCTGTTTGTGGACTCGACTTTTAACACTATCATCCCAAACCTCCCCCTGCCCAAACTAACTCAGCTCTCCGCGCCCACCTCCGTCTGTCAGTGGATCAAAAGCTTCCTGACAGACAGACAGCAGCTAATGAGGCTGGGAAAATACACATCCAGCAACCGTACGATCAGCACTGGAGCTCATAGGGTTGTGTTCTCTCCCCACTGCTCATCTCCCTCTACACCAATGAGTGCACCTCTAAAAGACTCCTCTGTGAAGCTCCTGAAGTTTGCAGATTACACCACACTCATCGGCCTCATTCAGTATGGTGACGAGTCTGCTTACAGACAGGATTTTAAAGAGCTGGCTGTCTGGTGCAGTATCAACAACCTGGCGCTCAACACGCTAAAAACTGTGGAGATGACCGTGGACTTCAGAAGAAACCCCCCTGCACTCCCCCCACTAACCATCATGGACAGCACTGTGACTGCAACGGAGTCATTCAGGTTCCTGGGCACCAAAATCTCTCAGGACCTGAAGTGGGACAATCAAATTGACTCCATTGTGAAAAAGGCCCAACAGAGGCTGTACTTCCTTCGCCAGCTGAGGAAGTTCAAACTGCCACAGGAGCTGCTGAAACAGTTATACTCCACCATTATTGAATCTGTCCTCTGCACTTCAATAACTGTCTGGTTCAGCTCAGCTACCAAATCTGACCTCAGAAGACTCCAGAGGGTAGTCCGGACTGCTGAGCGAATCATTGGTACAACCCTCCCTTCTCTCCAAGAACTGTACTCGTCCAGAGTGAATCACTCTGGACCCCTCACATCCAGCACACTCCCTCTTTGAACTGTTGCCAACTGGTCGACGCTACAGAGCACTGAGCACCAGAACGACCAGACACTGGAACAGTTTCTTCCCTCAGGCCATCCATCTCATGTACACTTGACAATAACTGTGGAACACACACTATTTATTCACTCATACACTTATTTATCTAACACACACACTCAGTCTACATTCAATTTGCACATAATATACCTGTACATACAACTGTCTATTGTTATATACCTGTACATACAATTGTCGATTTGTATATTTTTATTCCTTATTTACTTGTTCTATTTTTCTTTTTTTTATTATCTGTGTTTTTTTTTCTGTCACTGTCATTCTTTTACACTGTGGAGCTTCTGTCATGAAAAAAAATTCCTCGTATGTGTAAAACATACCTGGCAATAAAAACTCATTCTGATTCTGATTTGTTTCTGAAAGCCTGATTGGCTGTCAATTTTTTTATCATTCATCAGCTGGAAAAATTGTTCTGAAAGTGATTCCATGTGAAAGGGGTCATATATGCTCTTTTACAAAGTCTTGATTTTGGTGGGGGGTGTTTTTCACATATGTTACATGATTACAACACCTCTCTCCCCAGTCTGGCATGTACGGCTCGAATAGTTCCTGTATCAAATGAAGGCCTGCCTTCTGAAATACGAAATGTGCTGTGATTGGTTAGCTGGGCCAGTGTGTGCTGTGATTGGTTAGCTGGGCCAGTTTGTGCTGTGATTGGTTAATCAAATCAATTTGAGCGCGATTTAAACCCGGATGATTGTAACCACTCTACGTTCGTCTGCCTCGGGAAAGCTAGCGTGTCTCCGACATTAGTGATAACACTCGTCGCCTTCTCTAGTGCAGCTCAACCAGGTCTCGTCCCATTCGTCGATCTTTGTGATATCACAAATCCTGGAAAATATGCGTTGTAGTCCAAACGAGTCGTTCGTTGTAGTTTTAGAAAACTGATTTCTGTTAAATAAAATATCTCCTTTCAAAGTGGACTTTGAGCTTTGTAACTTTGCAGATCTTTTTTTATGCTCAAACAGCAACATTACAGACAAACTAAAGTTGAAAAAGTGAAAAAGCATAATAGCACCACTTTAATATTCCTCTGTGCCATTATCATTATAACTGTGGTGTTGACTCTGCTATCCTATTAAATTCAGAATGATTTTTAAAACTTTATCTATATTGTTATAGTTAATATCCTTGGTGTGACCAGGCCTTTAGGCTGTTGTTTAGTACATTTGTCAGTGTGTCTGATGCAGCAGTTGTCCTGCAATAGAGCAAGATTCTCTGTCTCACATGCTTTCCGTGTCTGCTCAGCCAAACTGATGCTCTCTGACTGCTCTCTGTGTCATCGGCCGCTCGTCGCACAATCGCCTGCCATTCTCATGACTCATCCGACCCTGATAAGACCTCGAACCACCCCGCGTGTCTGGGTTCTCCTCCCTGGTCTAGCTGTTGATGTCACCTGCCCTCCGCTCCCCTGAAGCAGTCAGACAAGGCCATCTGTGTGCAGCTGCTCGGCCGGTGGAGATCATGGGATGGATGGGTGTGAAAGAAGCCTCAGTGCCTAAATTTAACCCGCACTTGGGATTTGGAGTCCACCGGCAAATTCAGGCCAATTGTGTCAGCTGGTCATGACTGCGGTTTGTTGTCTTTTTTGTCTTAATTTTCCACTTGACATCATGAAACAGCATTCATAACCCACTTTATTTCCATAATGTGACCATAAAGTGAAACAGGATTTTCAACAAGAAAAACTAATGTAACAATTTACATTAGGGAACACTTTTCAATAGTAACTAGTTGCTTATTAGCATGCATATTACTAGCATATTGGCTATATATTAGTGCTTACAACGCACATATTAATGCCTTATTCTGCATGACTATATTCTAGAGCTTTTAACCCGACTCAATACCTAAGCATCACTACTACAACAATTGAGAGAAAACTCTTTGTTAATAGTGAATGTGTTCCCTAATCTAAAGTGTTACCCAAAAAAACACAATGAATGGCAGGACTTGATTGGATCATGAGCAGTGGGCGTTCCATTCCAAAATGGGCTCCTCCCATCCTGAAGCACCACCAACGCCCACTTTTGGATGACTTGGATGCAGAGAATGAAGGTGAAGTTCACCTTCAAGAGCATCTCCAAAATGGTAATACTTCAAATTATTGGCTATTATTGTTGTACACTTTATTATATAAGTGTTAAGTGACATTAACTATAAAGACTTAAGAAAGGCTGCATTGCTTACATTAGTAGCCTTAATCAATGACTAAAGGCCCCGATATACTTCAAGCGAAATCGAAGAACGAACTGATGTGACGTCATTTCGAACAAAATCCGGCCAAAAGGAAGTTCGTTTTTGGGAGTTCGAAACGGCTTGCCAAAGTGAACTTTCTGCAAAAGTTTGTTCCGGCTGCAAAACACCTTCGTACTACCATTGGTCCATGAATCTTACGTCATAGGAGGTGTGAGCTGAGGCTCCGCCTTCTTTCACGCTCTTTTGGTGTGAATGCTGCCGTCCAAACCTTTGTGCAAACTAAACAAGCAAGACCAAGATCTTTTCAGAATCAGCCTTCAAACAAACTCTGGTGCGGTCTGACTGAGACATGAATGCCACATGGATCAAAGACATTAAATTAACCAAAAACAGGAAGTGATGTCACAAGATACGACCCTAAAAAGGACAGAATGCTGAAGCATACCTGGGCTGCGTTCAGCCCCGACAAAACGGTGCAAAACGTTTTTTAAACGGAAACGGTGGTGCGTTGAACACCCTGTGACAAAATACTGTTGAACTCATTATAATCAGTGATGCTGTATACACCATAGATAGATATATAGATATATATATATATATAATGAATATATAAGTGGGTACGGAAAGATTCAGGGACCCCCTTAAATTTTTCACTCTTTTTTTATATTGCAGCCATTTGCTAAAAATCATTTAAGTTAATTTTTTTTCCTCATTAAGTACACACAGCACCCCATATTGACAGAAAAACACGGAATTGTGACATTTTGCAGATTTATTAAAAAGAAAAAACTGAAATATCACATGGTCCTAAGTATTCCTAAGTTGCTCAGTATTTAGTAGAAGCACCCTTTTGATCTATACAGCCATGAGTCTTTTTGGGAAAGATCCAACAAGTTTTTCACACCTGGATTTGGGATCCCCTGCCATGCCTCCTTGCAGATCCTCTCCCGTTCTGTCAGGTTGGATGGTAAACGTTGGTGGACAGCCATTTGTAGGTCTCTCCAGAGATGCTCAATTGAATTTAAGTCAGGGCTCTGGCTGGGCCAATCAAGAACAGTCACAGAGTTGTTGTGAAGCCACTCCGTCGTTATTTTAGCTGTGTGCTTAGGGTCATTGTCTTGTTGGAAGGTAAACCCGTCGGCCCAGTCTGAGGTCCTGAGCACTCTGGAGAAGGTTTTTTCGTCCAGGATATCCCTGTACTTGGCCGCATTCATTTTCCCTCGATTGCAACCAGTCGTCCTGTCCCTGCAGCTGAAAAACACCCCCACAGCATGATCCTGCCACCACCATGCTTCACTGTTGGACTGTATTGGACAGGTGATGAGCAGGGCCTGGTTTTCTCCACACATACCGCTTAGAATAAAGGCCAAAAAGTTCTATCTTGGCCTCAACCGACCAGAGAATCTTATTTCTCACCAACTTGGAGTCCTCCATGCGGGCTTTCATGTGTCTTGCAATGAGGAGAGGCCACTCTGCCATAAAGCCCCATCTGGTGGAGGGCTGCAGTGATGGTTGACTTTCTACAACTTCTCCCATCTCTCCCCGACTGCATCTCTGGAGCTCAGCTACAGTGATCTTTGGGTTTTTCTTTACCTCTCTCACCAAGGCTGTTCTCCCCCGATAGCTCAGTTTGGGCGGACAGCCAGCTCTAGGAAGGGTTCTGGTAGTCCCAAACATCTTCCATTTAAGGATTACGGAGGCCACTGTGCTCTTAGGAACCTTAAGTGCAACAGAAATTTTTTTTGTAACCTTGGCCATATCTGTGCCTTGCCACAATTCTGTCTCTGAGCTCGTCAGGCAGTTCCTTCGACCTCATGATTCTCATTTGCTCTGAAAATGCACTGTGAGCTGTAAGGTCTTATAAAGACAGGTATGTGGCTTTCCTAATCAAGTCCAATCAAAATAATCAAACACAGCTGGACTCAAATAAATGTGTAGAACCATCTCAAGGATGATCAGAAGAAATCGACAGCACATGAGTTAAATATATGAGTGTCACAGCAAGGGTCTGAATACTTAGGACCATGTAATATTTCAGTTTTTCTTTTTTAATAAATCTGAAAAAATGTCAACAATGCTGTGTTTTTCTGTCAATATGGGGTGCTGTGTGTACATTAATGAGGAAAAAAAAATAACTTAAATGATTTTAGCAAATGGCTGCAATATAACAAAGAGTGAAAAATGTAAGGGGGTCTGAATACTTTCCGTACCCACTGTATATATACACATATCTATGGTCTACACTGGATGCGGCGCGGCACGACACGACAAATCCCAGAGAGAAAACTGCTGCTGCGTTCTATTCATGACGTATTGACACAAATTTCAAATGATTTTCAACGATCGCTTTGTCACGTCCAGTGTACTACAGACTTTAGCTGTTGCGACGCAGACACGGTGTTACTCACCTATCGAGAAGAAGCAAAGCAATACACTTGCTCTTGTGAATTTATTTTGATGTTAATTACATTGTGCCAGCTGTCTCTTTAATACCGCGTGGTTTATATACATGTTGCTGCTGACTGACCTGACATTTTTGACACACTAAGATTATTTTTACTTTTACCGGAGTAATTATTTCTATAATTACTTGTACTTTTACTTGAGTAAAATTTTTGGATACTCTACCCACCTCTGACCTTTAATGATTGTTATTTACTTATTTATTAATAACGTCCATTTTAATTACATGGCAACATGACAGTGAAGTATGTCTCGTCACTGTTAGCATTACCAAATGGAAAATAATGACTGTTTACAAACAGGTTTCTGCCAATGGTTGGACAAACAGCTAGTCCCGCCCTCAAATCCCATCACTGGTTGAGCCAAAGTTGCCATGTAAAGCTGAATAGGATCCTTAAACAAACAGAGCTGCAGTGTTTACAAATCAACCTACGGAAGGCTTACCTATGGTTGCCTCTGCCTGTTAAGCTGGCATAGGAGAAAGAAGAAAGAAATCACACATACACCACCTTTAAAAAATGTGTATCCGTTTATTAGCCGGAAACATAGTGTGTATTTCGCTTCTTAAAATGGATTGATACTTTTCCGTCTAGTTTTAGATAACATGTCTTGTTGTATTACACAAGTCTTGTGTACTTCTCCGCTGGATTTCTCCTCCAAGGCTGCGAGATGAGTTTTGTTCTTAATACCTTTAATCTTATTTGGACCTCGTCTCCCACACATCACGCTATATCTTTTGTCACTTTCAACACTCCCCTCCCTGTCTTTCTCCCTCAGTCTGTGTCTGTCGCCGCCTCCAGGTCTTGGCTCCTTTATTAAGAAAAGAAAATAAAAGCGAGGAAGCCTGCAAAAATTTCTGCGCCAAATTCCCCAGCACATTGAGGGGGAGCGGTGTGTGTCGTGGTGAGAAGCGAATGACCTCCGCCGGCTGAGCTCGGATAATTAAGTGTGCATGCATAGCAGAACCGAGTCAAAAAGTGCGAGACGGAGCAGCCGTCGCAATATGTTCTCACTTTATTAACATTTCTGAGTAAAATGTAAAACAGACAAGGACTAGACGCTGTTCTACATATAGCTGGTGTGATGGTCTTTTTTTAAAGTTGAAAACTATTAAGCTATTTTGAAACGCCTGTTACTTAAAGAGCCAGATTTAAAGTGCACATATTAGACTGGAGCTTTCAAACAGGTCGGTCCACCGCCACGGCTCAAAACCTAAAACAAGCACAGCTAACCAGAGTTTAACCTTGCGAGTATTGATTGTTTTATCTATCTCCCTCATTCCCGTTTGTTTAGTACCGCCGTATTCCCCGGCATTCAGCCCACTTTAAACTCCCCCAACCTATCCGAACCTCCCTACGCAAACCTGTGTGCCGTGGGCTCACAAAATGACAGGAATCGATTTGGAAGCTGTCCACACTCGAAACGCCTCTGCCATGAAACACCAACACAATTCCTACTCCATGAAGACTACAGTATATGTGTGTGAGTGTGTGTGTGTGTGAAGTGAGTGAGCGAGCACAAGCATCAAAACTGAGTAGCTTCGGTCTCTGTTGCTAGGCAAAATCATGAGCAAATTAAATCAAATCATATCAACACAAAAACAGTAGCTGCATACATCTCTGTGATTGGGATAAAATGAACTTAAATAGCTATTAAAGCGACTTGACTGATCAATGCTACAGACATACATCTAACAAATTACATGATATTTGGGTTGTTATTTATAGTATTTTGTCTAATTACATTTACTAGGCTTTGTGATTGTCTTTCTCAAATGTTTTAAGCAATAAACCATGTTTTAGCACTAACTAATTGCTATAGGCAAAGTGTCTCATCATGCCATGTTTGAATTAAACGCAAAGAAGAACACAACACTCAAGTCACTACCTTTATGGTGCTTTTTGAAGCTTTTTGAGATCCACAAAGTCATAAAGGTTTGGGATGACATGAAGGTGAGAAAATGAGAAAATAATGACACGTGGGTCATTTTTGTGTGGACTTTCTTTGTGTTAAATTTCAAACCAACATTGTAGCGTTTGTTTGGTTTTGCTAGTTGAAGCATTTCATTCTGTTGTGATTTCTTTGACTGACAGGTTGCCTGAGACCGTGGGCCGGTGCTCTTTCCCCTCAGCTGGAGAGCCCATCACATGCTTTTGAACTGAATGTTCTGGTTTTTCATTTCTCTCCATGATGAATAAAATAGCAGAACATTGGATGGCCCCCCCGCTCAGCTTGGGGGCCATCCAGTTGTTCAAACAATATCCTCTACCTCAGGTCTCTCAGGAATTTTTGGATGTATGGGTCCAAATTCCACTCCAAGTTCAAATTCCACATCTGATATTAAAAACTGGACACTGGAGTATTTTCAGTGTCAGCACTTGGCCGGCCCTGAACAAAGGCAGAAGTTTCACTTTCTGAAAACGGACTCTTTTTTGATTTTTGTGAAACACAACCTACCAACATGATAGGCACTCCTTGCGGTTAAACAGTCATGTATTCTCAAAAACTTAAAGGTGAACTAAGCAACTTTTCATTGATAAGTAATTGATTTGACTATATTCTAACACCTATCGGGCGTCATGCGCCTATATTTTTAAAGGGGTCATATGATGCGATTTCAATTGTTCCTTTCTCTTTGGAGTGTTACAAGCTCTTGGTGCATAAAGAAGATCTGTAAAGTTGCAAAGACTAAAGTCTCAAATCCAAAGAGATATTCTTTATAAAAGTTAAGAGTCAACCACGCCTACCTAAAATGCCTCGTTCTAACACGCCCCCACATATCTACGTCACGATGTGGGAAGATTTGCATTATGCCGCCCAAATGTTCACGCAAAGAAAGAAGGCGTAAACTTTTATTCTCGCTGTAGTATTGTTGCTGCCGCCATATCCTGAAGGCGCTGTGTGTTTCGTTGTGAAAGCGAAACTACTTTGTTTGGTCTTCCAAAAGAGGATGATGTCCGTTTCGTCATGCCTAGAGCTTATCCGTGTTGGTCGCTGAGGAAATACATAAACTTTGTGTTGTGGATCGCCGGATCGGCTTTCACCGTGGACGAAGCGGAGTCCAGCCCGGGGTCGTCACATGTGGTTGCCGCAAGCCTACTTCGTTGAATCCGCCAGCCACGCCGTTCTCAAGCCCGCCGGCCGCCGCTCACTCTAGTCCTCCGTGTGTGACGCTGTGTGTTTCGTTGTGAAAGCGAAACTCTTTGTTTGGTCTTCCAAAAGAGGACAAGACAAGAAATCAGTGGTTAAGTTTTATTTTACAGCACTGTTCCAGAACAGTTTAACCCAAATATCCATATGTGTGCAGCACATTTATGGAGGACTGTTTCCTGATCCTGTTAGAGTTAGACGTTAGACACCCTTCCGCAGTTCTGACTCTCACAGACTGTAAGTACGTTTTTATTTTAAGGATTTGCCACTGACGATTCAAACGCGAGTTCTGGGCAGTGTAGAGTAGTTGTTGTTTGTCATTTCTCCGATCACAATGCAGACATGGTTTTATGTTTAACGCTCCCTTTTAAAAATACAGTATAAGTCATTATAATCCGTAATTATGTCCCCACTGGATGCAACAAATGCCTCGTTTATAATGGGTTTTAATGTTTTTGTCTCTTCGCTCCAGCCGGACAGGGCATCACAATATGGTAAGGGGGGTAACATTTCCTCACACGCTTGAGGTATTCGGCCAATCACAACGCACTGGAAAGCTGGCCAATCAGAGCACACCTCGCTTTTCAGACCGATGAGCTTTGTAACAATAGATGCGTTTCAGAAAGGCGGGGCATAGAGGAGAAACAATAATGTACAGTATGTGGAAAATAATGTGTTTTTTTAACCTTAAACCGCATGAACACATTTCATTACACCAAATACACAAAATAATGTTCTTTTTAGCAACATCATATGACCCCTTTAAAGGCGTACCAGTGGCGGTCCAGCCTCACTTCTTTCCTCAAGTAAATTTGCACCTGAACGGCAATCCGTAGCAACTGAATTTTATGGAAAAGCCATTTTGTGTGACATGAAAAAAAAACGTTTTGAGTAACATGGGGTGATTAGATGATGATAATGATTTGCAGAAGGTATAACTAAAGATCCAAACCAAAACTCGTATAGTTTTGAATGGGGAAAGCTCAATATGGCCACTCAAACGCAGGAAGCCCCGCCTTCTGAATGAAAGAGCCAATCGCTAATTGGTAAAGTCAACGCGTCACTGCAGCTGCCGTTAGAAGTCCCGGTTGCTATAGAAACAGTCAGCGTTTCTGAGACATGCACTCAGGACTGTGCATGCACACAGGCTAGTCTAGCCTAAATAATAAGCTTTTTATAACGCTATTTGAGCAAAATAAACAACATTTATGACACAGTGATATATCAGATTTCTTTGGTAATTTCAAATATGAAATTTAAACGCAAGCTAAGTGAACAGTTTTGTAGGATTTGATGTTTCCCCATTCAAAGAGATAGGAGTTGCACTTGCATGCCCGAGAGGCGTTTCAAAGATGGCCGCCGAGTGACATGACTTGTCTTAAAGGGACTTTGGTATAACTCAATTGACCTTTCGCAAGCAGTTTGATTGACAGGCAATCTGACCAATCATAACGCAGAATCTACCGTTTTGTCCGACAAACAAACCAGACAGGAGAGTAGATTAATGTCAGTGGAGTTGAACTTGAAAATTATTAGGTGGCAAAATATATTCACTGTAATAATAATAATTGCAGTGAATATATTTTGCCACCTGGTAATTATTATTATGAATAATAACTAGGGTTGCAAAGGGGTGGAACATTTTTGGTAAATTTCCAGAAACATTCCAGAACTTTTGGAAAGTTTATGGAAATTTACTAGACATTTTCCACCCCTTTGCCACCCTAATAATAACATAATAATAATGTAATGAGAAGAATAGTGTTATTATTAATCACATTGTTATTGTTGTTGTGGATATAAAAAGGGAAAAAGTAACTGACTGGTTATGTGATAACTGCAAAAACTATGAGCACCCATAGATAATTGTGATAATTGATGTGGAGTCTTCATCTTCAAGCAAGTGTGCATCAATAGTAACATGTAGCTGAAAGTATTATTAATTCATTTATGTGTAAAACTTAATTGAGAAACTTAGGAGACTTTAGGAGAAACTTAAGTTACTTAGGCGATTCTTACCTGTGTTATTATTTGTGGCTGGGTAGTCAGCTGCCTGCATACTGCCCTTGCAGTAATGCTTTTGACTGCAGCTTTAACCAGTCCGGTAGAAAGAGCGTTGCTGTGTGACCGCCATTTTGGATCCTCTGGTTCAGCTTGTGTGTGGCAATTACTCTATAAACCCTCTGGGCCAAAGGAAGTGCTGGATTTGCTAAATGACCACTTAAAAACTCACTGTGGTAAAAAATGCTTGCTAAACAAGGGATCCTATCCTCCAAGCCATGGATATGCAGCCATGGCCAACTGTGCAAAGTTTCACTCTAGAGCTTGGAAGTGTTCAACGTGCCTTCTAGAACGACGTGTCTTTCTTTCCACTTTTCAGGCTTGGCATGTGAGTGACACAGATGCCCATAGGCACCGTCCTATCCAATGTGCCAGGGTTGTCATCCTTCTTCAGGAATGCTGGAGTTTCATCTTAGGAGAACTGCGGAGAAAAGAGAAAGAGAGAAAACTGGTTAACACGATTATATTTGAACAAGTGATTCCCGTTCCCCTTGGCTGGTTCATTTCGGAAGAGAGCCATATGGAAGGCTACACTGGAGAAACAACCTTCTTTATTTGTTCAGATGCAAAAACACAGCAGGGTGGCACTTTGAAGACTGGAGGTAAATATAACTGGGGGAGGCGTGCACACCTCTGAAAGTAAAATCATCTCCAGTTCAAACACAAAGGGGAGAAGAGAAGCTTGCTCAACAAGAAAAGGCAAACGAAACATTGTTAGCAAAAAGTACAAACGTGTAGAAAAAAGACAAAGCTAATAATATGAATATGTGTAGGGCAGCTCTGGACATGGCAGTTTGGGTTTGACGGCACTTATCTATCAACGCACCATGTGACAGTTAAGCCATTAGGAACCAGAGACTCTATAGCCGTCTATGGTAGAGGTCTGCATAGGATGGTTTCATTACACCCTGACAGGACATGTTTCATAAGGTGCATTCTTACGTTCAGAAAAAGCTAGATGGAGCTCAACAGAATGGAAGTGGAAGTATTTAAAAGTTGGACTATTTTTAACCTGATATGTCATCTTTAAAGCACAACACTTATGGATGCACAAAAAACAGCACAAGAAGCAAAGCAGTGGCCAGACATCCATCTGAATATGTAGAGCTGTAGCAATAATAAAAGCAATGTGAAAGGGCTGAATCCAGGCCATAAAAAGCCCCTGTGACCTGACTGACCAAATCAGTGCTGTTTAACACCATCTTCCAATAGTCCAACTTTTAGAAATGCATCTCAAGACCTGCACGTTCTGTTCCATTCTGCTGCACTCAGTCCAAATGTTTTCAAACTGAAGAACTATGTGAAAACTCATTAAGAAACATGTCTGCTTGCTGTCTGGTGAACATGACCCTAAGGGCCAGATTTACTAACAGCTTGCACCAGCTGTTTTGGCGATAAAATAGTACTGTCAGGATTTAAAGACATGCAGTGAAGACTTAGCACTGAAAAGGCATGGATACAGTTATTTTTGTGCCTGAACTTATTGAACATGCATTCGTAGGACGCAAAATGTATGGGAGGAGAGTATTAAAATGAATCATGCAATGCAATTTACTAACGTTTGCACTCGTCAAATTACTGGTATTTGCACCATTATTTAACACTTCCAAAAAAGCACGTCTTAAAGCAGACGCTAATTTGTGCTGCTCTTGGTAGATTGTGTTGGTCATTATCGAAATTATCTGGCTGCGTCTGTGTTCTTTAATTTGCGCATAGTCAGTAAATCACACACTGAAATTTCCACTCCCATTAATGCTTTTATGGAATTGCGCTCTCACGCTAATTTGCCCTGTTTAGTAAATCTGGCCCTTAGTCTGCAAATTTATACAAAGTTCAGGGTTCAGAAAAACAACTGGTTTTAAAAATATTTAGGTTTTTACATCTCTGATCAGGAGTCCGACTACTAATCTGTGTATGCAGATTGGCACAGACAGTGTGTTTAACTGTCTAATTTGAACAACAGTGGAGTTAATTTTTAGTGTTATACCGATGTGGAGGAAGTTAAGAAGGAGTGTGAGTTAAGTTTTCTTTTTGTCCACAGGACAGAGTTTGTTCATTGGTTGACTGACATCTCTGATATCAGCCAGCATGCACAAGCCAAGATGCTCCCTCGCTCCTCTCCTCCTTCTTGAGGACAGTTCCTCCTTGTGTCAGCATTCTATGCAACGGATATCTCTCTCTGGATATCGGCCAGTGTGCCGCAGCATGCGGTGATGAACTGAAAATGGAAGATAGGGCCTCAGAGCAGCAACTGCAGCGGATATAGAGTAATGCGAAGGACTGATCTGCATCATTTCTGCACTTACTTACTGTTTCAAGGACTCTGGTACTTTCTGAAACTTCTTAAACTTTTTTGAGAAGCTGACACTGCTCGGAAATCCTTGTACAGAAACCCCAGCTATGCCACTTTGCAACACACAAATAATTAATATTGGTCCATCTGACCATAAATCTGTTCTACAGGCCACGTCTTGTCCCACAAAACTAGGCCAAGAAAGCACATCTGAAGCTGAGACTATCCAGGAGACATATAAATGCATTTTGGTTATGACTGAATGATAAACAAAAGGTTCCTTGAGACAGGAATCTTGAGGCTCAGTTTTGACATAATACACTGACTAATCCTTGCATTCCCCAGTCAATGGCTGCCCATACATTCCCATTATGACACAGCCACATGGCAGCGCCTTCCTTTGAGACAAGAAACGCCATAGGGCATGCTGCTCTTCTGACATTGATTAACGATCTAACAACTTCCCACCGTGCCAGATAAAAGCAGTTTGGCTGAGGGGCAACACACACACATACACACACACACACACAAAAACACACACAAAAAAACACATATACAGAGAAGGTGAAACCTCCACTCACAGACTATCATCGTTCCACTTACAGCCATGGTGTGGAGACCCAACACGCAATGTGTGAAAACATTTCCGTGCTATTTCAACTGAGCATGTGGCAAATAAAACTTGTACTTTGAGGAATGAGAAATTCTAGACCCAGACAAGCAGGAACCCTTTCGGGGGAGAGATGGATTATGGATGTTAAAAGGTAGAAGAGGACCAGGCTATTGGCACCATGGGACAATGTAGCCTAATATTTAAAGAGCTAGGCTGGTAACAAAAACATTGTAGGTTAAAATTCCCCAAGAGTTGATTCATGAACTACCACCCTTGTGCAGTCCCTTCCCAGGATGCTACAGGTGTATTTTAAATCACCTTGGATAAAAGAATAATCCAAATGACAAATGAGTAAATTAGACATTAGCACTGAAGGTCAGATACTTGAATGTATTTCTTGCAGTTACTGAGAGACAAAGCACAGACCTGAGCAAAGGCTTGACATAAGAGAATTTATGGAGGTTAAATACAGGTCAAGTACTGGTATTCTGGATGCACTCAGGGGGGCTTTTGGAAGGCTCAAGTAGGCCAGCAAGAAGTGAGTTGTATTAGCCAAGTCATGAAATAACTATTGCCTGGATGAGGAGCTTAATAGAGAGCTTCATTCTTAGTGGCCTAGAAAGGCAAAATTGCAGACCATAAAGCACTGAGAATGGCCAGTTGTCATAATGTGGTCAGCAAAGTCTAGGGTGAGATGAATTGAGGTGGGTTTTTGGCTCAAAAGAAGAGTTATGTTCAAGAATCTGCAACCTGTTTGATATATCAGAAAGGCATGTCGAGATCCACTCTAAGATCATAGGTTTAGAGACAGATAGGAGGAAAGAAGACATGCTGAAAATAAGCAACATGCTGTATGACAAGCAATGAAGACATTACAGTTCTGAGTGCAAATGTAGAAAAGAATGGGGCCAAGTACCGAACCCTGGGGTACCCTACTGCTGAAGATACAGGTTAAACAATTGTTGTAAAGATGATCCGTCTTCCATGACATGGCAGACTCGCATAGTATATATTTATTGTTCTTTTTTGGTATTGCTAAACATGTACTATGCAAATCTGCCATGTCATGGAAGATGGCCCAACTTTACAACAATGGCTGCCTGCATACCACAACCTATAAAAACACAAGTTCTCCTAGATGCTCAACTAAACCACACTTCACTCTCATTGCAATTTTATGTTATTACATAGACATACGAGCACTTCACAAGCAGCCTACTGCACACACCTCAGCAGGGAGCTGATGAAGAACATAAATCGGAGAGTGGGGAGCCTAAATGTGTTTACCAGATTAAACTCTGTTCTTTCTTGTGTCTGAAGAGAGTGAAATCAGAGGAGTTCCTGCTAACCACTATTGCAATGCCTGTGAGCTGTTGCTATGGCCCTTCACTGTCACTAGGCAGGAATGAACTTGCCAGAATTTACAGAGACTTATTTGCCTACATATGATCTTTCAGTTTCACTCCATACCCCCATGACCCAAGCCGATTGAGAATCCCTAACCCTAATCTTAATCTTAGATTTGTCTCTGGCCATACTTAGGATAACCTCCTCACTCACAGTCCCAACACTTTATGTAACCAGCTGTCTTATGTAACCACACATACTCAACAGCCAGTGTGCAAATTATACAATGACTTTCAGAAAAGTCAACTTTTTAAAAACTAGATTTCAGGACACAATTTACTGAGCAAGCAACCGAGATTGCCTTTTGCACCCACACCAAACATCAATCTTGAGGACTTGTTAAATAAACTCTTTTTTGTGTTTACTTGTTATATATCCATGATCTAAAGAATTAAGGAACAGCGATCTCCAACTACAAAGGGGGGCACCATCTCATCTCCCTGGGAGCACCAAGCAGCAATTTTTAAAGAGGGAGACCCTCCATCTATTTGGCACCAGTTGAAAATACACTTTTCTGAATAATTTGTAACCTAACTTTTGTGGCTACATAAATATGTGGACATTTGGAACATTCTTAAAACATTCCTTGTGTAATATAAAGGGGGGACATTTTTTTGTATTTTGCTTTCACCACTTCTTGGGGGTTCAAGCTTTAAGTAGATGGGTCAAATCACCCCAATTTGCGCCTGATTGGACAGCTTTTAAGGAACTGCTGTCAGCATCAAAAAGAACATGATGTTATAAGCACCTCATGCTGTTCAGCCATTATTTGGCATAGATCCTGTTTTTGCCGTAGGAGTGCCCACGTAATAACCCAGCAAGAATATTTGATGAATCGTTTATCTTACGTAAGGTCCCAAAACCCATCATCGTCTCCCTATCTGCTCTCCCATGAAGTATTTCCTTCTTACTTCCCCTTCATTCTATTGTTCTTTATTATAAAGAGCTGTGAATCAGCCGGATATACCAACCTCGGATTTCATCCTCTCAGGCATACTCTGCCACCTAAACACACACGGATACAGACACAAACCTGCAGATAACCAGCAGGACCTATTTATAGAACATCCACCTACTCTCGAACTATCATTTTTAACATTTATCTTTTTTTACCACTTGGCCATCCTGAACTGGACAGACACTCATACACACCTGTTGTCCTCAGCGACCACTGATTCATTACAGTCCTGCCATGCACCCAGTGTGACACAAGCCTTTTGCCTTCTCCATTAGATGAGTCACAGCTCAATTAAACCTCCCCTGGCAGACACACACACACACACTTGAAGCAGGCTGAGCGCTTAGCACTGGCTATAGCAGGCCTGGCCTCAGGCAAATGTCTCTTCCAGACTTTTGAATATCGCCATAAAGTCTGGTCTATTTTGCAGCTTATTCTGGCCAAGAACTGTCCTACACAGGCATGATGTGACAAAGCGACAAGCAATAATTGTAAATCCAGGGCTCGACAGGGTGAGCGTTTCACTTGCATTTGCAATTAAAAATAGATGCATTCTAACTGTAAAATATATTTAGCAGCACTTGTGTGAATAAAAAAAGTTCCTGCAGGTCCTTAAAAAGAGTCCTTAAAATGAAATTTAAGGTCATAAAAAGTCTTGAATATCTTAACTGGTATATCTTAGTTTTAAGAGTTTTTAAATTTAGGGATGAAAAACAGGAAATACGATACAGCCTAATGTGATTAATCTTCAAAAGGCTATGACTTAATTAAAAAAAAATATGAACACTGCACTTTTCAATGTAAAAACATGGCACTATTGCACATTCTACAGGCGCCTGGTTTCAGAGCGGTTCACAATCGATGAAAACAGCACATTTTTGCCAATAGCCTGTTGTTCATGAATTGTTACTTACTAATGTTTATACCGTAATACGTTGTAGATAGGTTGTGCATATTTATAGGAGTGCATATTTTGATCTCCCTTATCTTTCTGAATGAGCAGTCAGCAATAGTAAAGAATTAACATTTCAAAATAAGAGTCCCGGTGTACCTCAGGTCCCACATCATTCATTCAATCATCATTCATGCATCATGCATAACGTTTTGTTGTTTGATGGTTATTATTAATATTTTGGTTACACAATAAACTGTATCTGGCATTTAAATCAAAATAAGCTCTTGTCTGGGTTGCTCTGTCACAGGAAGGAAAGACTAAGAGCATTATTTAGTGAGTGAGTGAAGTGACGTGAAGTGTGGCAAGGATGGTGACCATACTTCGGAATTAGGCTCCGATTTACCCATCCAAAGTGCACACACACCGTGAACACACACACACCACACACCGTGAACACACACCCGGAGCAGTGGGCAGCCATTTATGCTGCGGCGCCCGGGGAGCAGTTGGGGTTCGGTGCCTTGCTCAAGGGCACCTCAGTCGTGGTATTGAAGGTGGGAGAGAGTGCTGTACATTCACTCCCCCCCACCTACAATCCCTGCCGGTACGAGACTCGAACCCACAACCTTTGGGTTATGAGTCCAACTCTCTAACCATTAGGCCACGAATTCCAATTGATGCCCATTTAACACATATTATTATAACATATACAATAAAATATAATTGGCCCATTGTAGCAGCCCAGTATCTTGTAAACACGTTTGTTTCCAGGGAAAAACCTGTGCCCTCTGACCCCAGGAACTTACTCCTGGAAGCAAAGCCAGCCAATCAGAACGCAGCTTGAGATTTTACCAAGTGCTTGCCATTTTTATGGCTAATACTCATCAGAGGATTTTCCAAATGTGAAACAAAGCATGGAAAAGACTTACAGGCCCAAAACTGTTGTGGCTGTGTGTGCACTGTGTGCCGGGGTCTCATTATTGTCTGGGTGTGTGTGTGTGTGTGTGAGCATAGGGGTTCAGGGCTGATGGTGACAGTCCACCTGTGGTGTCTGCCCCGTATGCCCCAGCCTCAAAATTGATTTATCAAGACACAGAAAAGGAGGCAACACCCCCCTTACACCATCTTTCTGTCTCTCTCCACTTAAAAACACAAAGTCCCAAGATCACCCCCACCCCCGCCACAATCACATTTTGTGCTTTGCAGCCAGAGCTAGACACCGTCTCACACACTCTCATGCAGGGCGGGGGCCGCTGGGGGGGACTGGCACAGAGGGGAATCATAACACATGATGCTAACGGAGCATGTCGGAGGTAAACAGCATCATTTTCTCTTTTATTTCATTTACGACACAATAAAATACGGAAATAAAAAACGTGGGAGGACGTGTCTCCCCCTCCCTGCACAAAAAACTTCCGTCTCTCGCCCGCATCATTATCCGTCTGCGTCGTTTTCAATCGGCAGGCGAGACGGAGAGCTCACAGGGGAAAGAAAAGACAGCAGAACATTTTTAATCTCTGCTGTGCTCCTGACGAGAAAAAAAAGGGCAAAAAAATAGGAATGAAATGAGAAGACTGAGTGAGAAGTGTTGCAGTGTGGATTGAGTTCTGACAGGGGCTTTTCCTTTACAGAGGAATGTGGCGGTACTATAGTTATGGCACAGAAAAGTAACAGCATGGTATTTTGATACATACCATAGTACCAAATGATTATTGAACTGGACAATTTGATATTTTTATCATCAGCATCCGTATGACTGATTAGCAGGAGTGCTTTTTGAATCTTTTCCAAAATATATTGACAGCCTTGTCAACAACTAATAAACATTTACTGTTTTCAATAAGTTTTGAGTAAATATTGCTTAAAATAAGTGTTGATTTCATTTCATGTGTATTATATCAGATTATCTATATTCGCTTGGTCCAAAATAAACACTCTCCAAGTGCCAAACGCAAGTAGAAATTGGCTTAGGTGAAGAAATAAGTTGGCCAATTGGCCGGTAACTTTATTGGGAATGGAAACAATTTATGATTTAAGTTGAACTGAAGAAAAATATTCTGACCCTTGTTGATTTAATTGACAAGAGAGCGTTTCAAGGCAAATAAAAACATATGTAGTGACTGACTTTGAAAAAATTTTATCTAGGATATTTTAGTGTTTCTTTTTCCATACGGTGACACATACGTGCAATATAACTCATATTAAACCACAAAAATATAATGAACAAAAGTCTTGGTTTTTGTAGCACAGGTCAATACAAATATGAAATGGGAAATGAAATACATATATTCACATATTAAGCTTTGTTATAAAAAAAATGATGTAAAGCATTTCTTAATTTTTTTTAAAAGGGAAAGAGCTGTACATTGTCTTCACCCAACACTTTCAAAACGTTGATGTTGGAGCACAGGTATTTACAGTTAAGAACACTAATTGTACTGTAACTTCAAAAAACACCATGGCATTACCATGGTACTTGTCCAGAAAATGGGTTCACCATCATCCTTTTTTGGTAATTTTTTATTAGTGTTATCGGAGTTTGAGAGGTCTGTGGAGGGACATACAGTGTAAATCTCTCTCATACTGCAATAAAGATGTTCCAGAGTGTTGAAATATCATTTATTATGACTTCGGAGGACTTAAAGCTCAAGACGATAAGAGTCAGATACTTTATCTGATACATGCTAATGCAGCCGTTTCAGTCTGATGCCTCGTTGAAGATTATAGCAGAATGTACTTGTGTCTAAAGGACAGCTTTTAAAAAAAAACGGTGTCTGATACAAAGCGCCTGGTACAGCCAGACAACACGATCTTATATATCTGCAGCACCGGAGGAGTGCAGGCCTGGGCTTCAATTCGTCCTTTTTAATTGACCTTCTAATTCTTGCTGACGGGGTTATTTATGAGTTTCTGTCTTAAAGGAATAGTCTTTCCAAATATAAAAATTCTCATTACAAACCCTCAACGACTTTCTTTTTCCTGTGGAACACATGAGGAGACAATTTGGACCTTTTTGCAGCTTAATAGCCTCTTGCCTGTCTTTATTAGAAAATAACAGGTACAAGTAAAAAAGATCTTGTTTCGTGTTCCAAAAGGTTTGGAACGACAAGGTGAGTAAATGATGATAGAATATTCATGTTTGGGTGAACTATCCAGTTTCTCAGAGATAAATACACAAACAACAGCAGGATAGATATGGGCTGAAATAACCGCCTAGACAGAAAATGGGAGAATGTAAGTGTGTTTGTCTGGTGCATGAAGACATGAGGTGTCTGTGACCTTCCTATGGCCCTTCAGGTGTCAGCTGAGTGTCCGTCTTTGGGGGCCGCGAGAAGACGAGAGAGCCGGAGAGAGTGCATGGAAAGGGCACAAGCACATTAATGTCTCGTTTGGTACCGAGGGTGCCAGACTATAATGACTAAAGGAGGCGATATAAAAAAAAGAGAGCGAGAGAGAGAGAGAAAGAAGTGTGAGGATGTCATGCGCTTTGAGAGACACAAAGGGACACGATAAACCCTGATAAAGTCAAAGGATGTTGGGACCAGAATACTAGTGCAGTGCTTACTTTATACTGCACTTTATATACTGTGCACTGCCCACTATTTAAAAAAACAGTATGTGAAACAGTATGCAGCAATAAACACTTAAAAAATTGCTGTCCAATTTTAATAGAAATTTTGTATAAAATGTCTTAACTCATGGCAGTTTGTTAAATAATTCATTAAAAAGAAATCAAACATTATATTGCTTTTGATTCATTCGGAAATGGAAGGTTGCGTGCATTGTCTAGGTTCCCACGCAGTGCGCTCTGGATGTAAACCGCACAGTGTTTTGCCACATGTATTGCAGAAGATAATTTGGTTTTCTAAGCATACTGTGAATATAATACACGCTGCATGCTGCAAAACTCATTTAAGTAGTATGTTAAACTATGTTCAGTTTTCAAAACTGCTTACTGCATACTGCATTAACTAGCATGTGAAACTATATGCAATAATATGTTTCAAACATGCTACTTGTTGGTCCACATGGTCTGTCTCATTATACTAAATATTTAAGGTCATTAAAAAAAACGTTTTGTTTTTATAAGAAATTATGGGTTAAAAATTTTGACGAATGTAGCACGTAATCCAGTATTGTAGCACATATGTAAGTATTGAAGATCATATATATTTAAAAAATTACAATAATTTACAAAAATATTTTTTAATTTAGAAGATTTTTTTGTGGCTAAAAAAAAAGTTCAATGTTTTCAACAAAACTTTTGCAAACGCACCTTGTGCGTCAGCCTCCCGCAAACCCAACCACACCAAACCACGCTCTACGGGTCTATAAATGGGGAGAGCAGTCCTCAACAGGTAAAGTAGACTACTTTCAATAAAGGGTCCACATATCAGGAATACGCAAAGTATGCAAACATTTGTAAAATAATGTAAAAATATGGGTGAAATAATGTTCCATCGTCTTCAGTGTGAGAGATATATTTATGTAAACATTACACAGCATACTTATTCTGACCTGTACTTATAGTATAATATAAACAATAAAATTACATTTTTTAATATATATTTTAAATAGGGATGTTGTAACATGCCCCTGAGCATGATAAAAATAACCAAGGAAACTCCATATCGCTGCTGTTCCATAAGCGACACCTGCTGTCAGAGTGAATCTGCATTTTCATTCAGCCCATCTGCTGTTTCTGTTTCATACAGATATTTTTATGTATAGTTTCACAAAACTAAAGTCAAACCATTCTGTTTTTTTCTTCAGATTTCGAAATTATACAATCTAAATTTACAATCAAAATCTAATCATGCTTCAAGTATTTAGCATCTTTTTTTGGATCGTGATTAAAATGCAGTGGATGTCTCTAATTTAAATGGGAAGAACACAGACAAAGCCTTAGTTTATGTGAAGAGATTTATTTTATTTTATTATTAATTTATTTGATTTGTGATTTGTTTTTAATTTTCAATTTCGATTTACCAAAGAAATATGCAGCATTTTGTCTGAAAAATTGCTGCATATTCATAATACACTAGTTATTGTACAAACCCGATTCCAAAAAAAGTTTGGACACTGTACAAATTGTGAATAAAACGGAATGCAATGATGTGGAAGTTTCAAATTTTAATATTTTATTCAGAATAAAACATAAATGACATATCAAATGTTTAAACTTTGAAAATGTATCATTTTAAGGGAAAAAAAAAGATTTTAAATTTCATGGCATCAACACAAATCAAAAAAGTTGGGACAAGGCCATGTTTACCACTGTGTGGCATCCCCTCTTCTTTTTATAACAGTCTGCAAACGTCTGGGGACTGAGGAGACAAGTTGCTCAAGTTTAGGAATAGGATTGTTGTCCCATTCTTGTCTAATACAGGGTTCTAGTTGCTCAACTGTCTTAGGTCTTCTTTGTCGCATCTTCCTCTTATGATGCGCCAAATGTTTTCTATGGGTGAAAGATTTGGACTGCAGGCTGGCCATTTCAGTAACCGGATCCTTCTACGCAGCCATGATGATGTAATTGATGCAGTATGTGGTCTGGCATTGTCATGTTGGAAATGCAAGGTCTTCCCTGAAAGAGATGACGTCTGGTTGGGAGCATATGTTGTTCTAGAACTTGGATATACCTTTCACCATTGATGGTGCCTTTCCAGATGTGTAAGCTGCCCATGGCACACGCACTCATGCAACCCCATACCATCAGAGAAGCAGGCTTCTGAACTGAGCGCTGATAAAACTTGGGTTGTCCTTGTCCTCTTTAGTCCGGATGACATGGCTTCCCAGTTTTCCAAAAAGAACTTCAAATTGTGATTCGTCTGACCACAGAACAGTTTCCACTTTGCCACAGTCCATTTTAAATGAGCCTTGGCCCAGAGAAAACGCATGCGCTTCTGGATCATGTTTAGATATATATTTTTTTTTACCTAAAGAGTTTTAGCCGGCAACGGCAAATGGCACGGTGGACAATGTTCACCGACAATGTTTTCTGGAAGTATTCCTGAGACCCATGTTGTGATTTCCATTACAGTAGCATTCCTGTATGTGATGCAGTGCCGTATAAGGGCCCGAAGATCACGGGCATCCAATATGGTATTCCGGCCTTGACCCTTACGCACAGAAATTTGTTCCAGATTCTCTGAATCTTTGGAAGATATTATGCACTGTAGATGATGATAACTTCAAAATCTTTGCAATTTTTCTCTGAGAAACTAATTTCTGATATTGCTCCACTATTTTTCACCACAGCATTGGGAGAATTGGTGATCCTCTGCCCATCTTGAATACTGAGAGACACTGCCACTCTGAGAGGATCTTTTTATACCCAATCATGTTGCCAAATTGACCTAATAAGTTGCAAATTGGTCCAGCTGTTCCTTATATGTACATTTAACTTTTCCGGCCTCTTATGCTACCTGTCCCAACTTCTTTTGGAATGTGTAGCTCTCATGAAATCAAAAATGAGCCAATATTTGGCATGACATTTCAAAAATCTCACTTTCAACATTTGATATGTTATCTATATTCTATTGTGAATAAATATAAGTTTATGAGATTTGTAAATTTATTCCATTCCTTTTTTACTCACAAGTTGTACAGTGTCCCAACTTTTTTGGAAACGGGTTTGTAAATTGAGGATACCTTTTTAATTTATATTTGTCATTAAATCTCCATTTTGAAAAAAAATGGTGAGAAAATTGTATCGTGAATAAAACTTTTGATTCCTTTGCTACTGTTAAAAACGTTGGTTTTCAAAGACTAAACCAGCGCTATGCAAGCAGCTGACCTCCATTACGTCATACGCCGGAACTGATTCCATCAAACTGTTGGCGCAAGCTAGATTTAAGTGATTATTACGTTTTGAATACGGATATTTTTCTTACAAAAGCCCATCGATTCGCTACAGGAGGCCTTGTCATTTCCACCCCCCCCCCCCCCCCCCCAACGGATTTGTTCTGAAAGAAAGGAAAGTATATACACTAGGAGGCTCCGGGGTGAGTAAAACAACAGCCTAATTTTCATTTTTGGGTGAACTAAGCCTTTAATGCCAGAATGGGTGGGTGGAGTCTATACACTCTGTCAGTAACGCTCCCTCTCAGCAAAGCTGGAAGTGTCAGCTTCCACCCAATCAATGGCTCTTACGGTAGCACTAACAGCGTCTAGACGACGGGGTCATTGACTGCTCTTCACAAGTGTGTGTGTGTCTCTGTACAGAGGTCACATGCAGGGCACGCGCTCTCCAGCGGGACAGACGAGGCATTACATTGACCGTGCGTGTGGGGGGAGATTGCTATCTCGCCCTCACATACCTCGACACACACACAATCTGCTGGCAGACTAAACATTTGACTTCAAAGGCCATGTGGTGAATTAAAGCATGTCTGTTCTGTCTGCACGTCTGATGTATGAGGGCACTAGAGAAACGAAACTAAATTCTGAACGCGTGTCCTAAAAGGCCCAAGTTTAGACACAAAGATGGGTGGGCCTGACATTACAAACTCACATCTGACATCTTTTTAGTTAGTATTCTATTTTGACTGTCATTGTTTTTTAATTATTTATTTTAATTTTACATTTCTATGGTTTTCATTAAACTGCCTGCAGTTCCTTCACAATCTCCAGTTTGGGAAACCTTGATTGAATGCAATGTTTAATGCACTTCATGTTGTTAATAGCAACAAATGGAATATGTTTTCTTTCTGTTCTTAATGTAATGAATTGCATTACTAACTACAATCTTTGTCATGTCATTTGGAATCAGTAACGGACAAAATTTTGGAAGCAATCTACCAAGCACTAATCATAATCTATCCATCCTTCAATAGACCTCTCTCATCATTTCATTTTTGTAAGACAAGAAAAAGAAGGACAGTATACAATTTCTTTTAGAAGTACACAATACAAAACAGATTACTTTATTTATTTTGCCATAAAAGCCTTGTCTGCTTAAACATGGCGAGTTCTGACATTTAAAACTCTGATGTTCTTTTAGCTGAAGTGTTTTCAGGATTTGCCTGTTCTGTCTCGTCGTTCCTGAATGTGTCTGATTGTATTTGCAATGTTCCGGAGTGAGAAGCCTCTTTCTAAATGAGCCCTGTGTTAACAGATGACGAGAGACACAAGCCACAGCTGTACGTGCAGTACAATCTAAAGAATGAGGGCTTGTATGGTGCTGTTCTGTTCCGTTCCGTTCCGTTCGTACACACACACACACACACACACACACACACACACATCTCAACTGAAACCATGCCAACTGCAGGCAGAGTCTGCCACAGCACCAGCGAACATTTATAGCACACTTTTCACACAGTAAAGGTGAGGTGTGTGTGTGCAACAGACAGACACCGGGAGCATAAACGTGTGTTCACATTTACGCATTGCTATTTTAAGATTTTGCAACAATTTTCACCCAAACACCTCTGAAAGTTGTCGTCTAGCACATGGTTTAGAGGTCACCCGTCTCACTCAAATCAGGCAAAGGAAGAAAGCGTCTCATTTACCGCACCCTTAAGATCAGCGCAGATCTGCCTAGCAGCCTTATGCGGTTCATACTAACTAACGCCACCACACTGGCTCAACATATACGACTCTGTCCTCTGGGAAGGCGCACCAGAGGGGTACGGCCTGGGTCGTATAGGCTTTGCCCCGAGAGGGGATTAAGGAACCACTATGGAGGCCTAAAGCATCTCCATCTGGACTTTCTATCAGAAATCATGTCCCGCAGGCACTAACTTGGGGCAGGTCCATGCAATATGTTCTGCAAGAGCTAGCCAGAGCTTGGCAGCAATGGCAGAAGACAGACAACGCTACGAAAAGACAAAGGCTTAATTTGTAGTATGAGACACAAAGATGGTCTGTACTACAAGGAAAGCTAGTAAGAAAAACTGGAAGCGTGTAGCTTCGTTTTAATTGTTTAATTATATATTATTAATCAAAAGAATGTATAATCAACTGAATTCATACAACTTTAACAATTTATTAAAATGTTAACAACAATAGGGCCCTTTAGAATGTGTTTTAATTTCACTGTTGTCTGTCAGGGTTTTTTTTTTTATTCTGTGTTTTATGATTTAATACAAATTCATTAGCAAATGAATGCATAACATAATACAAATCTTTTAAATAACTTAAAATATAATCAAAAGTTACAAATTCCTTTTATCAGGTTTACTGAAAAGAATGGTGATATTCCTTATAAAATAAAGTTTTAATGAAATTATATTATTAGTGTAAGTACTATTTTTATTATTACTAGACTACTACTACTCTGAGAATACATTCTACTGAACAATAGTAGGCTAATATATTTATCAATCAAGTTAAACTGAACTTTTATTTTGACAGGTTGTAATGACTTTGTAAAGACATTTGAGTTTCTGTGTGTATCTCACAATAGTGTTCTCTCAGAGCAGGTCTGGTGATGAAGTTTGTGTGGGGTTTCCTAATATAGCATAGAAATAGAAACCAAGCAACTGACAAACTGTAGTGTCAGAATTATGGCTGGTTAGTACAAAAACTCTGATTAACATTGAAAGGATACTTTATCACGTCACTACATGGATTCTCAACTCTCAAGGTCCACTTTCTGCAGAGTTTAGCTCCAACACTGATAAAACTCACCTGCCTGTAGCCTTCAAGTAGACCTGAAGACCTTGATTAGCTTGTTCAGACGTGTTTGATTAGAGTTGGAGCGAGACATTTAGGACATACAGGTGCATCTCAATTAATTAGAATGTCGTGGAAAAGTTCATTTATTTCAGTAATTCAACTCAAATTGTGAAACTCGTGTATTAAATAAATGCAATGCACACAGAATGAAGTAGTTTAAGACTTTGGTTCTTTTAATTGATGATTTTGGCTCACAATTAACAAAAACCCACCAATTCACTATCTCAACAAATTAGAATATGGTGACATGACAATCAGCTAATCAACTCAAAACACCTACAAAGTTTTCCTGAGCCTTCAAAATGGTCTCTAAGTTGTGTTCACTAGGCTACACAATCATGGGGAAGCCTGCTGATCTGACAGTTGTCCAGAAGAAAATCACTGACACCCTTCACAAGGAGGGTAAGCAACAAACATTCATTGCCAAAGAAGCTGGCTGTTCACAGAGTCGATCCAAGCATGTTACAGAAAGTTGAGTGGAAGGAAAAAGTGTGGAATGAAAAAGATGCACAACCAACAGACACGAGGAGAACGTCTAGGTATTGTGTAACACTCGTCCTTAGGAAGGGAACGGAGAGTTCGGCAGTGACGGACGAATTGGGATATCGCCCCGGAGAGCCCAATCACCACTGTCGAGTGTAAAACTAAACAAGCCACTGACAGTTGGAGTGCGTGTTTAGCCGTTGCAAACGGACTATCAGTTTTCGCTGAGGAGACGAGGACTACTGTGCCCCGTCCGTACGTAAAGCGGTGGTACAGCACTGTGGCGACGGACGTAACGTCTCCGTTCCCTCTTCAGGGAACGAGGGTTACACAAGTAAACGAGACGTTCCCTTTCAGTCAGTCACAATCTACGTTACGTCAGTCGTGACTGACAAACTGGGATCCGTATGGAAAACGCCACTAATGCTGACCCCCTCCAGTGCCCTGCGAAAGCCAGCAAGTCCCCCCACACCAGCTGGGGTGGAAGATAGGACAGAGGCTAGGCAGAGGTGTCCGCCACGTGCTGTTCCATATAGTGGTACATTGGATAACACTGGGAAAGCTTACCCAGTTGGGACGCTACGGAAGCCATATCCTGCACATAGGAGGTATCATGTGGAATTTCACATATGGACTGGCCCAGGGCAGTAATACATATGGAAGTCTCTGCGGTAGACTCAACACGCCTGGGGTGAGACGACTACACAACAGAGATGACAGAGAACGACTGCCAGGGAAAGACACAGGCTTAACGTGAGGGGAGCCGTACCGTGGAAGAATACACATGTGGGATCACCCAAAGAGGGAATCACTACACACGGGCACCTAGCCCAGCACAAGGGCTGAACTTGGGCATGCACACGAGTGCTGAGCTGGCGTCTGGCGCTCCGCCACACCTGACCACCGAGGGTGCGGGAGAAACTCCACCAGGGTTCGCCATGGGGAACTGAATTGAGGAGCAAAAAAGAGCACGTATCTGGTCCTTAGAGGGGAATGGCGCAGCAAGCGTGATTGACACCGAGCGGGTCCGGTGTTACTGCCTAATTGAGGCGAGTACACGAGAGGACACGGGATCTACACGGAGATTATAGAATATCGCAAACGTGTCAGGCGTCGCCCAGCCGGCAGCTCTACAAATATCTGTCAGTGAGGCGCCACGAGCCAATGCCCAGGAGGATGCACTTCCTATCGTAGAGTGAGCTCTCACTCTGAGGGGGCATGGTAACCGTTGGGCCTGGTAAGCTAAGTCTATAGCCTCCACTAACCAGTGGGCAGGTCTTTGTTTGGAGACAGCCTTTCCCTTATGCTGCACCCCAAGCAGACAAAGAGCTGGTCTGAGGTTCTGAAGCTCCGCGTACGGTCCACGTAAATGCGAAGAGCGCGAACGGGACAGAGCAGAGCGATGGCTGGGTCTGCCTCCTCCCGGGGCAGCGCTTGCAAGTTCACCACCTGATCCCTGAAAGCCGTGGTGGGAACTTTGGGCACATATCTGGGCCGGGGTCTCAGGACAACGTGAGATTTACCCATACCGAATTCTAGGCACGAATCATCGACAGAGAATGCCTGCAGGTCCCCTACCCTCCTGACCGAGGCCAATGCGGTGAGGAGCGCTGTCTTTAATGACAGAATTTTAAGCTCTACTGACTGCAGAGGCTCGGAGGGCTCCTCCTTCAGGGCCATGAGGGCCGAGGGGAGATCCCAAGAGGGTAACGGGTAAGGGCGCGGAGGATTTAACCTCCTTGCCCCTCTGAGAAACCTGATGACCAAGTCGTGCTTCCCCACAGACTTAACGTCTACTGCATCGTGATGCGCGGCAATGGCGGCAACATACACTTTCAGGGTGGAGGGAGACAGCCTTCGCTCCAACCCATCCTGCAGGAAAGAAAGCACGACTCCGATCGGGCATCTACGGGGGTCTTCCCGGCGGGAAGCGCACCAACCGACGAACAGGTTCCACATCAGCCTGTAAGCGTGTCTGGTAGACGGGCTCTAGCTGAAGCGATGGTGTTCACTACCGCTGGAGATAGCCCACCTAGAACCTCCGCATCCCATCCAGGAACCAGACATGAAGTTTCCAAAGGTCTGGACGCGGGTGCCAGAGGGTGCCCCCTCTCTGAGAAAGGAGATCCCTCCTCAGAGGAATTCGCCAAGGAGGGGCTGTCGCGAGGAGCATCAGTTCGGGGAACCAAGTCCGACTGGGCCAATATGGCGCCACCAAGAGGACCTGCTCCTCGTCCTCCCTGACCTTGCACAGTGTTTGTGCGAGAAGGCTCACTGGGGAAAACGCATATTCGCGTAGGCCCCTTGGCCAGCTGCACGCCAGTGCATCCGTGCCGAGGGTTCCCTCGGCCAGGGAGTAAAACAACTGGCAATGGGACGTGTCCGGGGAGGCAAACAGGTCTACCTGAGCGTCCCCAAAGCGTCTCCAAATCAGCTGGACTGTCTCGGGGTGGAGTCGCCATTCTCCCGGAAGGGCGGGCTGACGTGAGGGCTCGTCGGCTGCACGACTGAGCTCGCCTGGGATGTGAACGGCGCGAAGCGACCTCAGATGCTTCTGACTCCAGAGGAGGAGATGGCGGGCGAGTTGCGACATGCGACGGGAGCGTAGACCGCCCTGGTGGTTGATGTACGCAACGGTCACAGTATTGTCCGTACGGACCAGTACGTGCTTATCGTGTAGCAGCGATTTGAAGCGGCGAAGAGCCAGCCATACTGCTTGCAACTCGAGGCAATTGATATGCCACTGCAATCGGGGCCCCGACCAGAGCCCCGCAGCTGCATTCCCATTGCACATGGCACCCCAGCCCCTGGCAGAGGCATCTGTTGACACAACAACATGCCTGGATACTCGCCCAAGGGACACCCCTGTCCGAAGAAAGGCAAGATCTGTCCACGGGCTGAGGGTCTGACGGCAGAACGGGGTAACAGAAACCCGGTACGTGCCGTGTCGCCATGCCCATCTCGGGACCCGGTCGTGAAGCCAACGCTGAAGCAGTCTCATATGAAGCAACCCGAGCGGCGTGACAGCGGCTGCGCCTGCGGATGCCATATGCCCCAGGAGCCTCTGAAATGTTCTCAGTGGAACCGCCGTCTTGCACTGGAAGGACCCCAGGCAGTTCAGCATCGACTGCGCACGCTCTACTGAGAGACGTGCTGAGAGGTTGACCGAGTCCAGCTCCATGCTGAGAAAAGATATCCTCTGCACCGGGGAGAGTTTGCTCTTTTCCCAGTTGACCCGAAGCCCCAATCGGCTGAGGTGACTGAGCACCATACCCCTGCGTTTGCACAACTGCGCTCGGGGCTGGGCCAGTATGAGCCAGTCGTCAAAGTAGTTGAGAAAGCGAACGCCTCCTTCCCTCAATGGGACGAGGGCTGCCTCCAAGACCTTGGTGAAGACACGAGGCGACAGGGATAGCCCGAAGGGGAGGACCTTGTACTGATATGCTCGCCCTTCGGACGCAAAGCGGAGAAACGGTCTGTGTCGAGGGAGAATCGAGACATGAAAGTACGCGTCCTTGAGGTCGACCGCTGCGAACCAATCGAAAGGACGGATGCATTGAAAGATGCGTTTCTGCGTCAGCATCCTGAACGGGAGCTTGTGAAGGGACCGGTTCAGCACGCGCAGGTCCAGGATCGGTCGTAAACCACGCCTTTCTTGGGTACGATGAAGTATGGGCTGTAGAAACCTGACCTCATCTCGGCTGGAGGAACCGGCTGTATCGCGTCCTTCGCCAGCAGGACCGCGATCTCTGCACGCAAGACAGGAGCATCTTTGTCCGGCACAGAGGTGAACCGAATGCCCCTGAATTTGGGAGGGTGCCGGGTGAGTTGAATCGCATAGCCGAGTCTGATGGTCCTCACGAGCCAGCGAGACGGCCTGGGGAGCGCTAACCAGGCCCACAGTGGCTGAACTAGCGGGACCAGGGAGACCACCGACGTACCCGCTGTGGGGCAGCGAAGTGGAACACAGGGACCCAACCCGGGAGGCTTCCGTGCGTCCCAGGGTGGGGTCTGAGTGCGCGGCGCGCCACTTACCTGGCTCCACGGCTGGGCAGGGGGCTCGTGAGGAGGCATAGCGTCCTTGAAACGAACCCTGCTGCCCATTAGCGAAGGGAAGCCAGTGGCGGAAGGACATGTGGAGATGGTCTCGCGGCCAATTGCATCCTCGCCATCTTGGAATCAGGGAAAAATGAAAAACCGCTTTCTGTTGAGGTTGTTGTGGCACCACTGGCGGGTAGCCAGTGGCGAATAGAAAAAAACCAGGAAACACAAGGTTTCTCCACCAGGCCCGCCGCGGGGGGAAGGAAGCGGTGCCGTCACCATTCCTGAAGAGACGGATCCAAGAACCCAGGGTCGACCGTCCCAGGGACGCAGCCCGCCATGGCGCTTTCACGGGACTTGGGAGGGGCGGAGACGGGCTGCGCCTTTACTGAGGCAAGCTCCCGCTGCAGACGTGTGAAGGCTCCTGCTGCTGCGGTTTCACGAGATGGAGAGCGGAGATAGAGGCCACCGTGGCGCTCTCGGCGACGAGCAGACAGAGGGGCTGCAGGCGGCGGTGGGGTGCAGACAGCAGCAGAACGCCGGGGCAGGATGTGTCGAAATGCCTCCGTCTGCTTCTGTGTGGCGGAGAACTGTTGGGCAGAGCCCTCCCCCGCGTCGCCGAATAGGCCGGCCTGGGAGATCGGGGAGTCCAGGAAGCAATGCTTGTCGGTCTCCCTCATATCCGCCAAGGTCAGCAATAGGTGGCGCTCCTGGACCACCAATATGGACATCGTCTGACCCAGGGCCCACACCGTGACTTTCGTCGCCCCAAGCGCGAGGTCCGTCTCCATGCGCAGTTCCTACAGCACACCTGGGTCAGCACCACCCTAGTGCAACTGATTCAACGCCTTGGCCTGGTGGACTTGAAGGAGGGCCATGGCATGCAGGGCGGAAACGGCCTGTCCAGCAGCACTGTAAGCCTCAGCCGTCAGAGCGGATGAGAACCTACAGGCCTTGGACGGAAGGCGTGGACTACCTCTCCAGGCAGCCGCCCTTTGCGGGCAGAGCTGCATGGCAATCGCGCGCTCGAACGGAGGGATGTCCCCACCCACATACCCTTGGGCCGCCCCCCCGTCGGGGGTGGTGAGGACGGAGGAGGTATCAGGTTTGTTTCGGGCAGAAAAAGGTGCCTTCCCAGACTTAGTGACCTCCTCATGCACTTCTGGGAATAATGGAACCGGAGGTGGCTGCCGACGTCCGGCTTGCGCCCCCCGGAACCAATCATCCAGCCGCGAGCGTTCGGGAGAAGGCGGAGGCCTCCCGTGCAGCCCGACACTCTCAGCAGCCCATGAAAGCATTGCGGTCAGCTCTGGATCTGACTCGGGAAACGCCACTCTACCTGACGGTGGCAGAGCAGCCGAATCATCATCTCCAGAGCCAGCTCGCCCTCCGATGCAGCGACCGACATCCCGTCCTCTGCCTGTGCCCCGCACAAGACGCTGGACCCCGCCCTGTCCGAGGACCAAGCACACTCGTCCGGAAGCACCAGGTGCTGCGACATGCTCGAGGAATGAGAGGCACGCGGAGACGTACTCGACGGGGAAGCACTCACCGTAACCCTCAGGTCTCCCTGACCATGAACCGAAGTAGCCCTCCGAAAACAGGGACTAGAGCGGGGCATGGAACAGGGGGGAAACCCCCCCGTTTAAGGAGGCGGAGATATAGACGCACATCCCGATGGTCATGTTACCCACACTGAGAACATGACTCCACCATGAGCGCTGCTTCAGCATGCTGTAAGCCCAAGCACGAGACACAGAGATCATGACCGTCAGATGAAGCCAGGAAACGAACACATCCAGAAACGCACGACCGGGAAGCCATCTTTAAAAAGACGCCCGTCGCCCGTGGAGCTCTTTTAGACATTTGCTCTTTTAGGAAAAAGGAAACACTCTTTTAGAGAGAGCGTTGAAGCGCCCAGGGGAGGTTGCGGCGATACCGCAGAATGGCAGCTGCAGCACGCCTAAGATGAGCAGCACTGAATGGCAACCCCCGCTGACGCGCCGTAACACCAACGCCAGCTGTTTCTTACAAACCCTCGCGGAGATTCGTCCTGAGAAGGCTCGGCTCCGAAGCGGAAAGCTGATGTGCGTTTGCACGCGCTCTCCTTTTATACACGCGCTGCGGGGAGGGGTGCGCGTGGCGAAACACGCACGCCAACTGTCATTGGCTTGTTTCGTTAACACTCGAAGGTGATTGGTCTCTCGGGCGAGATCCCAATTCGTCAGTCACCGACGTAACGTTGAACGTGACTGACTGGAATGGGAACCGCACACTTTAATGAGGATGTCAAGCAAAATCGATTCAAGAATTTGAGTGAACTTAACAAGAGGAATGGTACTGAGGTTGGGGTCAAGGCATCAAGGAGCCACCCAAACACAGACGTGTCCGGAATATGGCTTACAGTTGTCACATTCCTTTGTTAAGCCACTCCACTGAACACAGACAACTTCACTGCATCCGGTTTACCAAGAAATGTTGGAGCACCCTCCATGCTTCCTTCTGCCTCGAAAAGCCTTTGAAGAGGGGATGTCATTTTCCAGCAGAATTTGGCACCTGCCCACACTGCCAAAAGCACCAAAAAGTTGGTTAAATGACCATGGTGTTGGTGTGCTTTACTGGCCAGCAAACTCACCAGACCTGAACCCCATAGAGAATCTATGGGGTATTGTAAAGAGGAAAATGAGAAACAAGAGAACAAAAAAATGCAGATGAGCTGAAGGCCACTGTCAAAGAAACCTGGGCTTCCATACCACCTCAGCAGTGCCAAAAAATGATCACCTCCATGCCACGCCGAATTGAGGCAGTAATTAAAACAAAAGGAGCCACTACCAAGTATTGAGTACATGAACAGTAAATTAACATACTTTCCATAAGGCCAACAATTCACAAAAAATTTTTATTTATTGGTCTTATGAAGTATTCTAAATTGTTGAGATAGTGAATTAGTGGGTTTTTGTTAAATGTGAGCCAAAATTATCACAATTAAAATAACCAAAGCCTTTGTGTGTGTGTGTATTGAATTTATTTAATACACGAGTTTCACAGTTTGAGTTGAATTACTGAAATAAATAAACTTTACCATGACATTCTAATTTATTGAGATGACGTTAGATGAATGCGCCCTAAGCGTTCATCACAAAGCAAAAGCCAAACTTCCCGCCGCAAATCAAAGACGAATTTGCCCTACACCAAAATAAATCTTTTATGATGCCTGAAAGTTTACTTATAGACAGCCAAAAATGTTAACGCGCGTGACCCACACAGCAGTGACCCGGTATCATTCAGGCCGTTAAAAAAAAGTAACAGGCCAATTGGCCCCCCCCCCATTGATCACAGGGTAGAAAGCTAGTCTGTTTTAGGGCTGATGATCTGTCAGATTTTATCGATAATTCGAATGTAATGGTTTGCCATGAATTTCATTATTTATTTATTTTTAAATTGAGGAATCATTATTTCGAATAAAAACATCAGCAATTATTACAATTAGGCACATTGACAATATGCCAATTATAAGAAAAAAATGATCTAAATGCACATGATTAACGATTCATAACGCAGAACAGTCCTAGTCCTAAACGCCTATTCACAAAGAATGCATTTTTTCATTGAAAACATGAGATACAGCAGTGGAATGGGAACACATGCTGTAAAGAACTACTAGTGTATGTTTGCATGATGGTGACAGGCCGAATACTGCTGATATTTTCATTGTTTTATACAAAACAATTACTGTTTATAGTAGCCTATTATTGGTGTTATAATTTTAGTCATTTTGAATTTGACTTGCCTTGACTTTTTGAGTTGAAAACTGAATGTTTACACTTTGGCTAAAAAAATATTTAGCATTATTCTCATTTTAGTCAGTGTGTCAAAAGAGACATCAAGTGCTCAAAATTATTCATACCCTTGATAAAATATGATAAAAGAAAGCTGTGAAAATTCATCAATCCTTTAGATATTTTATTTTAAAAATTTACTAAAATCTAACCTTTCATTGGAGAATAAGAATTTAAAATGAGAGAGAAATCTCATTATGAAATAAATGTTTTTCTCTAATACACATTGGTCACAATTAATCATACCCTTTTATCCAATACTTTTTGCAACCTCCTTTTGCCAAGAGAACAGCTCTGAGTCTTCACCTATAATGCCTGAAGAGATTAGAGAACATCTGACAGGAGATCAGAGACCATTCCTTCATACAAAATCTCTCCAGACCCTTCAGATTTCCAGCTGCATGTTGATGCTTCTCCTCTTCAGTTCACCACACTCACTTCCTATAGGGTTCAGCTCAGGGAACTGGGTTGGCCATAGCAGAAGCTTGGTTTTGTTCTCAGTGACCCATTTTTGTTTTGAGTTTGATGTTTGTTTGTGGATCATTGTCCTGTTGGAAGATCCAACCATGGCCCATTATAAGATTTCTAGCATGGACAGTCAGTTTAAAATTTTTTATCCATTGGTATTTTATAGAATCCATTATGCCATCTATCTGAACAAGATATCCAGGATCTCCAGCAGAAAAATAGGCCCACAACATTAAAGATCCAGCTGTATATTTCATTGTACACATGGGGTACTTTTTTATCCCAGTGTGCACCAAACCCATCTTGAGTGTTTGCTGCTAAAAAGCAAATTTTTTTAGTTTCATTTAACCATCGAACCCAGTCCCGTTTAAAGTTCCAGTCGTGTCTAACAAATAAATATGCTGGAGTTTGTTTTTGGATGAGAGCATTTCTTTTCTAGTTTTTTCTTGAAACCCTCCCAAACAACATTTCTTGACCCCAAGACTCAACTATTTTCTGCAGTTCTCCAGCTGTGATACTTGGAGTCTTTGGCCACTCAAACTCTCCTCCTCACCGTGCATTAGGACGATATAGACACAAGTCCTCTTACTGTATTAGAGAAAAATATTTATTTCATAATGTGATTTTCCCCCACTTTCACCTTTTTTTTTTACTTTAATTAAAGGTAGATTAATTTTTTTAAATAAAAGATCAAAGTGATTAACAATGTAGATTTATTTTCACAGCCTTCTTTGATTATATTTACCAAGGGTATGAATAATTTTGAGCACAACTGTACCTTGCTGAAGCACAAGATGACATTAATGTTCTGCTTCAGCAGATGAAAACTGTAACTTAATGAGAGAATGACACCCAGAAAGTGAACGTTTCAGTCTTCTTTGGGAATGCTTAGGGACATTTTGCTCCGTTTTGTTTGGGTTTAGGAAATGGAATGAAATAAATGTCATTGCCTATCCTCTCAGGATACCTAGGATCAGTGTTACAAGTAGCCCAGGCACATCGTTTTTACATTTTTGTAGCATAAACACCATCAAAACAATGCGAGCTTCGGATCTTCCAGTGTTTCTCTATGGCGCTGAAAACGAAAGATGTCCGAGTTCCGGTCCCCATGCAACTGATACACAGGGGAGGGGCTTACCGATAGGTCAATTGGAATAGAAACTTAAGAGATGGTCTACCGTTTTAATAAAGGAGAAGTACTGATCATGTATAGTATTTCTGTATCATTTACTCACCGTCTGTCATTTTAAAACCTGTATGTGTGGGGAGTAAATAAGATAATTTGAAGAATGTTGGTAACTAAACAGTGTTTCCAAAGTATCTTTCCATACTATGGAACCACCGTCCAAACGTTTACTTACCAACATTCTTCAAATATTTCTTTTGTGCTAGACAGCAGAAGAAACAAACTCATAAGGTTGGCACAACTTGAGGGTGAGTAATGACAGAATTTTTATTTTTGGGTGAAATATCCCTAAGCGACTAGCTAATGTTTTTATAAATCTAAATCGGTCAAACACCATTGAATCTTAAAAAAAAAAGAGGACTTATTTTTGCCATATTGCCGTAGTAATGTTTAAAGGGGTCCTTTTATGCTCTTTTACAAAGTCTTGATTTTTGTTTTGGCTTTTCTTTTTTTTTTTTTTTTGGGGGGGGTGGGGGGGGTGTACTAGAACATGCTCTCACGCTTGGTGGTTCGAAAAACACATTATTTTTAACCCCCCCCCCTAATGCCTTTACATTATTTTTTTTAAAAAAATACCTTTTTCCCCAGGCTGGCACAAACGGCTCGATGAGTTCCGGGTTTGATGAAGGCCCGCCTCCCGAAAAAATAAATGTGTTGTGATTGGTTAGCTGTCACAGTGCATTGTGATTGGTGAACAGCTTAGACGGTGTTTCAGTACTGCTCCGCCCCTTGCCAAAGCAGCAAGTTCCGTCTGCTCCGGTTTAGTTAAGGATGGCGTCAATGTTGCCATATCAGTTTGAGCCGGATTCAGACTCCGAGAATATTGAGCAAGAGGATCGTGCAGAACCTTTGCAAGAATGGATATGGACGGACACGGTGAAAACTTACAGCAGCTCTTCTTCTTCTTCGTTTTCTCTGATGCACTAACTCTGCAGCAGCACTTCGTCGTTGTCGTCTTGTCTGATGCACTCACTCAACCAAGCGTTCTAACCACGACCTTGCCCCTCCCCACCCCCCAACCATTCGAATTTCCGTAGGTGGGAATTATTTTAATTATATTCTAATGGACCGCTTTGTGACATCACAAACCCCGGAAAACAACGCTGTAGTCCAAAAGAGCCATTCGTTGTAGTTCTTGAAAAAGGATTTTTTTTTTTTTAAACTAAATATCTCCCTTTGGAGTGGACTTTGAGATTTGTAACTTTGTAGATCTTTTTTTATGCCCAAACATACACACTGACTAAAATTGTGAAAAATCATAATACGATCCCTTTAATAGAGTGTCATGCACTCTACTGCGAGACCGTCCCCTTCAGGCCAACAGAGTTTGTCCAAACACAAGCCATGGCGAGAGTGCTGCCCCGAGAGCAGTTTGACCGCGCGGTCGGAGACGGACGTCATGCATTCCCCGCCTGTGTCAGGAAGATTTCCTGCTATGCTGTAGGAATGCAGGCTTCTCTTGGCTCTCTCTCCTCAGGCCAGGAAGAGAAGAGGGGGAGGGAGACAGAGAGAGAGAGAGAGATGTGGGCAGGCTACAGGCGAGGAGCAGTCTGCCTCGCCACTTATGGGCATGTTAGGTGGCAGCGGCACAAATGACCATACATGAGTCTGAAGCTGGTGGAAGGAGCCGATCACGATGACTCAATGTGGTTTTGTGGCATCTGTTGCCAGGTTTCGCCATCAAGCAATCAAAGCCCACGTACAAGCCTCATCTCATTCCTGATCTGTAATCAGGATCCGTGACCCCAATCTTTGCCATAGCACCAACATTCACGACTGATCACGGGTCAGCTGATGAACGCTGCGCTGCCACAGCTGGCTGAGTGATGTCTGCATGGATCAGCAAAGTCATCTAGACTCATCACACCACGGCTATCAAATAACAGGCCTAGTCTGGCTCACTCGCTCACCAGACGCACAGGGTTTGGAGTGTTTGTACTCTGTGTTTGTGTGGGTGATCGAAAAGGTTTCTGTGACCAGTGGTGTAATGTAACAAAGTAATAAACAATCATTTGTAATGCTAAATGACAATGTAAATAATACTTTGTTACAGTTCTGTACTTTGCTTGAGTTTTTATATTCGTCACGCTTGAGGTAAGAGGTGACGATCTAAATGCAGCACAATATATTAACAAAAATAATAAAAGAATCCAAACAAGGCAAAAACATGGCAGAGAAATCCAGGCAAAGCAACAAACATACAACAGTTTACATTAAGTAAAACAACGACCGGCAAACAAAGACTGAAACACAGGGGTATTAATGCACAGGGTAACAAGGGGTGGAGCTAATAAATTGCCATAGAAACAGATAAGGGAGCAAACCAGACAGCACAGGGAATGGGGGAAAACAGGAACTAAACACAGGAAACCAAAACAGAAACAGCTTAAAAAGTTAGTTCACCCAAAAATGAAAATTAGCCCATAAATTACTCACCCTCAAGTCATCCTAGGTGTATATGACTTTCTTCTTTCAGACGAATCCAGTCGGAGTTATATAAAAAAAAAATGTCCTGGCTCTTCCAAGATTTATAATGGCAGTGAATGGGTGCTTGTTGCATTGCTTCAGTCCAAAAGAAGTGAAATAAAAACCGTCCATCCATAAAAGAAAAGTGTCTCACACGGCTCCGGGGGGTGAACAAAGGCCTTCTGTAGCGAATCGATGCATTTTTGTAAGAAAAATATCCATATTCAAAACATAATAATCACTTTAATGTAGCTTGCGCCAACAGTTGTACACGGAAGCAGCTCCGGGCGGATGACGTATGAGTTCAGCGTTGTGCATGCGCCGGTGAGTCTCGTGAAAACCAACGTTTGTTAACAGGAGCAAAGGAAGCAAAGTTTCCTTACTTTAGCAAAGGAAAACCAGTCTCCTCTTGGCTTATATCGAAATCCTCCGACATTCTTCTTTACAAATCCTCGTTTTGTACTTCTAACAAATGACTGTTGTACAGTGACTGTTGTTTTGTTTTGATCTCTCCGCTGCGTTTCCGCGTTCGTCTCTTCAGAGTGACGCATGCGCAAAGCCGACCTCCATACGTCATCCGCCCAGAGCTGCTTCCGTATACAAAAGTGAGAGCAAGCTACATTAACGTGATTACTGCATTTTGAATATGGATATTTTTCTTACAAAAACGCATCGATTCGCTACAGGAGGCCTTTGTTCACCCCCCGGAGCCGTGTGAGACACTTTTTTAATGGATGGGCGCTTTTTATTTAACTTCTTTTGGACTGAAGCATGCAACACCCGCTGAGTGCCATGAAACAGCTTGAAAGATCAAAGACAATTTTTAATATAACTCCGACTGGATTCATCTGAAAGAAGAAAGTCATATACACCTAGGATGGTGAGTAAATTATGGGCTAATTTTCATTTTTGAGTGAACTAACCCTTTAAGAGTCCTTAAACAAAAGATGGCAAAAACAAGGCAGGACTATAACAATATTTAAATGTGAAATCTTCTGCGAAGCATATTCATTACTTACTACAAAATATAGTCGGAGAACCACATATTAATAAAGCGGTTGACGAACAGTGGTCTGGCGCTTGCAAGTTGCAGACTCTAACCAAATCACCTGTGCTCCCAAGTTCTCGCATAACCGCAGTTGTTTTAATTTTCCACTCAAGTCAGGGCTGGGGTGTGCGATATACGGTATATCATCTGCGATAATATGGTAAGTGTGGTTTTAACGATGTGTGATCTGACATTATTGAGTATATCACAAAACCACACACAGAGAGTGCACGCATACACTGTGTGATTTAGTCTATTAAAACGCATTTAGAATCATCAAAATTCAAGGCATTCTAAACTGTTGGCGGCAAAAATGCCTCTGTATGTCTTTTATATTTATAACATGAAATATAGTTAATCTATATCACAATAGGTGCCATTTTTTCTCCAGATATCAGCATAACAAATGTAATATTGATTTTATACAGGTTTAATAAAGTTAGCATTAAGTGACTTATATTTTAGACACATTATTGTTTTTGCTCAATTTTGCCAACGAAAATAGTTCAAAAAAAAATATCACAGCACTGTTTTGACTCACTTTCAATACTTTCAATACTTAAGAACATTTAACATTAAAAATATACTTTTCATACTTAAGTACAATAAATATCACATACTTTAACTCAAATAATATTCTAAACGGTGACTTCTACCAAAGTCATTTTCTGGTAAGATATATATACTTTTACTTAAGTGTGGTTTCAGGTACTTCATCCACCACTGTCTGTAACTAACTGTAACCAACTAAAGTGAGTTGAGTAAGGTCAGGTTATGTAAGGTTAAGTTCATGAGTAAAATAAGGTCTGTGGTAAACATAACTCGTAAATACCTGACATTTTGTTGGACAATGTAAACTGCACACACTCACAACCCAAACGTATGTAGTCACTTATTACAAACATACATCTACAAAATTTGTGTTTTTAGCATGGCTATATGTAGTTCATGCTGTAGAGCAAAACGTCAAAGTATTGTCAAGTTATAATTACCACAGACCTTTTACTCGTAAGTTGAAAAACCCCATTATAAATACCCATAAAAAATCTTGAGGGAACCATGGTGAATCAGTCTGCTGGGTTTGCACAGACCAACATTTTTTTTTAAATGTGCAGATTGAATCCAAGAATGCGCAAAAGTTCAATAAGGTAACTACTGACAGATTTTTAAAAAAAATTATAGGCAGCCTAGCTAACAATTATAACTGTTTAGTGCTCAAAACTACCATAGTCAACACAAAAAACTGAGATCTATGGATTATAATATCAGAAACATTGCTTCCAGCTGACAGTAATTGTCTTGAAATGTATTGTTGATGGTGGTGGATTTGTGACAAAAGCTCTACATTGATGTTTGTGGCCTTGGGATGAATTTAAAGACAGAACTTCTAAGAGAGAGACAGTCTAATAGCTCAGCATGCTAAAATCTCAGAAAGGTTAGCGTTAATCTCCCAAATCATCTAATTTAAAGCACAGCCGGTAAAAGTATTAAAGATAAAACTTATAAAATATTCTAGACAATTCAGCCTCAAATTAATCTGCTAGTTGGTTGGTCAACAACTAGTCAACCATCCTCACATAGCAAAGCTTCATATTTGAAAATGCACTATCAGCTAGTCAGTCTTAAGGTCTATTCACACCAAGACAAATATTCGGTGTAAAAATCAGGTGCAATGAACATTTTCATTTTTAATATGCAGGCCGACACAAGCATTCTCAAGCCGCCAATGCAACCCTTTTTTTTTTACTGAGAGATGGTGAATCTCCTTCTCATCGCACTGCGAAGAAATTTGGCCAACCAATAAGATTCACACGTTTGGCCACATGCCCAGAGCTGCTGCTGTTAAATAAAACTATGACTATGACTATGACTTGATACTTGCACTAAAAATAAATCTTTTTCAAATCGTAATGAATCTACAACAAACTAGTCAACCTCGCCAGTCAACAATTTGGTTATTTGATGACTAGCTAACAATCTTGACCCATCCCTAATAAGAGATGTTGAGTTACAAATTGTAGTATGTTAAAAATGGTTTCAAATGTGCCTGAATGGTGGGCATTTTCAAACTGTCCAACCTTTTTTTAGCCAATTTTATCCAAATCCACATGAGCAATGAAAAAGGAAATGTTTTATTTAATATTTTTCCTAGAATGCAAGACTGAAGCTGCTCTTAGCAGTTTTTAAACCTAAAAGTTACGATGTATTTTCAGGTAATGTATTTGGCTAGATGCTAAATAGATGCTAAAAAGCTTGCAAAGACATTAAGATGCAATTTTATGATATGCTATACTTAGTATTAGAATGAATATTGGGACACAGTCAATGTTTCCAGGTCCTCTTCACTGGGGAACTGAGAAAAGTGGCAATGGGATGTGTACGAATTTAATAATTCTGGTTTAAGAGCCATTCAACTGGAAGGCATTGGAGACACGGCTGAGGATAGACTATACTTCAACAGCCGCAAGAGAGAGCAGGATTTAATCTCCATGAATAAATATGTAGGCAAGCAATGGCTGGATATGCATCAACACTCTCAACATCTAATATTTTATTCTGATCTTTCTCTAGCTCTGTATTTTGTATGTGTGATTGACATCGGGCCATTTTTGTTTTCTTTACTGGCTGCTAAAGTAAATTCTGTGATAAACAGATCATGGGATATTAATATAACCGCTGTAAACTGTGCTGCTGGTGCAGTTCTGTCCAGTTAAAGTCCTGAATTATTTTCCTCAAAATATTAAGGTTAAAGACGAAAGAGTTTGGCATTGTTTCCAGTGTTGTGCATCCTCACAGGCTTGATTCAGGCCTAGAATAAAGACTTCGAAATCAAGCGCTGTCCCTAACGCTCCCTCTTCCTGCCCGATGAATTATTCCTGCAGGAAACTAATCCATCAATAAGCCTTCAAAGCAAAAAGATGCGTTGAACCAGGACTCTGATCAATATTTATGGAGCATGCATGAATAAAACTGAGCTTCTTCAAAGGCAGCTAAGAGAAACCTGCAGAATGACAGAAAGGCCCTTTCTCTCTTCCTCGCCGTAGATGCTAAAACCCGGTGAATTTGGAGTAGCCTTAGCCTGAGCTAGAACAGAGAGAGGCTCCCTGGGTGGACTGGGAAGGGTGCCTGAAATGGCTAAAAATAAAGTTCGAGAAGAAAGGAGACGGAAAACAGCAGCCTGTTGGTCCCTAATCAGTCTCCCAACCTTAGGAACAAGTACATAGATGGCTTGTTGCTAACAGGCCTGTTCCCATACGCTCCAGCACCACAGGAGTGAAGATTTATATATGACATGTATTATGATGTAGTGATTGTTGATGGAAAGCATGCGAATGAGTCACAATAAGCCCTGTTTGTTGGCTCTGCTCGATACATTACACCCCATGAAATCAAAAGTGAAGCTTTGTAGCTTTTAGTACAAGTCTGTTAGCTTTGTAGACATCTACTCTATACGCTAGTGCACTCCAAAATGTATGCAGGCATTAAGCATATGTGCATACTTAAAATTTACAGTCGTTCTCTTCTAGAACATTAAACAAATCATCATCATCTTCTATTCGGGGACGAACTGAATAAACAAATTGTTCTCCAATGAGATGCTCTCTAGAATAAAAATGCCCTCTTAATACTTCTTCCCTGTGACTAGAAATAGCAAATAATGGGCTGTTCAATGTGAAACACTATTTAGTGAGGCCCTGTTTACACTAGTGCGTTTTTGTTTTAAAATGAAATTAAAATGAAAATGATCCTTGTCTACACTGGCGATTTCACTGCGTTTCAGAAACGATCTCCATCTACACTACACAACCGAAAAAACGCATGTCACATGACCATTCATGCAGGTACAACAATGAGCATGATGTTATTGCTTACAGTCGTCAAGGAAACGCAGAGCGAATGTTGGCAGCCACACCATCGTTTCCAAAAGTCTCCATTTTGGTCCGTTTACACCCCCGAGTTTTCAAACTAAAACGGGGTCTGCAGCATTTTCCAAAGTCTCAAAGTTTTCGAGGGTCAAAAACGCCGGGGTAGTGTAAACGGCAGGCATAACCGTAACAAATCTTATGCGTTTTAAAACGAAAGCACACTAATGTAAACGTAGCCTGTTCTATTCTATTCTATTTTTTTTTTAATAGCAGGTGAAACAGTAGGCATAAATTTATTATGTTTCAAACAGTAGTACGCAACATGTAGTTATTATCTTGAAAATAAAAAAGCTTATTTTGCAGTTTTACATTAAAGGCAGGGTAGACGATTTGGTTCAAAAACATTTTTTTTGTTCGTGGTGAAAGGCTATTCACAGCACGAAGCAATCACATAAGTGGTTTAAAGTTATTTAGATGGTCTGTGTGACGGTTGTAGGAGCATATAAAATGTCAGTCATTACATGGTGGATTTGCAAACATCCGCGCACCCTGTTCGCACATATCCATCATCACTGCGTTCCATTAATCTATTGCGGACCTATTATTGTAATATTCTGCGCTTTGTACTGTAATGTTTTCTCACCGGTGAATGAGACATGAGATAATCTGACAGCGTTGCATTCAATCCTCCACCAACGCCGTCTCTCATCGTGTCGCTGGTTAGCCTCTGGTCTGCCTGTTCGCATTCATATGGTTTGGAGTAGGTGTGGCTTCGGAGAGTGATTTGCAGGGAGGGTGGGATCTTATGCTTTCAAAGCTAGCTTGCTATTGCTAGCCTCTCTGAAATCGCCTACCTTACAATTAATTTGGAGTACAAATTTTTTAACTTCTGGCAGTCTAATAAGCTGACGAGTCAAAACCAAAGAAATGTAAAAAAATGACGACTGTAATTACTCATTAACAGAAAGTCAAGTCAAACACGTTGCATTTGCCAGGCACAGGCAGTGGTGAAAAAAGAAAAAGAATAAGCCCTTCAAGATGTTCCGCCACATTTTCCTGTTTCAAAACTAAAGACATCAAGAGTAGAAAGAAAATAGTACTTCATAGCATCTTCAACAAGCAATTAAAAAGAAAATCCTGCTACAAGTAAACCAGCAGCCGTATTATATCTGTATCAGTACATACACTATGCATGAATGAACTCCATAAATATACTGAAGGAGTGAGTCGTGCTATCAACATATTTGTGGTAGGATTCAAAAGATTACTGTAATATTTGCTTCAAGTTGGACTGCATTTTTTTATCAACTGTTTTTCAGTGTTAAAATGGCTGTTTGAATTTAACAATATAAAGTCAAAACACTGCGATGTAAAAATAAAAGAATGCAAAAGCGAACACCAAAAACTGCAGCATCCAGCATCAACAGCAGGGCCAACTTCAGACAGGTCAAAAAAAAACAAACCTTCAGGGAGGACAACTTTATTTTCATTTCCTCTCAGCACTATCGTTCTAATAAGAGTCGTATCTGTGCAGAAGTGAAGCGTTAGCAGCAGGATCTGATCAGGCTTTGCTCATGCACAGGCTCAGAGGGAATCTGTGGAATTTTTTGTTTTTTTTCAGAATTTATTTGCCAATTTTGAGTGAAAATCTGCAGAATTAAAGGGTTAGTTCACCCAAAAATGAAAATTCTGTCATTAATTACTCACCCTCATGTTGTTCCAAACCCGTAAGACATTCGTTCATCTTCGGAACACGAATTAAGATATTTTTGATGAATTCTGAGAGCTCTCTGACCCTCCCATAGACAGCAATGTAATTACCACGATCAAGGTCCAGAAACGTAGCAAGGAGATCGGTAAAATAATCCATGTGACATCAGGGGTTCAACCGTAATTTTACGAAGCTACGAGAATACTTTTTGTATGCAAATAAAACAAAAAAAATTACTTTATTCAACAATTCGTCTCCTCCGCGTCACCCTGGTGCCATTTTGGAGAATATCCACTTAATGTAAACAGCTTATGCTATTCTGTGTCAGCAGCACCACGCGGATACGCTGTCTACGTTGTTTACGCTTTGATTTGAATAAAAACAACGTATCCGCATGACGCAGCTGACACAGAATAGCATACGCCGTTTACGTTTTATTTTTCCTTCCGGAGTGTATAAAGCTCTTAATGTCTCCTATATCATACCATAAATGCCTGATTTATCAAATATAATACTCAACAAAACACTCATATGTATATAAATAAAGGTTCAAAATTCAAAAAGATTTTTCTGACAAGTCATATGGCTTTATAAAGTTAAAAAAGTTAAAATGTTTTAAACTGATTTTATTGATATCCAATTAGCCAAAATATTCAATACAGACATAAGGAGCCAGAGATTCGTAGAATTTTATGAATGGCAGGTGTTCCAATTCTGTGGAAATCCGTGGAGCTTCTGCAGTTTCCTTGATGTACATCTTGCAGGGTGTTGAACAGAAGTGGAATCAAATGGACATTGAGTGAGTGAGGGGGGGTGGGGGTCAGCGAGGAGTATCACTTAATTTGGCAGCTGGAAGGGAAATCACAAGCTCTGTTTCAAAACCTAGTCAGCTGTCTTGAGGCCTACGTAAGCAGCATCTGAAATGAAACGTCCTTTTTTGGAACAGCCTTTGTATCAGCAGTGCGCCTATGATGCCTACTTAAGTAGCTCACTAGGTCCACAGGTTTCATAGGTCCATTGATTTTTAACGATAAACCTTTACAGACAGACTTGTTGTGAGCTAGGAGATAGTTAATCAATGGTATATGGTTTTGCTGAGGCTATCAATTCGCTGAGGCTAAACAATTGTGTTCAACAGCGGAGCTTGTGGTGAAAAACTACATTACCCATGATGCTGTACAGACATTTCCACCAATCAGAGAGCTGGGGCAAGCAAATAACGCCATAATTGCAGCCACTGAGTAATTTTCCCTACAAAATACCTAAATATTTGTATGTATATAATTTGCAGTAAACTCAAAATATACAGTTTCTGAATATAATCTATACTTATATCCAATTATTTATCCAATTATGTCATTTGCAATGGTTCGTGGGATTGTAGTTCTTTCCCTCATTAAAGCCGTAAGTACATAGTATGGATCGTCATCAGTTTTTGTCCGATTTTGACATTTTTTTTGTTTCAAATAAAAGTTTGTAATGTTGTGATTCACCTCGTATCTGGTTGGTTTTGCTCATGGCTTATAACGCTTTAACAAAGGCTTTTTAAATATCCCTATGAGAAAAATGAATGGGAAAAAAATACTTCCGGAACTAAAGCCGTTGAAAAAGTGGGTGGGCGCTAATGCACTCTATGGTGCTTGTCTGTGTGCGTCACCAGGAACAAATGAGGGAATCTGGGGCCCGGAGCTCTGCATAATGCCACTTTATGTTACTTCAGCCATTCAAAATGACCCCAGGAAAGAGACAGAGGAAGTTTTTCTAAGAATTACTGTCAAGCCACATTTAAGGTACCAGCAGGGGCTGATTTATGCATCTGTGTGAGACTGAGAGAAAGAGATTGCAGCCATGGTCTCTGATTCACCTCTCTCTCTCAGACATGATGAGTTATGAGTCTTCTGGGCTTGTTATGTACGCCTATAAGGGAACAACAGTGTAAGAGCTCCATTACATGCCAAAGAGACAGCCCTGCAAGATCCAAAAACATTCTGAAAGCAAAGCTTCAGGTTTTATCTTATTTTGTGAGCATGTCAGTATTTTTTGTCACATAACATTCATAACACTGCATTTAAGTGCATAAATACCAGAGCCATATTGCCTCTCTCAGAACAAAATTACAAAAATAATGCAGAGACAGCATCCTGGTATTTCTATTGCATACTAAAAACTGAAAAAACTGTCACAAAAAGCTTATATTTCTAAATACATACTGTTTGCCTTCTGTACAGAAACTTTTAAACAGACAAGGTTACCAAAGTCCTGTCTTTGCAGCAAACAAAAAGGAAATGTTCTTGATTTGAGACAAAAAAGTTTTTCTATAGGCGCACATCTCCGTTATTTAACGCTTCTTCAGTGCAAGAACGCCGCAGTCGTGCAAGCCGAGCATTTACGCAGCATTGATTAATTAGCTACTGTCCCTTTAAGAGCGTGAACGCGCATAGTATCTTTTCCATTGCGACTCTCTGCAACAACTTCAATAGCTCTTTCCTTGCAGAAATGCAGCACATTTACTGTCTCGAACCACTCCCGGCCGTCATAAAATAACTTCGTATGATAGATAGAAATGGCTTACGCTCGTAATGTGTCGTCGTGACGGGGACAGAGCCGCAGAGGGAAGTGTCTCTCCTCCAGACGAGGCTGTCAAGAGCGTCTAGACTGACTGTCTCACTCTCATCGCCAAAAAATCAGCAGAGCACAAGCTCCGGGTGTTCCATCAGTTCAGCCTTGTCTCGCCCGTTGAGTTATTCTACTAAACCCAATTGCAGTCGACACCTGCCGGCCAGGAGTGCCATGTCGTGAGCGCTCAGACAACAACAGTACAGTAGAGAAAGATGATTAGATAGATAGATAGATAGATAGATAAAAAAATAGATAGATAGATAGATAGATAGATAGATTAGATGATAGATAGATAGATAGATATAAATAATCAGATGATAGATAGATAGATAGATAAGATGAGAACACAAACGAATGAAGATATATAGATAGATAGATAGATGATAGAACAACGTAATGATAGATAGATAGATAGATAGATAGATAGATGAGATAGATAGATATGAGATAGATATGAGATAGATAGATAGATAGATAGATAGTAGATAGATAGTAGATAGATAGATAGTAGATAGATAGTAGATAGATAGATAGTAGATAGATAGACAGACACAAGGTAATGATAGTAGATGGACTAGCTAGCTAGATAATAGATAGTCTTGTGATAGATGATAGATGATAGATAGATAGATAGTTAGATGGATAGATAGATAGATAGATACGATAGATAGATACGATAGATTAGATAGATACGATAGATACGATAGATAGATACGATAGATAGATACGATAGATAGATACGATAGATTGATTGATAGATATATATAGATAGATAGATAGATAGTTAGATAGTTAGATAGATAGATAGATAGCTCGATAGATAGATAGATAGATAGATCGATGAAATAGATAGAACAACGTAATGAAAGATTAGAATAGATAGATCGTACTAATAGATCGATAGATATTTTTGATAGGATCGCTGCTAGATAGATGGTAGGTAGGTAGGTTAGGTCGGTAGGTAGGAGTATAGTAGATAGATAGATAGATAGCTGATAGATGATCGATTAGATATGATAGAACAACGTGTAATGACAGATGATAGACCCTAGAGAGATAGATAGATTAGCTAGATAGATAGATAGATAGTGTATAGATAGAGAGATGTAGACTGATAGGCTAGATAGAACCAAGTCGTAATGATAGATAGATATGATAGATATGATAGACTAGAAGAAGATAGAAGATAGCATAGAACAACTGTTAATGACAAGAAGATCAGTATAGATAGATAGATAGATAGATATATATAGATAGATAGATAGAGATAGATAGATATAGATAGATAGACAGAATGACAGATAGATAGATAGACAGACAACGTTAGATAGCATAGTAGATAGCTAGGTAGATAGATAGATAGATAGATACATAAATAGATAGATAGAAATAGTCAGATAGATAGACAGATAGATAGAAAGATAGATAGATAGATAGCTAGATAGATAGATAGATAGATTTAGATAGATATATAGAGAGATAGCTGGTAGGTATTTGGGAGGTAGGTAGTAGATAGATAGATAGCTAGATAGATAGATAGACAGAAAGACAGATGATAGATAGTATGCTAGATCGATTAGATAGATTAGATCGAGTAATCAACGTACTGTCAGATAGATATGATATGATGATAGATCGATAGATAGATAAAGGATGGTAGGATGGTAGTTGATTGGTAGGTAGGTAGAAGAAGATACGTAGATAGCTAGATTAGACTAGAATAGATAGAAGATAGCTTAGATAGACTAGAAACGTAATGCCAGCAGATAGATAGATATGGATAGATAGATAGATGATAGATAGACAGAACAACGTATTGATAGATAGATTGAGATAGATAGATAGATAGATAGCAAGTAGATAGATAGTAGAGAGATAGAAACAAACGAATGATATATAGATAGTAGGATATGATAGACGAGATTACCGATAAGGAATAGAATACGATCAGAATCAACCGTTAATGAGAGTAAGATAGATAGATTAGATTAGATAGATAGATAAAACGTGATATGATAGCTAGATAGATAGATAGAAGATCTGAGATAGATGAGTAGCAGATAGATAGATAGATAGATAGTTTGATGGATGGATGGATAGATAGATAGAGTCAGATTATAGATATATAGATAGATAGATAGATCGAT